>CM062818.1:1255165272-1255765272 GCA_031772625.1 Pinus tabuliformis | reverse complement strand
TTGCTTCCATCCATTCCCTTCATCAAGCCTTTAATAGGTATAATAACCAAGATGTTTGTAAAAGAATTAATCTATTAAGAATGAAGCCTAGTGAATTAGTGGAGGATTTTTTTTTATCGATTCCTTCACCTTTGTTGTGAAATTTCTGAAGAAGACATGAATCAGGATTTCTTGAAACACGCGTTTGAGCGCTTGGTTATTATCTCTTTATACGGTGAAACTGAACTTCCCGATTTTCCTACTTTCCCAACTCTTGTGAATCATGAGACACCTCTAATTTCAAAGGAGGACTTTACTACTCCTTTTGTTATTTTTCCTTCTCCTTTTCCAGATTCGATGAAGGCGCCTCTGTGCAATGGTAATAAAGTTAAAAAATCTGCAAAATCAAATTCCTAATCCATATTCTCATTCTTCTTTTGTTTCTCATGACTTAGATTCAATGGAGGAAATCCTAGAATGGCTCATGATGCCCATGGGGAGGATAAACTTCCCCATTCCGCAACATGATGTTATCATTCATAACTCTAGCCTCTAATCTAATCTAGATTTTTGTGATCCTCTATCATCTACATCCCATGACTCTTTGTATTGTGATCCACCTGATCAATTTGCTCCGCCAGCTAGTCTTTCACACACTCTTGATTTTCACGTCGCTGGTTCAAATTGTGATCAGGTACAAGGAAGTCACTTTACAGAGGTAGAGGAGCAAGAAGGTGAAGATGCTTTCAATCTTTCTTATTTTTTTCAAGATCCTCCATGTTAAAATGATGCGCTTTAATTCTTGGATGAATGTCAATCTGCTAATATCGGTAGTGTATCAAAGGAAATCAACTCTTTCGATCAATCTATAACCTTGGGAAAAAATCATTTCGATGATGGTGACTCTATTCGTGTATGCGATCACGAATGACTAGGTACATTATCCTATTTTTTGGAACCTCTAGAACATGTTGACCTCACCAAATTAGATCTAAAATCTAATCCATACAAAGAAAATGTTTGTATTGAAACTTCCTCTTCTTCTCACAATCCCTTGTGCTCTACCATTTTTAATGCATTTACTTGTGATGGAAACACTTCATGCTCTTCAATTTCTTCATCCGATGAGTTAATTGCTCAATTGACACAAGGTGGTGTAATTATCCATGATGAAAATGAACACAATCAAATCATTGAGTACTATTTCCATCCCTCATCATCTCTTCTCTTGCTTGGAGACAACTCTCCAAACCAAATTGCTCATGATAATTTTTTGTTTCATACATCTTCATTTTTCCAATCAGATGAATATTTTAACTTAAGAAATATGGTTGTTAAGGTTGAAAAATTTGATCAAATCAATGAGAGAGATGGATGCCACCTGGTTAATAGTGATCTCATCAATATTAGTGAAAGAAACTGTCCTCACACCATGCATGATCCAGTTCAATCTTTACGATGTGATTTTACAATTTTTGAAACTTCCAAGACTTTCCAAGGATTTGGGGCACTTCAACTTCCATTGATGGTTATGTCAGAATCTCACAACTCTGGTAAGACCCCCAAACTAAGTTAGGTATGGTTTTCTTCGCAAAACTCTTCTTTTCGCATGGTTTCACTCGATGTAAATTCTTTCATGAAATATATTTGGCATTAATAATATGATCTCTCGAACTTTGATCCAAACTTAAACAGGAACACAACAAATTAAAGATATAACCATAAATGCATGAATGAAGTAGAAATAACACTTCATTTCATTAATATCATAATACTGAAATATGCTTACAAACAGAATGGAAATAAAATAGCTCGGGAAATTGTAGCCTATCTCTAGGAAGAATTGTAGCATCTACATGCCTCTAAACTGTGTTACAATGAGGCTCAAAGGCCTATTTATTATTGAGAAACAATGGAAAACCCTAAACATCAAAAAACCTAACCCTAGGAGATGATGCACCAAAACTGTGGGCCCCGTTTGGGTAAATTGGTACATCAACTTCTTGGGGTCGTAGCTTTGGTATATGATCTCTATTTAGCTACCATAATACCTCATTTCAAAGATCTCGAAGAGGAGGTAAAAAACAAACTAGTAAACTCATTTGGGAATTTTTCAATCTCTCTATTTTCCTTAAAAATGTCGTTTAGGGCTTCAAAACGATTCTGGAAGTTTAGGGCCCAAAAGACTGCCAAAAATAGTAAATTGTGCTACAATTAAGGAAACTAAAAAACTGAAAGAGACAACATTGGGGGTCCAAGTGGAATAGACAGGTGGCCATCAATATCCACTTGGATCAATCTTTCAAGATCCAATTTCTAATCGGATTCAAGATGATTTATCTCCATGCAAGTCTCTTGTATCGAACTCAGGTTTGGAATGTGTATCTCTCATAGAATCATCGAATTGCGAAGTTGATTATTGTAAAAATTATCTTTGTCCAAAGGAGTCATACATGTTCTACTCTTTTGAAAACAATTAGCTCCTGATCCTTCTTGTGAATATTTTGATGTTAATCCTTTTCTTCATCACACTTGAAATCCTCTTGAGCATCACTTAATGCATGGATTATTTGACGAATCAAATTCTTCTTCACGTATTTTACCCTGACTGGTTTCATGTGTTTTTTTACTTCTTTCGATGATTACGACGCTAGTGCAATGTGTAACCAGTCACAAGGAAATGGTTTGTTACACTCGTCATGTGAGGAAGTCGATTCTACTATGCAGAGCATTTATGTAACTTTTCAAATTGATTTATCTTTGTTAATTACAAACTAGGAATATGATGATTTAATTAGCTCATCTAATCATTATTCTGTCGCTGATGACTTCCATTCAGCTTATCATTTTCCCATTAGTATATCCAATGACATTTATTTTACATCCTTTAATCTTCATTGTTGAACATATCTCTATTCATATTTTTTCCGAGCAGTTGAGGCACTTTAGCCTTCACTGATGGTTACGTCAGGTCCTCATTGTCTCAACATGACTGTTGAATATGATTAGATCTATTTTCCATCACACTATTCTCATTATAATCTCGTGCCTCTAATTGAAAACCCATATTTTCAAATATTTTAGGGTTTTCAAGAGGATCATCATGAATTTTATGATCCAATTGTTAAATGGTTGGAGCAATCTTACTGAGAAAGATCCAATGCAATAAACAAATTTCTCCTTTTCTTGTTATTGATAAGTAGGATGAATAGAAGAAGGTGCATTCACAAGAAGTCTTCAAGGTTTGTTTCATTATGCTTTCTGTTGGAGAGGTAAGAATGTGAATTGGATGAAATTAGTGGTTGTGACACATCTTTCTGCCCATAGGCGAGACCTTAAAATTTTTGTGCAAGTTATTCATGTTTTTATCTTTTTTGTTGCACATTACTTTATATATTTTTTAATTGTTCGTATCTTTGGGGATGTAGGTAAGGAACAACTACAATGGCTTCACTAGAAATTTCATTATGTGACCCCGACCTTCTAGTTGTTAGTTTAGGAGTAGGACTAGATGCATTCTAGTTTTCCCTCTCTTGCATTCATCCTGTGCCTATTCTCTTTAGTCTCTCTTGTCTTCTCTTACTTTTGTCTTTGATTATGCTTTGGTTTTTATTTCTTGTTGTGTTGTGTCTTTTCCATTTTGCTCCATTAATACAACATTACATGAAGATGTTATGTTCGCTGAGAAGGGAATGTGGCAAAATAGAAAAGGCCTTTGTAACACTACAACATTTAGCTAACTCTCTATCCTTCTTCCTTGTTTGGGTTACATCTTTTGGTTGATGATGTTCAAATAGAAAATACGATTCTTGCGTTAAGAAATCCTTGCATTGAACCATGATCTCCATGTCTATTTTGGAAACCTCATGCTTGCACTCGGGTTTTATGTTTCAGTGTTTTCAAACTGATCCAACCAAGTAGAGAAGGACAAGGGGAAAATCTAAATGATAAAACCCATATCAAAGGTATTATATATGCTTCTCTAAAGGGACAACCTTTCCTACTCTAAATAAGTTGGGATCCATCTTCCGCCCATAAATAAATCAGTGTCGATGCACAATCATCTATAAATAAATAAATAAAGGAGAAAGAAGAGAAAGGCTTACTATGCAGAGATCTGAAGCAAGCAACTCCACCAGGGTACTGTCTAGGCTCACTGGCATCGGAGCAATGTTTGTGTTGCTGTAGTGACTTCGTGATGGTACTATCCAGGCCTGATGGTAGTGAAGCAACACCAGAGATGAAAAACTATACTATGAAAATCTAAAGCTTGCGAACTTCACTACCCTATCCTGATTCATAACATTGTGTGATTGTTGATCTTATGTGTGAGTTTAACCAAGTAAAGGAATGAAGGGGATTATGTTTATGCATGGGATAATTGGGGAAGCCATGGTAATCTAAAAAGTTAATCAATACTTCCTGAAGAACTAGACCCTACACAAAAGAATTGATCAAGGCAGGGAAGATGAAGTTTTACCAATGTGTTGGCAAGTGTTGTCGCTACGACAAACACCCTCCAAAATTTTGCATACACTCAAATTTTGGAGCCTACTATGGATATTGCAATCGGTCATTCCATAGCCGCTTCTTGTTCAACTGATTCTTTTAAGCTCCCTTGGATCGGAAGTGTCCAAGTCTCTTGCTCACACATGCTCAATCCGCAACACGTTCATGAGAATATTCTTTTACGCAATCTTGGACAAGCATAACACGTTTCATTAAGAGTGTGTGTGTGAGATGTCCAATCCATGTCAACAATATGTGTGCACTAACAACGATAGTTTCTCACGTTATAGTTGCATTTGTACTTCTATTTCGGTGAGTTTTAGAAATCGTCACTTACACGCACCTTTGTTTTTTCGAGTGCCACTTTCACGTTTTCGGTTGTTGATTTCAATTTCTTTCACTCTAACTAGTGTTGTTTTCATGTTATCTTTACTCTGGCATGTGTTACTTTCACTTTCGTTCACATATCGCAAGAGTCATTCACACTTTATAAGTTTTTGTCTTTACCTCATGTTAGATATCACACGATGTATGGGAGCCTGTTTTGGTGGTCTCAACGGGTTATATCTATGTGAATGAGTTGGTCTAACCATATAAAAATTAGTCACACTCATTCCTAAATTTTTAAGCACTGTCGCACAAGTGTCATCAAGGTCATTGTAAAGTGTATCTTAAGTGTCACACTTGTCGTAACTTATCGTAAATTTGTCGCATGGATGGAAACACATTGTTCATGTGTCATGGATGATCTATGTTTATTTTGTCATCAAGTATTCTAAGTGTGCGATCACATTCGAAGTCTTATCACTGTTCACATCAATCTCACTAGTCTCGTACTTAGCCATTTCTGGAAAGGCTTCCCAACCAAGCAACCTAGCTTCACCCAGCCTCCCTGAACTGTGCCATGTGTAGTTTTAGTCCTCTAGCTATGATATTCCCCCTTGGCACTGTGCAATGTGTAGTTTCTGCCTCCCAGGACTGCTACAATGTGTATTTTTTATGCTCAAGCTCTGAATTTGACCTCTAGAATTATGCAATTCTTTCTCCTAGCCTAGCCCTAACTGCGAACTTCACAATCACAAGGGAAAATCTCATTCTGTGAGCCTCTAAAATGCATAGTTTCATAATATCCCATCCTCCCTTGTCTCTCAAAACTGTGTAGTGTGTTTAATCAAGGTCCATCCCCTCAACCTCCCTCACTGGCTCCCAGAACTGTACAATTTTTTCCCTCAATCCAGTCTGAACTACACACTGTGCCGTATTAAGGCTCAAGCCTCAACCCTGTGCTCTTGAACTTCATAATTATGTAGTCACCTAGGCTCATATGTACTCTAGAACTATGCAATAGGTTGATCTAATGCTTGTCCCCTCAGCTTGTCATCTTGAGCTCACAAACTGCATAATTTTCTTCCTCAGCCCAACCCGAAATGCACATTGTGCAATCTCAAGGGTCAAGTTGCACCCCTAACTACCTAAGCTGCACAATTTCGCAGTTACTGAGCCTCTTTACCAGTCTGTCACTCAATTCTGGCATAGTCAGTGGATTAATGTGCACCATCTTAGACTAGGGGTTTATCAAATCGATGTTGCCTTTTCACGAGTGAATTGTAGATGCATAAACTCTATCATGCTATGGCAAGATGATGAAGAAGGATATGGAGATGGAGGACATGCTAGAAGACACATATGGAGCTTAAGGGATAAGATGATCAACATACAAGATGACAAAGGAACGCCAAACTCTAACATAAGATAAAGATCAAGATCACATGGAAGACTCCTCATCTTCAAGTCATAAGGAGGAGGAGGAAGAAGAACATATACTATCTGTTTAATAAGACATAAAGAAAGAAGCAACAAGAAGGACAACATGGCATTATCACATCATCATGTAGTCCATGTCATCAATGTCATGTCATGTCCTATCATAAGGCATCGTATGCCACATAATTATTGTGGATTATGTAGTTATCTATTCAGAACGTAATGTAAAGTGGAATTCCAAAGGACACACATGGGATATGATGAGACATGTAAGTCAAAAAGTAATAAGAATTAAAAATATTCATGAGGGTAGTCAAAGAGTCACAAGAAGGATGAATCATCACCCCTTGGTTATATATACACCCTTGTTGTATGAGAAAATGACCTTTTTACCTTGGTTGATCTGAATGAAAATGGCATCAACCCATGGTATTCATCCACCCATGTTGTTCATCCAACCATGGAATTTACCCATGATATTATAAGTGGCATCCACCCATGGTATTTATCCACCCATGGTATTGTAAGTGACATACACCCATGGTATTCATTCACCCACGGTATTGTGACATCCACCCCTGGTATTTATTCACCCATGGAATTGAACCATGGTATTGTGACATCCACCCATGGTATTCATTCACCCATGGAATTGACCCGTGGTATTGTAACTGAAAAATACTATAAGTAACAAGTCGCATTTTGTAACTTTTACAAATTTATTCACTTGGAATTGACTGGTATTGTACATTTATTCATTACAAATACCCGTGGTCAATTGCTATGGGTCGCATGTAAAAGTTACAATGCGTTGTTACTGTCAGTTACAATACCACGGGTCAATTCCATGGGTGAATGAATACCATGGGTGGATGTCACAATACCATCAATTCCATGGGTGAATAAATACCATGGATGTCACAATACCGAATGAATACCATGGGTGTATGTCACTTAGAATACCATGGGTGGATGCCACTTACAATATCATGGGTAAATTCAATGGGTGGATGAATACCATGGGTTGATGCCATTTTCCATTTGGATCATAAGCTAGTTCTTTTGAGGAGCAAGGAGTGGCTCCAACACTCCACTATTGGAGCTAGCGTTGTTCATTGCATACATGTGTCTTGTAACTTTTACTTAATATGAGAATCCCTATGGGCCAGCACATTATTCATGAATGGATTATGGACATTTGTAAGACTATTATGTGAATGTTTGTAATTCATGTTTGCTTTCATCCGTGCTAAAGTAGTTGAACTATTTCGGTTATTTTGGTACTTATCATATTGAAAATGTGTTGTAATTGCTATTATCACTATCACATCCTCATGGACTATTCCAATGGATGTTAGATAAATCTTCCTCATTACATTTGTTTCAATGTTTGTCACATATCTATGGACTATTCCACTTGATGTTGTATGAACCCTTCTTGTTTGTGTGTGTCTCTACTAGGTTGGTACTACTACCTCTCTCTTAGAGGCTCACTTTTCCTCCCCTCCACAATGAAATAACTTTGACACACATACAATCAAACACTCTCCAGGAACACCCCCCTTAATTTTCAAAGTCGACACACATTCTTCTCTCTTGTTGATAGTTAGAGCCAAGAAAAATCTATAGTAATACATGGAAAACAGGTCGATATTCCGGATTGTTCTCCTACTCCAAACGATGTGAGGTCCACTAGGGAAATTTGGAGGTCTAAAATGGGCCTCCTAAGGAAATTGTAAAATAATAGTGGAAATAATAAAATAAGATTACATTACATCATCAAATGTTAGAGGGAAAAAAGAAAAAACTATTTTTTCAACTCGTATTTTCAACTTATCTCCTTATGGGTTTACTCAAATTTTGAGCAACAACACTCATTGGATGTAGAATTTGATTCTTCATCCAAGGAGTACCCATGTTTCATACTTCGATGAACCTTTCTACACGAAAAAATGAGAAAGACATGAAAAACTTGATTGCAATCACGTTTTTTCATGTATTTCTCATATTTCATGTAGCAGGGTCCATCAAAAGTATGAAACATAATTACTCCTTGGATGAGGAATTAAATTTTTCATCCAACAAATAATTCTGGTCAAAATTTTAGTAAAACCTTAGGGTGATAAGTTGCAAATATGGGTTGAAAAAGTAGTTTTATTATTTTATTATTTTTTAATGTTTTTACTTTTTTACTCCAAAAATGGTGAATCACCCCCATGGTTGACATCATCATCTTAAATCCTATTGTTTCTTATAAAGTTTATTTTGGTTGTACATTTTTCTTAGGAGGCCCATTATGAATCAATATGGATAACCATTAAGACCTTGAAAATCACAGGGGGGATCCAAAATTTGGTATATACATGCTAAAATTTTTGGTTGTTGATATAGTGGCTACAAGAATTGGTGAACCACTGGTAGAATCCAACAACTCTATCTATGTCCTTAGAAAAGATCAAATTTCATTAATGATACAAGGAAGTATTGAACAAATAATATTTGTACTCCTAGGGTTTCTTGACCTCTTACAAATTTTCCCTTACCATGTCTCCCAGCTAGGTACTGTTAGTCATTAAACACCACATCAAAAGTTCACACATGACAATAGTTAATGATGATGCAAAGAACAAGGTAGATGACTTATTATAAACATTATTTTTAAGTGAGTATAGTGTTGCTTCACTGCTAGCATGCTTGTTCAGTACCCTAGTGGAGTCACTTCAAGTAATCACAAATGTTTCTCTGTTACCAGCAAGCCTAGTTAGTACCCCTTCGGAGTCGTTGCATCACCTCTCTGCGCATGAAGCCTATATGAATCATTTATCATTTATTTAATTTAATTTTTTGTATGTGCACATTGTTATCATTTAGTAGGATTTATTTTGTCAAGGCTGTTGAGGGATCTCAACTTATTTTACATGCAAGAGAGGTTGTTTCTTGCTTAACACAAATTGAAGGATTTTCTAATTTAGGTTTTCCCTCATTCCTTGATTTGACATCATATCTCTAATTGATAGGTGGAAAGTGAAAACAGAATAGGAAAAATTTAGGACCATGCTAGACACAAGGTTCGAGTTACAGATATAAGTCATTTGAAATGATTAGGGTTCCCCCATAAGCACTTATTCGTATTTTCCTTGCTAATGAATCAAAATTGTAGGAAATTTGTTTAGGATGTAGTTTTGATGACTGGTTATACTAGAGGCTGCTTCTTGGAGAAACCATCATAGCCATAGGAAACCATTAGGGTTAGGTTTTCAACATTAGGGTAAGGTGACTAGGGAAGCTCTTCTAGGGTTTCAACATGTGGGAAGATGTCAAAGCCATCTTCTAGGATTTGAGCACGTGCAAATAAGTATAAGAAATCTCATCACAATAACAAAGGTTTGGAGGGCTCTAGGCTTTCGAGGGTTCATGTAGTGGCATGAAACAAAGAGAAAATGCAAGAAGATGAATGCATGATGTAATGTAGCAGACAGGGTTAGGTCAACAACTAGTGTATGTTATGAAAGAAGATGAATGCATGAGGTAATGTAGTAGACAAGGCTGTAATTCAATGTAATTCTATGTAAATGCGAGGGAGAAATAAAATAATCACAACTAAAAGGATGATGTCATTATTTTGCAGACAATGCGATGCAAAATGATGAATGCATGATAAATGCTTAATGTTATTTAACAAAATAACTACCTGTGATAAAGAACATACAACCAAAACATATATATACCCTAAAACCATAAAAGGAAAACCCTAAATAACAAATTTTAACAAGTAAACCCTAATTAGAAAACCCTAAACTAGTCTAAACCTAAACCCATAATTTAACCAAAGAATAGGTCAGGTCATGTGAAATTGAACTTGCAATTCAACCATCATAGTTGTTCCTGACCCACAACAACAAATATGTCAACAAGTAGAAGCGGTAAAAAGTATTGTGCATGAACATAAATGATTATTAATGAAACATGCACAAGAAGAAGAAGGTCATGTCTACTTATAAGAAAATGTGTGAGAAAAGACTATTTAAGCTAAGCTGCAATCCTATCTTGGTAAACAAAATGATATACTTGAAACACATGGGAATCTTTCCATAACATGCATTTATTAGTTCTTAACCCTAAATTCAACGCAAGTGAAGCAAGATGTCACCCGCTTGTAGAGGAATTTGCTAGATAAGATTCTTAAAGCCAGTTAGCAATCCTATCTTGAAATATGAGATGATCATCTTGAAGACCCTCATAATTTTGAAAGGACGAACCCCCATTAGGTGCAACTGGGGTACAAGAAGATTTTAGAGCAGAAACCTTAATTTGAGGTTGTTCAAGGATTTTGTCAGGGACATGAGGGTGTGACATAACAATCGATGAGAGCTGAAGTTCCTGACCAATCCAACAAACCTCTGAACCCTCAAATGGAAGGTCATAAAATATCGATGGTTTTGTAATATCAATAGGTGAATGAATGTGATCATCACTACCTTTGATAGGACAATCATCAGTGAATATGTTTCCAGTTTCATTAGATGTTTTGACATTGACAGATATCGAGTTCAAAAGATCAATTTCTTTATATTTCCAAGATGAAAATGTATCAATCAGGTGAGTCTCAGGAAAGAGATGAGTCAGGTGGTTTCTGTCCTACACAATAGAATGTAAGAAAGCACCAACTTGTACTTGATTATGATCTGCACAAGCCAAGTGGGAATCAAAAGGATTTGAAACAATGGTCTATGTACTCTCTTCAGTAAAAAAATTAGAGTATAGAGAGAGATGTATCTCAGAATCTTTTAGAAATGAGATTTCATTAGGTGAGTTGATGTTGAGAGGGGAATCATGGGAGGAAAACCTTATTTGAATTGGTTCAAGGGCCTCATAAGGATTACGAGAACCTGAAATAACCATTAACAGAATATGAAGTGCATCAACTTCCTAAAAACTCTTAGAACCTTCAAAAGGAAGATCATCAAATCACGGAGGCTTGGTGAAATAAACAAGTGGACATGCAATTTTATCATGAGAAGTGTTAGTGAATACATTGTTAATAGGATGATGGTTGCTAGAGTCACAGATTTGGTTAGATTGGGCGTATGATACATGAAATTATTGAAATATTAAGGACGTGGATGAGTCAATCAGAGGTTTTCCTTGATTTTTTTGGGATGTAGCATCTTCCTCTCTACCCGTTAAATCTTGTAAATTGAAAATATCATGAAAAATAGATTCAATATCTTCACCTTCCAATTTTCAGACATCACCTTCATGTACATGATTGCAATCGATACTAGTAGGATGAAGATTTGAATAACTTGGAAAAATCGTTGATGTAGAAGATTCATGAAATAAATCAAGGCATAGTGGATGAAAAGAGTCAGGAGAATAATATCACTTTCAACCAAGTCTAATTCATAACTAAAACCTTGCACATTAGTATTAGCTTGAGGAAGCAATGAGTCAACATGTATGCTATGCTTTGTGGAATTGATTGCAACTTCAATGTTATCTAAGGGATTACCTAGGTAATTGCAAACATGTGTATTAGGGAGCATAATATGAGGGGATTCAATGATAGATTTAGGAAGCTTCTCAACGGGCTCAAGATCTATCTTATCAATAGGAAAAGGTGTTTTATCTCATTGATTTTTAGGTTGTCCACTTTCACCAGTATGTATGAGAGCCTTGGTTGAAAGACAACTTGGTTCACTTCCTTGAAAACATTCTTCGTCACCTAAATTGTTTATGACCAAAATTTCATTAGGTAGCGAATCTGAAGGAGGATGAGAAATTTCATAGGCATTAATTTCCTCCTTGGAGGCTTGAGGTTTTCCCGAATCACAAAGATTTGATAGATAATATTAGAGATAAGATTTTTCCAATTTGTATCTTGCATATTATCATGCTTATCATTATTTGTTTTACATTGAAGGCGTTGCATAGAAACATAAACCAAAAGTCAGAATTTCTCACTCAAAATACATCTAGTCCTCGTCTCTTCCAGGAAATTCACAACAAATATGAACAATTCTACCAACAAAATCTTCTATTGATTCTTTGGTTTTCATTCTAAGTTGATTTATCCTTTTAAATACATCTTGAAAATCGTACCTATCAAAGGCTTGATAAAACTCACTGATGAGTTACTCAAACAAATGAATTGAAGTAGCTGGAAACATGTGACACCATTGATTAAACACGACCTTCAAGTGTTAGGGTAAACAACCATGCAACAACATCTTTACAATGTATTATGTTAGAGTGACAAAAAATAAGAACTTGAAGCATGTGTCTAAATACCGTTGTTCGATCCTCTCCATTAAACATAAACTGAAATAAGTGATAGATAATTTCCGTGGGGACAAAAAGATTAATGGTTTTAGAAAAAAAAACCCAAGATAAAGATTTGGGATGAATCCCTTTAAAGATATGAAACTAAAATGCAGGCTTCAAGGGCTCAACTTGTCATATTGTACTCCTACTAGCACCAAAAATCTATTGATGATGCTGGATGCCACTAACAACTAGGGGGTATCCCTATGTGAAGTCCTAATTAGACCTCACACCATTTGGGATAGGAGCCCCATCCAATATGTGGGATCAACTACCATCATGAATGTTTTTTTTTTCTCTTGCCTACCAAATGAGGAGATGTAAGAGTGAGGGAAAGAATGAATTTCCCAGACAATGGGAACAAACCTAACCCAAGATTAACAAACTAAAAAATGAGATATATGAATGTAACAACAACAATAATAAGAAGCATGCCACGAGAGAGATTAGTGAGCCAAAACCCCCTCAGGCATACATGAATAAGAACATGCTATAGGTTAATTGCAAATTAGTTCACAATAGGTCGCCGACATGACATGTAATAAGTAAGGACAAATTCAAAATAAAACATACATGCAATAGCTACAAACTAGTCCATAACGTATTTCATGTATGAAAGCACATGCAAAAATACAATGAGAACACCAGACAACCGATACAACCACTTAGTAAGCATGGGAATTAGTGCTAAAAATGAACAACTTCTTATTATTATTGCTGCAAATTCGAGTATATATCCTGCAATTCATTAAAGCCGAATAATGGAATATGGGCTGCTCATGCCATTATCCAATACAAAATCCTAGGCTCGAGCTCTTTAAGCACAAATCAACTATTTACTTTCAGTCCTAGCTCAAGTGATAAGTCCCTTACAAATGATGCATGGATATATTTTTAGAAATGATGAGGGTGAAGTTTTACCTTCTCTTGTGACCTCTCATATATCCTCATGGCTCTTTAACTTTTTTATTCCTTGTGGTCGCAATCACACTTCCTATTCATAGTCACCCTTGTATTTGCAATCGTAATTTCTACTGACAATTGCAATTTCAAAGTGCGACTTGGCTTGGTCACATGTGATGAGAATAATCTTAGTTGCAAGTCACATTTGTAGATGGTTGTAAGTAAGTTGTAAATCACATCAGTAGAGGCTAGTCATAACTCGCATTAGCAAAGGCTATTCATATCTTCAAATAACAATGTTGGTTGTAAATCCTCTTCATAGTGTTGGTCTCATTTTCCTCTTCATAGTGCTAGTCACATTTCTTCTTCATAGTGTTTGTTGCATTTCCTCTTCGTAGTGTTGGTCACATCTTCAAGTCATAGTGCTAGTCACATTTCCTCTTCACAGTGCTGGTCTCATTTCCTCCTCACAGTGTTGGTCACATCTTCAAGTCACAATGTTGGTTGAATTTTCTCTTCACAGTGATGGCCACATTCCCTCCTCGTAGTGTTGGTTGCATCTTCAAGTCACAGTGCTAGTGACTAAAAGTGTGACTTGTGACCTAAGGGAGAAATATGGTCAAGTCTAGTTGTAGGTTGTAATGATAGAGGGCATGCAATGGCTACTGGTGATGGAAAGAATGATTAAGGGCCAGCGATTCATTTTCATGCTCAAAGTGTAAGTTGTTATCTCAGCTAGTAGTGGTGAATGGTGAAGGTTGAATTCTAAGAATAAATTTCAGGTTGCACTAGAGGTGTAGTGATTACAAGGAGATGACACCTTGGACAGTGAGGGCATAAAAGGGATATGCAGATGATGAAGAACGATAGAGTCTAAGTGTAAAATACAAAGGTGAAATATGCATATAAGGATGGGGTTCATGGAATATGAAGGGTCATGGAAGTTGAAGAGGCAAAGATATGAAGAGACACAGGAACAAGTCACAATTGTAAAACACAAGGATAGGGAGGCCACAAATCATGAAACTAATGGCTAGTTGTAGGTCCCATATCTAGTGACTAGTCACAACTTTCATTTGCAAGGCTAGGTCGTAGGTAGTAATTGCGACTTGAAGGGAATTGTAGGGTGAAAGTGGGTCACAACTTGCATAAAGAGGACATGTTGTAAGAGAGGATGAATTCCGAGATCAGGGAAAAAAATAGGTCACAAGGTCAGAGGCGAGAGTAGTTTTTATAGATTGTTGACGTTCTCAGATGCGATCTTGTGACTATGTGACTAAGAAATGATTAGTCACAAATCGCAACAAGAGCTATATTGTAGGTCGCAAAGTTGCACAAGGGACTAGGTTGAGGAGTTATGTAGAATTTTCTTGTAGATTCAAACTGCAGATTATAATATGTTAAAATAATTGACTTGAATCTACTTTACTCATCAGTAGTAACAAAAATTGATCAATGAAATCACAAAGAAGAAAAGGAAGAATTTCAATCACACATAACACAATAATTTTCTAGGGAAAGACACAACTAAAAACCCCTGATACTTGTATATTGCATTAATCATAATATCTGAGTAGAAAATACAATGCTTGTTCAACCCAAACAATCTCTGCACAAGTACAATCTATCTCATTGCTTCACAAACCGGCTCAAGCCAATACTTAGCCAAATATATTATCTTTCAAGCTCCTACTTCCTTGTGCAGTTTCCTAGGGAATTAGCCCATATTTAATTGTGAAATTCCTCATCCATAACTGTGCAATCCATCCATGGGCCTTCTTCTAATTTCATGCACCATCGGTTTAATTTAGATTATTTTACTATTGATAGTACATTGTCCCTAAAGTTTAATATCAATTGGGTCTTCCTCATAATTGACATGCATGAGTTATTTATGAGTGAATTATCAATTATATAATTGATCACTACATGTGAATTAAATCTAATTTAATTAACTTGACCTCTCACTAGTTCCTCCACCAGTTAGGACTAGTTTAACTGATTTTAACCCAGTTAAACTGAATTAAATAATTACAACTCAATTGGAACTCAACCTGGGCCCCTAAAATTTATGGATCACTCAATATGACTCTAGATAGACTCCCAACTAGAATTTACTAAGCCAACTAAGTCAACTTAACTTAGTTAACTGTTACAAGTTTCTATGAGAATTAGAATTACAATTTAATTCCTAATTTAATTCAAGGACAAATTAAATTAGGATTTTTCTTGCATTTTTTCAACAAGTTGTTGATTTCTGCAACTACGGTTGCGAATTAATGACTAAGGGTTTGATAGATAGGTCATGGGAAGAGATAAGGTGATAAGTCACAAAAGGGGAGAGGTCACAAGGTAGGAGAGGTCGCAAGATCATATGAGAGACTAGGTCGCAGAGGTTATTGTCTTTTCGAGTTGCAATTTTACGACTATGAGACTAAAGGATCTAAGCAAATCATAAATTGAACAATGGGTTAATGTTACTATTGGTGGATGTTGACTTGATAGAGATTGATGTCAGTGATTAGGAGAAGGACTTGGATCCTTTAGCTTTTAGGGTATAATTTTCTAAGTTTTAAGGAAACCCTAAATAAGTAAACATGGAGTGAAACTCTAAGAGGCCATTGGTAAAGGATGGTTGAGAGACTCTAGTAGGGGGTTCACATTCATTATTACATGTGGAATCATGTGTGGATGAAGCCCAGTTAACCTATGCGACATTATGCTAGCATTGAACCATAGATGACTTATGATACCTCTTATAAACCTTGACATAATGATATCTAATTCATGTTAAGGGTTTCTCATGATGGTAATGAATCTTCTGATCTAGTTGTATCCTTGTCAATACATGGGACATAAAACAACACACATAAGTACCAAAACAAGATACTCTCTACACAAATAGGCATGGAGGAACATTATTGCAAGATCCATGGAAAAATAAATGAATGAAAATACCCTAAACCTTAGTGTTGAGGATGAAGCAGGATATGAAAGCTTAGATAATACAACAATTGTAGCGTCGATGATGGATGCATTATTAAAGGGTTTTTACCATTATCATCAACAAGGATAACTATTAGGACCTTGAAAAGAAAAGGGGAACCCAAAATTTGGGATATACAGGCTAAAAAAAGTGGTTTTTGTTGTAGCGGCTACAATAGAACCATCAAAATGGAGATTGTAGTAAGAATTAATGCCATGTAAAATCATTGGAAAAATGTAACCTTTATTTTATGTAATAAGATTCTTCTAGCATTTTAGATGTTTTGGTAATTTTAAGAGAAATATTTTGACCTCCTTAATTAAGGAATCATGAAAATCTATTCTCTAATAGATTAAATTTCATGAATCCTAAAGTATGTGATTGTGTAGTGTGGGCTTCCTAGTGAAATTAAATCAAAATGAGCTAAGGATTGTGGCACAGAGCATGGCTAGTGAGGTTTCCAAAGAAAAAGAAACACGAGAAAATAGGTAATCACAGCTTGAACATAAATTGCTGGGTAAAATTCTTGTTCAAAATCATGAGAATGTTGCAAGTTGAGATAGAATATCATTATACTTCATGATTGAAAGAATTAGTCTTGGAAATAACAAAGTGAGTAAATAAATTGAGACTTTCAATTTGAAAATGACAAGAGAATGAGATTTTGGTTACTCCAAGACACTAGATAAACATGAAGGACTTAGGTATGATGATGCAAATACTGAAAAAAAATATTGAATTTATGCCTAGTTTAGTCAGTGTGAGTTAATTAATATTATATTCAATCTTAAGAACATGTAAATTTCCTAGGAAGGAAGTGTAATGTACACTAAAAAGGCTTAAACAACCCTAAATCAATGCATACCTAAAAGATGCAGTGGGTATTAGATCCTTATGGGGCTACAAACTTGTCTTGTAGATTCGTCGAAGGTTTTCTAATTATCCTATTTTATAACCTTTGTGCAACAAAAAAAAGTTAATTTCATCTAGAATAAAAAATGACAAAATTGATTGAAATGGTTTTAAAGTGAAACTCCGGGTTGTAGTAGGATACACATGAAGGATACAGTCTTGAATCCCAGAGTAGCCCAGTTGAATTCCAAAAAGTTTATGTTTAAATGATGTAGCCATAACTATAAGGGGGAAATAATTTAATTTGACTTTCGCTATAAGCTTCAAAAAGACATCATAAGCTGATAAATGTTGATATAGGCATGAATGAAAAAAAATAATGTAAAAGATGAACTGAGTGCAAAGATGCATGTTCGCTAAAAATGTATTAAATAATGATATGTTCGGTGCATACAATAATGGAAGTGCATGCATAAGGACTTTGAGGAGTCTATTTTCCTAACATGAGATAAATGAATAATAACAGATAATGGTAAAAATGTGACTAGGAACAGGTGGAGAACTGGTTGGGGAACCAACACAATTGTTGATTTTGAAAAAGATGGTGTTGATGGGAGATTGGCACAAGTGACACCTATGCCTATTGACATGCATGTTGTTTCAACATGGTAAGTATGCTAAGAAACAATGTGCTACCAAGTCAATGTATCTCTAGATAATTATTTTTAAAATTTTGACTATGACTCTTTGATTGTAGGAACATTTGAAATATTGTTTAATAGTTGATTAAATGCATGTTATGAATATGTTCTTACAAGATTACAAGAAGAAATGCTTATGTTTCAATCAATTATAATGACATGATGTGTGTTGAGACAACTGATATGAATAAGAGCGCAAGGGGAAGGACTGTTATAGACATTTTTGTGCCTTGCATCAGTGAGCATGAAATGTCAATAATCAAGGGATCCAAAGTCCCTAAACATGTTGTTCCTACCCCTAGAGGAGCAAGGCCAGCAAACCACAGCACTTCACAGAAGTTCTCCACCTGAAAACACTCAAAAACAAGGCAATTCTGGATCATGTCAACTGCTCCACTGAGTATCTGCGCTGAATGTCAACTACTCCACTTTCTACCTGCGTTGAATGTCAACTGCAAAGAAGGCTACCTGCGCTGAGCGAGTTTGGAGAAGTGGCAGAGTCATTCCTCAAGGTTTCAATTCCCAGGAAGCTTCCAAAATGACACTTGGATCAGGGAATTCGACTGGTGATGAGTAAGAGGTTCCAAATCTCCAAGTGGAAGCAAGAACCTCCAAGTGGACTCAAGAACTGAAGTGGGAGAGGACACTAGTCAGTTTTATACCAGCCTCAAGCTGACTCATCCTCTCTCCAAAACTCCTATATATAGATCTCTCTCCATGAGGTCAAGAGGAGACTGGAATTTGGTAATTGCAAAGAATTGCTGTTGGTTTGTGGCTAGAACATTGGGTGTGTAATGCTTTGAAGGGAGCTGAAGAAGGAATTCCATTCTGCTGGGAAGGAGATGCTGGATTGGAGCCCCATGGGTTGTATCTCTTCCTGAACCCTGTTACTTTCAATAAAGCTATCTTGATTCTTTCCTATATGCTGGTGTATTTGGTATGATTGCATTAGTATATTTGATTTACTTCTAATCCTGAATCATTTATGAATATGTATATTTGCCTTTGTATTGTGTTCTTCTCTTGTCGCAAGTAGCTGTTCTCTTGTCACAGGTGGTTGTTCTCTTGTGATCTCGTGGGATTCAAGTAGTTGTACTCTTGATCAAGCGAGGAGGCAAGTAGCTGTGGACACACAAAGGGAAGAGGATCTAGATCGAGGGACAACCGGAAGACAAAGGTAAGTTTGCCGATCTCCCCTCTTTCACATTTCATAAAGGAAGAAATCATAATAGCTGTATTCGTTTGTTGCTAAGGCGCTGTCACACCTTAGGTGGATAGGATCGTCCTGCATAGGCATTTTTCCCCACAACAAGGACCCCATGGTTGTAGGCCAAAGAAAAGTATATATAACCTTTAGACACCTTAACAACAATCTGCAAGGTAGAGAGTGGTGGAAAATATAGGAAATGAATTTGTGTGAAATTCATGGATGAGGTGTGTGGGGGAAGGGGGGGGGGGGACTGTGTTGTATGACTTTGTTGTTGCAATTACTCTTGTTGTATTTTGTTGACCTTAAGCGTGGCCATGCCACTTGTTTTTCTTCTTTAGGTTGTTACGGTGGTTTCTTTTGTTCATGTGTTTTATGGTTTGGGCTTGATGGTTTGTTGAGTGTGAGGAAGGTGTTGTCACTCTCTGGCACCCATAGCACAAGTGCTTCGGGAGACATAGAAAGCTTCCTAGAGACAACCTCTAGGTTGATTGTAGACCAGTGCCTAGGACATCTTAAATAGAGGAGCGCTTTGGAAGATAATCAGTGAGGGGTTTCAGCAGCACTCCAATTATCACGAAGTTGAAAAGACAATAAAGGGGGCTTGGTTCAATAGCCCTTCATCAAGGTAGACTTAAGCCAATACATGGATCCAAATGTTTAAGGGGTAAATCGAGCCAACCTCAAAGAGAAATGTTTGGTTCTGGTGGCCAACACACAACAACATGAAACTTTATATTGATGTTGTAGTAAAGTGAAGAGGAGGAAAAGGAGGAGGGGTTCGATGCGTAGGGATGATTTCAATGTAGAATCCTAAGCCACGATGTTCCAGTAGACATATGGAAGAGGGAGGAGGTGAAAGAGCGGAAAGAGTGGAGCGCTAGTCAAGGTTTCATGCCATATACCTCATGGGAATATTTGTCACCAAAATCATAAGTAAATATGTGCACATTACAAGTACTTAAGTAAATCTGTAGCTAACACAGGTATTGTTGCTACTTTAGTAACAAATACACAATCATGAACAAGGGTGAAACCTGCAACTTCACCACACTATTTCAGAGAAAGAAAAACACATATGAAATGAGATTTACAGAGGGGAAAACATACTACACATTTCTCTTATAGGAATCAACATAATAGTTTCATTAATCCCTGAGTCCCAATCCCCAGTCCAGTACATTCATGAACGTATTGCTCAAGTCCCTCATGAACAAGCAAGTAGAACCAAGATGGAACCAAAGAATTTAGACCACTACGGGTGCAAAATTATGGAACATCTATTAAGTGTTTCTCCCCCCTATTTAAAAAGGAAAAAGGGGGGGATTTGAATAAACATTTACAAAATATCTCAGCCAAGGGCTAGTTGTCTGATTGACTAGCTGCCTCGGCCTGTGATAACTCTGCTACCCAAAATGATTTCCAAGGATTTGATTCCTTTCTTGAAAATGAACATAAATTACAGAATAATAAAAAGAAACAAGGGAAACTAATAATGATGGAGGAAAATGTCCTTCTACTGTTCCTGTGAAGGCCCTTGATAAGGCCACATCTCTGTGATAATGTGCCTCCCTTGCAGCTTGGCCGGTTCCTGTCACTTTCATCTTAACTGCCTGACTTCACCACTCTCTAGAGCTAATAACGATCGACTGTGGTTGCCTGTTACAGAGTAGAAGCAAAGTTTGTCTAGGCATTCCTTTACATTTATGACTGAGTGGAGCTCCACCCTGAGGCATTAAGTCTTCCTAAGTCCCCATACTGATTTACCATTGCACCATGCCCTTAATCAATGCCTCAGTTTGCGACCCATACGCCTTCAAAGCTCTATACCAAGCTATAAGGGCATCACTGTATCAAGAGCTTTATGCTAAGAGGCATTACAGCACAACGAGTCCCGATCTCCTTTGGTCCCCTTTGGTTTATCCCATTTTTGCCTTTCTTCTCATATGATCGGAGGCTATGATTGGGCGCTTGGCCAAATATCAGAGCTCCTTGATCGGTGGATCGTAAGAAGAGTTTTTATATTTGAACTTGTTTGAGATCTTCGATTGCGATAGCCCTTTAGTACTTAGCCCCTAGTTCTTTTAGCTCTTTATGTGACTATGGGCTAGCCCTTGTATCAGATACTCTTTATCGGCAGATTCGAGTCAGGGTTTTTATATTAAACCACAACATTTTTGCGATCTCTAATTTGCGATAGCCCTTTAGAGCTCAGCCTCCAGCTTCGCCTTTGGCTTCTTGTGCCTTTGTGACCATGGAGCAACCCCCACATCGGATCCCCTTTATCTCACTTCCCATGTGTGCATTTCATTACAAAGTGCCGATAAGCCTCAAACTCCCATTTGAGATTGATGATATGACATCATCACTGCCATGTGGCACTTCCTGAGTGGTGACATGTGTCACCCGGATATGCCCTCTTTGGACCCTTGAAAATGACAGATCTGCATGCCATGTGTCCTCCGTACTGCCACATCATGCTAACGTCAGCACCATTGTGCCTTTACCAGATTCAATAATATTCTGCCACGTGGCCTCCTAGAGGAGAGAGAAAAAGGCCTGCCTGCCCCTGGTTTTGTGTTGATTTCCTTTATTAAATGTTTTCGGCCCTTTCCTGGTGATTTTCACTATCAGCTTAAATCCCGACACTTTTAACCATACTTGAAACTTTGGAAGGGTGTCATTTGTTTTATCACCAATTGCGATGCACTGATCTTGCATTGTTATGATCGCTGACATGCCATGTCGTTGGAATCTCATATATGCCCTACTATCTAATACTCAAATTTGCAATTTTCCGTATATTTATGCTGTTGTGATCATCAATTCACCCTGCCGGTATGACTGATCGCCGCCTTGGACCTCTGACATTTGCAATTGCCTATATGCAGGATCACTGGAGCCTCCAATAGCCGATATGCTGATATGTGCTTAGTGCTACTGATGAGAAATCACCAATGTGCAATAACCGGAATCAAAGCTTTGCTACACGAAGTGCCGATTGCCTCATTGCCACTTCATCCACCGATTTGTGATTTGCGATATGTTCTCGGGCCTCCAGTCTGTGATTATTTCCTTTTTTCAAAGGTGACAAAATCCTCATCTTTAACAAGCCATATCTTTTGATTTCGGGGTCCATTTGAGGAGTTCTATATACCGTTAAAAAGCACATTCCGAGAACTATGAAATGGAGGGGGGATGATTTAGCTTTGAGTGATTCTATTGTTTGGAAGGTGGCTGAAAAATTTTCTGATCTTTTGCACTTTAGGCAACTGAAACATATTTTTGCAGTGATTGACAACAAAAGGAAAAGGAAAAAAGAGATATAGAAGAAGAGATAATAAGAAACCCCACTCGAGATGAAAAATGATGATAAAACTTTATGCTGAAAATAAATGATGGAAGGGGGAAAAATGAATAAATAATTAAAATGAACATGATTGAGTCCATTTGAATTAAAAATAAAAAGGAAACGATATAACAACCATGAAAGTGGCATAGAAACGAAGTTGTCCTAAACCTTAATAATACATGGCTAATGCATATTTGATATTATGAAATCATGGTTAAAGCATAACAATGTTGTCTAGTATGGAAAACCATTAATTATGAGTAGGTAAGTAATCCTTAAAAATAGTGTGATCATTGTATAAAAATGGAATCGATAATTCTCATGTTTTGAGATTTTGTAGTGAAGTTATTTAATGAATTACATGTTACCTAGAATGTCCATTTTATAAATGTGCAAGATAATATATAGTTTTTTGTTTTTGTTTTTGAAGGAAACATGTATTCATTTGTATTAATAAAAGGTTGGATTATGGGCTAGTTCCCTTACAATTTCTTTAATGTCCATAGCGATAATGCATACATAGATACCAAAAATAAGAAGTATATGTTTGTGACTATTTCTAGCCACTATCCTAAATATTATCTGACTATAAACATAGAAAAGAAACACTTAAAAACTTACACTGAAATAACATAAAAAAAAACTACATAATTAACTAACAATGGGGTTCCAAATGTTCCAACTCACCATAATGCTAAGTCGTGGCTCTCTCTATTGGCCTTCGTATCCAAAACAAGTTTTCTCTTCTTCCTCGCCAACTCCTCACTAAGGTAAACTATTGCTTCACAAAATAAGATCCCACTACCTTATTGTCCTTCAATTTTTTCCACCTACGCATCCAATGCTGTGAATTCATAGTGAATTTCAGATTTGAATTGTGTTGAACAATATAACTAGTGTTGATCTTAATAATTGTATTTGATGAAAAGAAAGAGAAAATAATTTTTTTGTAAAAGAAAATTTATTTTGAATCATGGATTTCATGCTCTTTTATTTATTTTTTAGTTCAAATCCTCCATTGAAGGCTTCTAGGTTTTGTCATGAGTCAATAGAGTCATTGTCATTTTTAGTAGACCCTTCTTAGGCTTTTGTATCATGAAAAAAGTTTGTTTTTAGTCAAAACTGTCATTTTTCACCTCCACACCAAGTCAACCTTGTCCTCATGAAGTAAGCCCATATTAGGGTTATTCGACCTAGCAGAAGGAATATATATAGAGAGGCAACTCGACTCATTTGAAGCACAAACTCAACAACTTCGATCTATAAGAGAAAGAGTCATAAAAGAAGAGTGAAGTTGGGGAAAAAGAAGAAGCTAGGGCAGACAAGAACCAAGTTTTTTTGGCATCTCTCTCTCACACTGGACTGAAGCTGGGGCCTAAATTTATGAATCAACTGTAGGTCTAAAATTCTAAAGTTGTGGATCAAAATCATATATTGAAGCTGCATTTGAGAAGTTGACACTTGGAGACTTTGGCAGGGATAATATACTGGATGGAAGGGCTGACTTGGGGATTGGAGGAGGTCTTTGTCTAGGTCTAAATGGTCTTGGATTGTCTCATATTGATT
Organism: Pinus tabuliformis; assembly: GCA_031772625.1. Taxonomy (NCBI): domain Eukaryota; kingdom Viridiplantae; phylum Streptophyta; class Pinopsida; order Pinales; family Pinaceae; genus Pinus; species Pinus tabuliformis. The sequence goes on along the minus strand of CM062818.1, from coordinate 1,255,741,129 downwards.
TGAATCTACTACTGGAAGAGTTGGACTGGGTTTTCTCCTTGGAGGGATTTTTCCTTGGTTGCATGCCTACATTTTGTGTCTCTTGTTCTTGTGGTATTCATATACATTTAATTTTGTAATTTATTGATGAAATATAATATAACATAGAATTAAAATAATCCAACATAAATTACAATTAATTATCAAGAAGGAGGAATCAAAGGCTAATTCCTATAAGCATTGATTTCTCAACATGGTACGTATCAGAGCTAAGGTGAAATAAATACTAGTTGAAGATCACTTTGTTGGCTATCAATTGAAGAAAGGAAAAACATTCTTGGAAGAAAGGGTCACTCCCTCAATGGAAAGTTATTTGATTTATAGGTTTTAACTCTGTACAGAAATTATCTACATACGAATTCTAAAACACATAAAATAAACAATGTGAGAGCATAACACATAAAACACATATACACAGAGATTTTCCCCTGGATCCCAAAACTAGGACTACCAGCTTGATTTTTCATTATTTTCTTTCAATGTTATAATACATATTTATACATGCCGAAGCATCCAATACCCTGGACCGAAAACCATCACGTCCAAAAACATGTGCAAAACTCATGCACAAAACCATAGGTGGGTCTGCCCAACCTAACATAGGTTCTAAAACCAAAATTTTCCTGGGTGTTTCCCCGGACCCCATAGAGTGGCGTTACCTACACCCCTCAAACCCCCTATGACCCCTCCGCTACACAATCGGTGCAACGAAGGGGGGGGATCCGCCCCCCTCTAACCCCCCAGTTAACTACTTGGGCTAGTCGTGGAAATAATATAACGCAACCCAACATTCTCCCACTTGTTGTTTTCTTTCCATAGGGGGCCACAAGAGAGCTTAGTCATTTATCCAACCCTGCAACGCCCATTGTTTCTCTACACCAAGAGAACTTCTCACAGCTCATAGATTTTGTCAATGCATCTGCAATATTCTTCAAAGTTTCCACCTTTACCAGCAACACCTTGTTGTCTTCTATCATATCCCTCACAAAGTGATACTGAACACCAATGTTCTTTGTCTTTGAATGATATGCAGGGTTCTTTGCCAAGAAAATTTCACTTTGGCTGTCACAGTCTATCCTTATAGCTCCCTGTACTAACCCCATACTTGAACACAATCTCTGCAACCAAACTCCTTCCTTGCTTGCATGAGTGGCTGCCATGTATTCTACCTCTGTAGTTGATAGTGCTACTACAGATTGTTTCTTACTCATTCAACTGACTGCACCTCCAAATAGGTTAAACGCATACCAACTTGTAGATTCTCTCTGATCCAGATCTCCAGCCCAATCTGCATCAACAAAGCCATAAATATCCAACACTCTATCCAATCTCGGTCTTCCTTGCTAGCACAAACCATAATCACTAGTGCCACGCAAATACCTGAAAACTCGCTTCACTGTTGTCCAATGCCCCTTTCCTGGTTTTGACATAAACCTGCTCAATACTCCCACTGCATGTGCAATGTCTGGTCTAATACAGACCATTGCATACATTAGGCTATCGACTGCACTTTCATATGGAACACGGGACATGTCCGCTTCCTCTTCTTGTGTCTTGGGACACTGTTCAGCAGATAAATTTACACCTACAGGAATAGGAACCTTCACCGATTTACTATCCTGCATATTAAATCTCTGCAATATTGTCTCGAGATACTTCCTCTGGTTTAAAGAGATTCCTCTTTGCTCGATCTCTTTTAATTTCCATGCCCAAAATATAGTTTGCAACACCAAGATCTTTCATGTCGAATTTGGAGGACAATTAGGTCTTCAAATCCTAGATAATTTCTTTGTCATTTCCAACCAACAACCTATCATCCACATACAAGACCAAATAAATAACACGGTCACCAATTAATTTAAAATACACACAATGATCTAATTTGCTTATGGTGAAGCCAAGTCCCTGTATAAATGTACCAATTTTTTGATACCACATCCTTGGTGACTGTTTTAACCCATACAAAGACTTCTTTAACTTGCGTACTAGTTCTTTCTTACCCTTCACCGCAAAGCCTTCAGGTTGCTTCATGTAGATTTACTCCTCCAGATCCCCGTGAAGAAATGTTGTCTTCACATCCATCCGTTCTACCTCAAAATCAAAAGCAACAACAATAGATAAAAGTAATCTAATAGAAGTTAGCTTGGCAACAGGAGAAAAAATATCACCAAAATCAATTCCCAACACCTGGGAATAACCTTTTGCTACCAACCGAGCTTTGTATTTCTCCACCTTTCCTTTTGCATTTGTCTTCTTCTTGAACACCCATTTTCTGCCAATGGGTTTCCTTCCAACCAGAAACTCCACCATATCCCAAGTCTCATTTTTGTGCAAAGATGCCATTTCATCAACCATGGCCTGTTTCCAAAGTTTCCATCCTTTGAATCTACTGCTTCCTTCACAGTTCTCGGATCATCATCAATAATAGATAAAGCAAAATTTGAACAGAAAGCAGATGGACTATACCTTTCTGGCTGCCTTCTTTCTCAAACTGATCTTCTCACACCTAAAGTTTGTGGCTCTTCATCTTCTGATTCCTCTTCTGCTGTAGAGTATGATTCTTCCTCCTTTAGCTCAAACTCTATCTTCTCAGGTTCCTTTGGTTGGACTTCATGTTTAATAACATCTTTCACCTCTCTGAACACCACATGTCAGCTGTACACAACCTTCCTTGTTATTGGGTTCCAAAGCTTATAACCCTTTAAACCATCCTTATACCCAATAAAAAAACACTTTTCAGATTTATTATCCAACTTGGTTCATTTCTCCTTTAGAACATGTACATATGGACTACATCCAAATACCCTCAGATGTGAAAGAGAGGATTTCTTACCAGTCCATACCTCTTGTGGAGTTTTATCCTCCAACGCTGATGAAGGTGATCTATTGACCAGGTAACATGATGTCTCCACTGCCTCTGCCGAGAATTCCTATCCTAACCCGACACCACTGAGTATGCTTCTTGCCTTTTCCATCAATGTCTTGTTCATTCTTTCTGCAACTCTATTTTGCTGAAGTGTATATGGAGTAGTATTATGTCGTTCTATACCACAGTTCTTACAGAATTCTTCAAATTCATTACTGCAAAACTCTCCACCGTTATCTGTCCTCAGCACCTTTATCTTCTTCCCTGTCTGGTTTTCCACCAGAGCCTTAAATTCTTTAAACTTGTCAAAGACTTCAGATTTCTTCTTAAGGAAATATATCCATGTATTCCTTGAGAAGTCATCTATAAATGATACATAGTACACAGACTTACCTAGTGATGGAACCTTCACAGGTCCAAACACATCTCTATGCAGAAGCTCTAATATATGTTTCGCCCTCTTACCACCAGAGGGGAAACTCACCCAATTTTGCTTCCCATATACACAATTTTCACAGAAATCAAAATCCAGAGAGTTATTACTCATACTTTCTACCATACCTTTACCATGAAGTATTCGAAGGCCCTTCTCTCCAATATGTCCAAGCCTTTGATGCCACAGCATGGTCTTCTCTCTAGAGATCTCTAGATTTTCTGCTCCACTTTTAGGAACCACAAAATTGTTCCACCCATCAACAACAATGTTACCTTGTAGCTTGTATAGAGTTCCAATCCGAACTCCCTGCATCAATACCAGTGCTCCCCAAACCATCTTGCAGGTATCCTTCTCGAACACTGTTTTTACACCTGCATCATCTAGCTTGCTTACAGAAATCAGATTTCTGGCCAATGCAGGAATATGTAGAACACCCGGAAGTGTTCTAACCCTTCCACCTTGCAACTTCAACTTTACTTTTCCGTGAACAACGATTCTAGCCTTCCTGTCATCCCCTAAGAAGACATCACCACCATCGTATTTCTCATACTCGCAGAACCACTCTCTATGGGGAGTGAAATGAAAGGATTTCCCTGAGTCAATCAACCATGCCTCATGATCTACATGTGTACTTGAAGTATCCAAGTACACATCCCCACCTTCATCTAAGGTGGTTTTCGCCTCTGCAAAAGGAGCATCATCAAATCCCTTTCCTTTATCAGGAACTTTAGATTTACAGTCCCTTTTGTAGTGCCCTTCCTTTCCGCATTTGCAGCACACCACCTTTACATGTTTTCCTGGAGATTTAGATCTCTCTTTAGATTTATTATTTTTGTTTCTATTCTGGGACCGTCCTCGTACAGACAAGGCATCACCATTCTGGCTCTCCATATTTTTCCGTCTCATCTCCTCCATCAGAAAGGATGAGACTATTTCATCAAATTGCAAGGCAACTGCATTGCTACCTATTGCAATAACCAGACTATCCCACGAATTTGGTAGAGAACACAACAAACTAATGCACTTATCTTCATATGAAATTTTAATATCGATAGATGCTAACTGACTTACCACAGTATTAAATGCGTTTAGATGCTTTGTCACCGAGTCTCCATCTTTCATCCTCAGGTTATACAACTTTTTCCGGAGGAATAGTTTATTCACTAGAGACTTAGATTGGTACAAAGTCCCTAACTTGTCCCACAAAGCCTTCGTCGTAGCTTCCCCTGATACACTCAACAATACTAAATCTGAGACACACAATTGTATTATGCACTTTTCCTTCCGATCCAACTTCTTCCATTCTTCATCGGACACTCCTGTTGGTTTAGTACCCGGCTACCGCGATCCACTGATCTTTATCCACCAACAGATCTTCCATCTTGAGTTTCCACAACTCAAAACTCTGACCTTTAAATTTATCGATTTCTATCTTTCCACTGCTCACCATCTTCTTTCACCACCAGAATCGATCTCGTAGATCTCCCACTGAACAGGGTCTACCATAGGCCCAAGCGAAACCCCTCAGCAACAAAGGCGTCCCCTTGAAGCCAAAATAGTTCTGATACCAAATATAGGTTTTAACCCCATACATAAATTACCTGCATACGAATTCTAAAACACATAAAATAAACAATGCGAGAGCATAACACATAAAACACATATACACAAAGATTTCCCTTGGATCCCAAAACCAGGACTACCAGCTTGATTTTTCATTATTTTCTTTCAATGTTATAATACATATTTATACATGCCGAAGCATCCGATACCATGGACCGAAAACCATCGCGTCCAAAAACATGTGCGAAAATCATGCACAAAACGATAGGTGGGTCCACCCAACCTAACATAGGTTCGAAAACCAAAATTTTCCGAGGTGCTGCCCCAGACCCCATAGAGTGGGGTTACCTACACCCCTCAAACTCCCTATGACCCCCCCGTTACGCAATCGGTGCAACGAAGGGGGGGGGGGCAGACCCGGTTAACTACATGGGCTAGTTGTGGAAATAATATAACACAACCCAACATGATTATGGGACTCAATATCATGAAAATTGTAGGAATCTGGGTTGGAAGTGTAAAACTTAATGTGTAGATTTGAAACTGCTCATGAAATTTACTAAATCACAAGACTCAAAGCTACTCTATTGATCTGTGTATGTTAATTCACCATATAGAACACACATCATAGACATGCAAAAGGAAACATCGCACATGCACACAAATTTATCTAAGGGAAAGAAACTGCTCAAAACCCCTTCCTATTTGTATTGCATTAATCAAAGAATAGAGATGAAATACATATGCTTGCTCAAACCTGAGAACACCCTACAAGTGTATAGTCTATACCTCTGCCTAACTAACTGACTCTAACCAACACTTAGCCAATTTTCAAGCCATCCAAGATCCTATTTCCTTGCGATATTCCTCCAAGAAATTAGCCTCTATTATTTAGGAATTTCCCACTGTTTAATTGCACAATTCCTCTAGGTCCTTCCTCTGACTGCATGCACCACTTGTACACATTGGAATATGCTACAACTGATAGTACACTACCTTGGAATCTCCATGTCAACTGGGTAACTTTAATTCTCTATATTCAACAATTATTTTGGGCTAATTTATTAGTTAATTGGTTGATCACTGAGTGTGGTTGAAGTTCCACTTCCACAACTTGACCTCCACTAGTTCTTATGACAGTTAGAACTAGTTTAACTGACAATAACTCAAATTAACTAAAATAGATTGATACACATTAGTAATAAATCATACTGAACTGAACTCAAGATTCCCTAACTCAAATTAACTGAGTTAACCGAGTTACAAGTGCCATGTCACCTTAGATAACTACCTCCATGATTTCTACTGAAATATAAATTCAAATTTTCTCTAGTTTGACCAAGGAAAAGTCAAACTAATATTTTCTTGCTGAATTTTCAACTGGAAGGATCATCTACAATCTATATAGAAGAGTCAAGAGTGAAGTATTCTTGAATCCACTTACATGTACACTTGATGATAATTCATGGATCATTGATAGTGGAGCCTCAAGACATATGACAAGAGAAAGTGAACAACTTCATACTCTAACAAGAGAATCATCATCACATGAAATGGAGCTAGGAGACAACAACAACTATGAAATCAAGGGCCTTGGATCTACATCATTGAAGCTATAAAGTGCAGTAAATTTACAACTCAACAACATCCTCTATTTTCTAGGTTTGAAAAATAATTTACTTTATATTTCTTTTTTAGAAGATAAAGGAGATAGGGTTTGTTTTGTAGATGGTAAATTTTTGGTTTGGGGAAAGGATTCAAGTATTGAAAAGGCAAAGGTTATCATAATTTGTGAAGGAAGACTATATAAATTTATAAAACCATCTCCTCAATCCCTTGTTCACATGGAGATTAATCCTATCAAAATTTGGCATAGAATATATGGGCATATTCATTACAATATAATACCCTATCTAAGTCAAATGGTAAATGGCATCACTAACATCAAGGAATACCATGAAGGAGTATGCAAGGGATGTGCTTTGGGAAATAATAGTAGGAAACCTTTTACAAGCAATGACACAAGGTCTAAGGATATATTTGATATCATTAATTCTAATGTTTGTGGGCCCATGTCTAATAAATCTCTTGGAGGCCATCTTTACTATGTAACCTTCATTGATGATCACTCTAGAGAGATATGGATCTATCTTCTCAAGACAAAGGATGAAGCATTTGAAAATTTCAAGGAATTTAGAACCAAAGTTGAGACCTTAATCAAAAGAAAGATAAAGACTCCGAGATCAGAAAATGGAGGTAAATACACTTAAAAATAACTTGTAAAGAAGTAGGTATTAAGAGGGAGCTCATTATTCCCTACAACCTCGAACAAAATGGAGTAGTAGAAAGAAATAATAGGACCATTGAAGAATGCATAAGGACTATGATATTTGATCAAGACCTACCAAAATTTCTATGGGTAGAAGAATCCATGACAACAATATACATACAAAATAGAAGTCCTCATAGAATCCTTGATAATATGACACTAGAAGAATCATTCACAGGGAAGAAGCATGTGTAGACCATCTCCAAATCTTTGGATGTCCCGCATACATTCATGTTCCAAAAGACATGCGAAATAAGTTAGACTCTATAAGTATAAATTTGTCTTCATTGATTATATTCTTTCATCAAAGGGTTATAGAATCTACATCAAATAAGAAAGATAAATTGAAGTTAGAAGGGATGTTATATTTGATGAAAATCAGGCCTATAAAATATCCAATGGTATACTAATTGAATTTGATGAAGAAGATGCACCACTATTTGATAAAAAAGAGCAACATGACAAGACACCTACAAATCAAGAAGAAGAAGGACCAAATGATCTTATTCAACCTATAATCATTCTCAAAGCAAAGAAGAGGTCAAATTGGTTAAAAGATATTCTTGAAGATGTCGAAGGACATGGAGCAATTAAAGTAACTTTCAGAGAAAGAAAAATACCAAAAAGATACTCAGGATATGTAGCATACATAACAAAGTTAATCGAAGCAGAACCAACTACCTTTGAAGAAGTCGTTCATCAAGAAGAATTGAAGAAAGCAATGAAATAAGAATATCAATCCATCAAGAAGAATGGGGTTTGGGAAATCGTTCTTAGACCTAGTGAAAAATATGTTTCCATTTACAAATGGATTTACAAAATCAAACATGTTGTTGATGGAAGCATAGAAAAATACAAAGAAAGATTTGTTGGAAGGGGTTTTCCTGAAAATGAAGGAATAGAGTATGAAGAAACCTTTTCTCCCACTGCCAAGTACACTACTATTAGATCTTTGGTTTCACTAGCTGCTACTATGGGATGGTATATCCATCAAATGGATGTCAAAACACCATTTCTAAATGGAACCATTAATAAAGAAGTATATATTGAACAACCAGAAGGCTTTGAGATAAATAACAAACATACTCATGTTTGCAGACTAAAGAAAGCTCTATATGGCTTGAATTAAGCTCCTAGGGCTTGGTGTGCAAGGATGTATGCATATATTTTAAGGAATGGGTTCGTCAAAAGTTTTGTCGATGCAAACCTCTACATCAAGATAGTGAAGAATGAACTAATTATTATAATTTGATATGTGAATGATTTATTTATTACAAGTGTGGAGTGTAGAGTTCTAGAATGCCAGAAAATGTTGGTAGCATAATTTGAAATGAAAGATCTGGGACTCATGAGTTACTACTTGGGCTTGGAAGTTTGGAAAAATTCGATGAGATACGTTGAAAATGCAACAAGAAAATCTAGTTTTGACTTTACCTTCGTTAAACTAGATTAAAATTTGAATTTATATTTCACAAGAATACTTGGAGGTAGTTAACTAAGGTAACATGGCTCTTGTCACTCGACCAAATTAGTAAATTTGAGTTGGGGAAGCTTGAGTTCAGTTATACATTATTGATTTCTAATTTGTAGCAATTAGCAATTTATTTAAGATAAATTGATTTATTGTCAAACTAACTATTTCTAATTGTCAGAAGAACTGGTGGAGGTCAAGTTGTGGAAGTGGAACTTCAAACACACTCAATGATCACCTAGTTAACTGATAAATCATCCAAAAATCATTTTTGCATGCAGATAGTTCGAGTTACCTGGTTGAGATGGAGATTCCAAGGCAGTGAACTATCAATTGTAGCATATTCCCATGTGTATAGGTGGTGGATGCAGTAAAAGACTGACCTAAATCTATTGTGCAATTCCTTGGTGTGAAATTCCTAAAAAATGGGGACGATTTCCCAAGGCAACAAAGAAAGAAAATAGGAGCTTGGGAAGGCTTTAAATTGGCTAAGTGTTGGCTAGGTTCAATCAACCAGGCGAAGGGATAGACTATACACTTGCACGGTGTGCTCAAGTTTGAGCAAAGCATTGTATTTCTTCTCTATTCTCTGATTAATGCAATTAGATTATGATAATATTTTTTCCAATCCATGCACTTGGATGAGCTTTGTAGGCTTAATTTCCAAGTCGTATTCTTGGATTTTATAAATCCACCTTCCTCTTTTTCCATCGCTATCTCCTTGTACCAAAATGTATTTAACAACTATTGTAGGAACATAAGCTACATTGTTGGAGTGTAATACATAAACTTTGAATGCCTTCAATGCTTTGAACAAAGCGTAAGCCTGTTTCTCCAAGATGTTATACTTCAATTTATATTCTCTAAATACTTGATTGAAGAAGGCTATAGGCTGATTGTGACCCTCCTTATTCTTTTGTAACAACATAATGACAATAGTATGAGGGGAAGCAAAGAAAAAGATGTAAAATGGTGCTGAATAACATGGGTGCTTCTACAAAAGCTGTTTTGATTCTAGAGAAGGACTCCCGAGAAATCGGCTCCACTTCACTTCATTTTCCTTTTTTATCATATCAGTGATACCTTTCACTATTTTAGCATAGTTGGGTATAGGACTTCTTAGGAAGTTAATCCTTCCGAAAAACATCTAAATCTCCTTCTAGTTGCTAGGTAAGGAAATGCGGTTAATAACCTCCACTCACTTGGGATCAATTTTTACCCCCTCCTATGCCACTATGTGCCGCAATAGTTTACCTTCCCTTAGAGCGAACTGAGATTTCTTTGGATTCAGAGACAGTCCATACTTCTTGCATTTATTGAAAGTGAGTTTTAAGTGCATTATATGTTCCTCATTAGTTTTAGAGAAAAATGTGATGTCATGTAAGTAGACCACTACAAATTTGTCTTGTTCTCCCACAAATTCTATATCCATGGCCCTTCGAAAATTTTCTCAACATTTATAAGGCTGAATGGCATTCATGCATACATGAAGGTTCCCCAAAGCATGGTGAAAGAACTTTTATTTTGATCATCAGGGTGTACTACTACCTGGTTATACCTTGAAAAACCATCCATCATGGATACTCTAGTGGAGCCAACTACCTTTTGTAATATGTAGTCCATCTTAGGCAATGGGTAGTTGTATTTTAATGATGCTCTCTTAAGGTTCTGGAAATCCACACACAACTTGATTTCTCCATTATTTTTTATGACTGGAACTAGGTTTTCCACCCACTCAGAATACCTCAAAGGTACTATGATTTTGGCTTGAAGAAGCTTCGTCAATTCATTCTCAATGAATGGAAGTAGAAGAGGATTAATCTACTTGAATTTTTGCTTACAAGGTTTCATTCCAGTTTTTAAAGGAATCTTATGTTGAATAATGTTGGTATCAAATGTATTCAAATCATTGTATGACCAAGAAAACACATCTTTATAGACTTTAAATAGATTTAAATACCTTTGTTTGTATTGTGGAGTGATCCCTTTTGACAGTTTGATCATCCGAGGTTCATCCTCTGAGAAAATGTTGCAATCTTCCACCTATTCATCAGCTCCTTGTTCAGTCGGTTTTGAGGCTACATCATTTGGCTTGAATAACCTTTCCAAGGGAACTAGGCCACGAGGAATGACATTTTCCTTAAGCTAGAGAACTCTATGCCCGACGATTGTTTCCTCCCAATCGGTGGGCTGCTCCTTTGCCACTTCTTCTTCCTCTTGGTCAGCTACAGAATTTGAGAATTCTTCGATGACTTCCATGAAACACTTGATTTGTTCGTCATCTTTGAACACCTGTCAATGTCTCACATTATCAAGAACTGAGGGTCTGTACATGACTTCGACCTCATATCTAAGAAGTGGATTTCGCGGTAGCTTAAAATTACTAGAATCTATAGCCAAAGAATCAGCCATTTGATTTCCTTTTGTGGGTAAGGATTGGACATTAAAATCCACGAAGAACTTGTCCATCAAATCCAAAAACTCATTTCTATAAGCCCTTAGCCTGGGGTGCTTAGTTTGACACTGGTCTTGATATGCTTTACCACTCTTTCTGAATCTCTGAACACAATCAGGCATTTGATGTTCAAATTTCTCGCTGCTTGCAGGCCAAGTAGTAATTCCTCATACTCTGCTACATTATTGGTCACCTCACATTCTAATTTGAAAGAGAGGGGTATCAAGCCACCCTCTTGGTAGATCAACAACACTCCGTCTCCATTTCCCTCAGAATTGACACCATTGAAATACAAGTTCCAAAATTTTCCACAATCTCTGAGTTGTTGATCTAACTTGGTTGGTAGTTGTAATTATGTCTCTTCTAAAATGAAATCATCTTCCTCTAACATCAGGCAGAGGAGATCGCTTTCTTTCTCATACACGGGAGCATTGTATGGGAAATTATCTTTCGTGACTATTTTAATAAACCTTGATTCACTATACAGTCGCCTTTCTTCTTCGCCAAAAATAGGGACGGTAGCATAGGTAAGATCCATATTGATGGAACCTCCAATATTTGATCCCCAATATATGGACAAAAGCATGCCGAACCTTGTAGGGATATAAGCTACCACAATGTCCATCACCATACTTTTTGCTGAGATCTGGGCCAAATTCACCACCAAGTCTTTTATCATTCCCAAGCACCTAACCCTCTTAGAGTCAAAAGAGTAGAGATATTTGTATGGTATGGTTTTCTCCAAACCTAGTTGCTCCATTATTGATAGTGGCATCAAATTATGGGAAGCTCCTGAGTCCAACATGTAATTATGGAGTAAGAGGTCATGTACTACTAGAGTAATATAAAAAGGAGGCGTGGAGGGATCATATTGTTCGACATGGGGTCGAAAGAAAACCATTGGAATTTCTTCTTGGAGGTTTAAGCTATCAGGTGATCGGTAAGAACATATGGATACATGAACTGGGAATCTTGAGCCTTATAGGTGGGTTGTTTCAAGAGCTCCAATAAGGGACCGAGATTTCGACTCTCTCTAGCTCTTTATGAAGATTAAAGACAACATGACCTTTTTCTATAGTGTTAATCTCTATTGGCTCTTTCTCTTTCTCATGGAAGGGTCTAGAAGGGGGAGGTAGTTTCCCTTATTTGAGGACTTTGGGCTTATGACAGCTTGAATCTAAGGACTCCTTTCTTTGAATGCTTAGATCTAATGGCCCTTTCCCCTTGTTAGCTAGCTTAAGAGGATCTTAGGAAGAAGTACCTTCATCTTGGTCTTGTCCTCTCGATCTCTTTTTTGATGACCGAAGATCATATCTCTTGTGTAGTTGAGCCTGCATGAGATTAATGACCTGCTTGGAGTAAAAAATGATCTCATCATCGCTCATCATTTCAACAAGCTCCTCCTTCTCTTCTTCTTGTAATCTGAGTTCTTGCTCTTCATTGGATAAAGAGGAATACACATTCCCCTTAACTTCATTGGCATGTAGCATCTGCTCCTCTAGATCTTCTTCTATATATAGTGGAGGATGACCATGATCTTGTTGTTCTTTCCTTTTCCTTTGCATCAACTATAGGGGAGGCCTTCTATATTGGGGATTGAAACCATGATTGGCAGCTAGGAAATTCTGCCTTTGAAGGCTTTTCTTCTCCATCTCCAATTTTATCATCTTGCTTGATAATTTCTTTACCAACTTATCCATCTCTTATAATATCTGTTCTTGAGATTCTCTTCCTCGACTTGAGGAAGATGCCTTCTCTTTTCCCCTACTCCTTTCTCCAGGGTCAGTTATACTCCATAGCTTCCTTGTGGAGGTAAATTTTGCTTCTACCTCAAGGGCATCAATTTGAATCTGGTCCAAGGTAGGAGACTTCCTCTCTCTGAGAGTAAAACCAAATTCTAAATCAAAGGCCCCAACAAAGACAACTCAGGCAACAACTTGTGGAGGTTTGATTTTAGTATGCAGATTTTTGTATAGTTTATTAAATATTTTAATGAGATCTGAAATATATTCTTCACCAGATTTATTCTTGATAGCAATAAACTTAGTGAGAATGTACCCATGGTCTCTCTTCTCACCCCATTTCTACATGAATGAGTTCTCCATTTCTTCCCAAGTGTTAATGGTAGCATTTGGCAAGGATTTAAACCAGTTCCTAACTTCCCCATCCAAATATTGGACAAAAAGCCTCAATACTACATCCTCGTGCTCAACATTCTTATTTTCTACAAAGGCACAAAATATTAATATGTGTCTCTGCACTGTTATGTGAAATTATTCATTGTACCTGGGAAGGAGCTTGAGGTATTCCTGTGGCATATCATTTAGAGGTTGAGGCAGGTTTACGGGAGCATACTTATTTAGCAAGAAACTAGGACAACCATTTAGTTCAGGGATGGTGGTGCTTGAATTAATGGAGGAGCCTCAGGTATTACCAATGATAAGAAATCTGACTGACAGTGGAATGAGGGAATGTTCACATTGTGGGTATGGATGCTTTGGGATTTATCTTTTATCTCCTCAACTTCTTCTTTGTCTTCTAGGGAGGCGAACGTGAGTAGCTGACCACTCTCGGGGGGATATACCAGAATTCTAGGAGGAAATTCAGAACAATGAAATACAACCTTCTGTGAAATGGATGAGGATTTTTCTAGAAATAAGTACATAGTAGCATAAATATTGGGGATTTTTTCCTTCCTAGTCTTTATGGATATAAGCTTCTCTGGATCAGATAAAGTTGGCGTTTTTTGTTGAGAGGGGTTTGAACAAGAATGTGGCCTCTTAGAAGCCAGAATGATCAAATGAAAATATACTAATCTAGGTGGATATTGGTGGCCACCTACCAATTCAACTTGGACCCCCACCATTGTTTCTTTTAGTTTTTCAGTTTCCTTAATTGTAGCACAATTTATTATTTTTAGCAGTTTTTTGGGTCCTAAACTTCTTGAGCCATTTTGAGCTCCTAAACGATGTTTTTTTTGCAATCTACCGCCAATAAATTTTTGTAAGCCATTTTTTTCATCGTAGTGCTCAGAGATATCTTTTTAACGAGGTATCATGCACGTCAAACGAAGATAATATGACCAAGTCACGACCCCGGGAAGTTGGCTGCCCAACTAACCCCAACGGGGCCCATAAACTCTTGGTGTTACATCTCCTAGGGTTAGGGTTTTGGTTTTTAGGGTTTGCTCTTATTTTTCAATAATAAAAATGCCCTTGAGCCTCATTGTAACTCAGTTCAAAGGCATGTAGCCACCACATCTATTCTCAGAGATAAACTGCCATCGTGGAGCTAGTCTCATTTCCATACTATTTGTAAGCGTATTTCATTGTTTAATATTAATCAAGGGAAGTGTTATTTCTTCTACATCTCTGTATTTATGATTATATCTGTAATTTTCTACGTTTGTATTTAAATTTAGATCAGTGGTATCAGAGGGGTTTGCTTTTTCTCTGCTTTTATTTGTATGTCCCCAACGAGGTCAAGATATAGGGAGTTAGGGCTCAAACTGGTCGAACCTTTGCAAGACTAGCGTCGTAAATCCCAATGACCTCCCATAGAGGAAGGAAAGAAAGACGAGGGAGAAGGAGATCCTATCAAAATGTTGCTCGAGGAGGCCCTTGAGAAATAAAGGAATGTGATAATGGATAACTTTGCCCAAATCCTTCAATGGTTGCCCACTGATGGCGCATCCACATCCAACAGCCACTCTGGAGGCTCCACACCTTTTAAGGTACAAGTAAAATTTGACATTTCCATATTTGAGGGCCAAATAGATGTAGACGTCGTAGATAAATGGTTGGATATGTTATAAGGATGTTTTTCTGTTCATGATTTTTCCAGCCGAGAAAAGATTAATTTTTCTCTTCTTAAAGATGCCCCCATGTTAAGGACTAGTGGGAAAAGTACGAACTCACTGTTTTCAGCCACTCCCACTTGGAATTCATTCCAGGATGAAATAAACAATAAGTACTACCCTATCGGGAGCTATGAGGACAAATACATAAAGTGGACCACGCTGCGATAGTGAAGGGACCAAGATGTGCCAGAGTTTACCAATTTTTTTCATACCCTTCACACAAATTTGGGCATCAAGGATTCTGAGAAACATTTAGTACTCGAGTACTGCGACTTCCTACATAGATACATCTAGGATGAGATGGAGTTCCTAGACATCTCCTTGCTTGGCATGGCGTACCGATACGTCATCAAGATCGAGAAAATGTTTAAACAGAAGAAGCAAGACTTTGGATTTGTGAATTTGAAGCTAGGGGAAGGTGCCTCCAAACCGCAGAACAAAGGACAAAGCCAAGGCAGGATGGCCCAAGACAACTTGCCAAGGCCACAAGCAAAGGAAAACACTGCAAAGCCGAAGAAGGAAACAAGAAAATGGTGTGAGTTCCATAAGAGCTCCACCCACAACACAAGGGAGTGTAGGGCCAAGCAATCACTGGTGGTCGAGCTGAAGGCTTCAGAATTAGATGCATGTTCTGACTCTGAGTCAGAACCTGATAAGGGGAATGACAAAGGGAAGCATATTATTGATGTGGATCCCAACGCCACCGTCACCACCATAAAGGTCCAGAAGGAGGAACCCGAAGATCCAAAGGAGGAGGAGTGTCTCTTCCACTCCTAGATGTGGGTGAAGGGTTCCTCGCTACAGTTCATTGTCGATAGCGGGAGCCAAAAGAACCTCATTGTAGCAGAGGTCATGAAGTAGCTGGGCTTTTCGACCACAACATACCCAAAACCGTACACCATCGGGTGGCTTCACCAAGGACAGGATTTGTGCGTGAGCCAACAATGCCACCTTCCATACAACATCAAGCCCTTCACGGATGAGGTATTATGTGACATTTCTCCCCTTGATGTTTGTGATGTATTATGAGGCCAACCATACTCATGGAAGTGACATACTGTGTATGAGTAAAGGCCTCACATTTTTATTGTTACATTAGGAAATAAGTTGTATGGGATACCAGAGGTAGCCCCGCTTACCGCCATCTCTCTGGTTACTGCAAAACAATGCAGTAAGCTAATTTCAAAAACTGGGATTTTTTTTTTCCTAATGATATGCCCTCAAGGAAGAAGAAGATAGTGGCCATGACCTCCAGACAAGGCCCCTCCACACGACAACAAAAAATGGACAAGGTCATGGAGGAGTATGAGGAAATCTTCACCTCCCCCGCAGGGGTGCCTCTGCACTGTTAGGTCAAGAACTCCATCGATCTGATCCCAGGTGTGCCGTTACCTAATGGACAAATATAGCGACGCTCCATTCTGTAGAACAATGAAATTAAGAGGAAAATTCAGGAGATGCTTTAGAAAGGTCACATCAACCGAGTTCATCGCCTTGTGGGAGCCCAATCATGTTGATATAGAAGAAGGATGGGACTTGGAGACTCTGTATGGACTATCAGGTGCTGAAAAAGATCGGTGTCCAGAATAGGTACCCGATACCATAGATTGATGACCCTCTAGACCAACTCAAGGGGGAAAAATATTTCAGCAAGATCGACTTGAACTCCGGATATCACCAGGTACCAATTGAACCCTTCAATGTGTGGAAGAATTCCTTCAAAGTCAAGGAGGGCCTTTTCGAATGGTTTGTTATGCCTTTCGGGTTGACGAATGATGCTTCAACCTTCATATGGTTCATGGATGACATCGTACGACCATTCACCAACTCATTTGTAGTGGTATACTTGGATGACATCTTGATCTTTAGCCAGAGTTGGGAAGAGAACCTCCACCACATCTGAAACGTTCTCCAAACACTATGGAAACACAAGTTGGGTGCCAATTTGGGGAAATGTACTTTTGGCATGACCCAGGTTCGGTATCTGGGATACATTATTGATGAACGGGGGGTGCATGTGGATCCAGCCAAGATCCAAGTCATTCGGGATTGGCCGACTCCAAGCACTCTGATAGAGCTCTGCAACTTTCTGGGTCTTGCCAATTTCTACCACAGGTTGGTGTTGGGGTTCTCTCATATCAGTTGGCCCTTCAGTCAAGTCACCAAAGGAGGAGTGAAAGAAAAATTAATTTGGTCTGAATCTCAAAAGAATGCATTCATAGAGTTGAAACAATGCCTCTTCTCTACACCAGTGCTCACATTACTAGACTTGCAACAACCATTTGAGATTGAGACAGATGCCTCTAACTATGCTATCGGGGTATTCCTTACTCAACAGGGGCATCCAGTGGCATATCACAGTCAGACAATTTCAGACACGGTCCAGAAGTATCCCACTTATGATAAGGAGATGTATTCCATTGTGTAGGCTTGTCGTGGAAGCATTACATTTTGGGGAAGGAAATAGTCATCCACATAGACCACCGACCCTTGCAATTCATACAAATGCAAGGGAAGTTGCAGAATGATCACCATCAGAAGTGGTCCACTTACCTACAACAATTCCATTTTATTATCAAGTAGAAGAAGGGCAGAACAAATAATGTTGCAGACTACCTTAGCCGACCACCGATCATGGCTTTACCTACGTGCACAAATCTTATGGGCACGAAACTTTTGATTGGCCACTTCTCTACAAAAGTGACCTAGAATTCGGCCACACATACCATACACTCTTGGGGGGTCAACAAGTTCCAGGTTTTCACCTCCACAATGCTATTTTATGCCATATGGGACACCATTGTTTTCCTTTAAGAGAGAGTGCGAAGGTGAATTGGGAAGTTCACTTCAGTCGGGCCGCTGGGCATTTCAGGGTCGAGAAAATAGTGGCAGTACTACAAAAGTATTTATATTGGCCGAATCTTTGATAGGATGTCAGGAAGTACATTAGATCCTACACTACGTATGCCATCGCCAAACCGACCATCAAGAAGGAGGGTCTCTATACTCTGCTACCTACCCCTAGTTGACTTTGGGAATCCATCTCCATGGATTACATGTTAGGCCTTCCTTCTACTAAGCATGGCAACGACTATGTTTTTGTGGTCGTCGATCAATTCTCGAAGATGGCCATTATGGCAGCTTGCAAGATGAGTATCACAACATAAGCCACTGCTAAACTCTTCTTTGAACGAGTGTGGGTACACTTTGGGATCCCACAGTATATCATCTCAGATTGAGACAATAGGTTCCTCAGTACATTTCGGTTGAGTCTCTGGTCGATGCTTGACACCAAGTTCACCAAGTCCACAACTTTCCATCCCCAAACTGATTGCCAGACAGAGGTCGTCAATAAGATGATTGTACACATTCTGCACATGTACAACTCAAAGAATCCACACACATGGGATGAGAGCCTTCCCTATTTCTAGCATAGCTACAATCAGGCTCTCCACAGTTTGATTGGCCACAACCCTTTCTAGGTGGGCTTGGCATTCCAACCACTATGTCCCATTGATGTGGCTATACCAGTTGCAACAACTCAGGGAGATTGGGCTCATGTCCAGTCCGAAGCCGACAAGGTAAATAGCTTAATTGATCATATTCAACACATCCACCAATAGGTCCATGACATATTGGACAAAACCAATGCCAAGTACAAGCATCGGCATGATCAACATCGGGTGCCACACAAGTTCCAGGTGGGTGACAAAGTTTGGCTACATTTACAGAAGGAGCGCCTTGCTGGGCACCACTGCAAGATTCACCTTCTTTGATATGGACCATATACCATCACCCAGGCTATGGGAGATAATTATTTTGAGCTCAACATTCCCCCATTCCTTGTCCTTCGCACAGTGTTTAATGTGGACCGCCTTCGACCATACTTTCTACCATTACTAGACACTTCTGACATTGCAGAAAAACTCACACCAACAGAGTTAAAACTAGATTGCATGGAACAAGATGCAAATGGTCGGATCATGGACATAGAGATCAAGAACACTCACCAGTAGAAGATCCAACTGTATCAAGTTGTCAAAGCGGGCCAACTCCTTCACCAGGGCAGGTGGCTCACTAGGGACCAAGTTTAGCAGAAGTTTCCTCATCTCATGGAGGAACTCAACGCAATGGGGACCATTGCTTCCTAAGGGGGGAGGAATGATCCAGGTGGATATTGGTGGCCACCCACCAATTCCACTTGGACCCCCACCATAGTTCCTTTCATTTAGTTTCCTTAATTGTAGCAGAATTTACTATTTTTAGTAGTTTTTTGGATCTTGAACTTCCGGAGCCGTTTTGAGGCCCTAAACGACATTTTTTTTTCAATATATTGCCTACAACTTTTAATAAGTTGTCTTTTTTTATCGTATTCCTCAGAGAGATATTTCCAATGGGGTATCATGCATGTCAAAAAGAGATAATATGACCAAGTCACGACCCTGGGAAGTTGGCTACCCAACAAACCCCAACGGGGCCCATAAACTCTTGGTGTTACATCTTCTCGGGTTAGGGTTTTGGTTGTTTAGGGTTTTCTCTTATTGTTCAATAATAAAAAGGCCCTTGAGCCTCATTGTAACTTAGTTCAGAGGCATGTATCCACCACATCTCTTCTTAGAGATAAGCTACCATCGCCAAGCTAGTCTCATTTCAATACTGTTTGTAAGCATATTTCATTATTTGATATTAATCAAAGAAAGTGTTATTTCTATTGCATATATGTATTTATGGTTATATTTGTAATTTGCTGCGTTCCTGTTTAAATTCAGATAATATACAAAGTGGAGTCGCCAAGTTGTTTATAAATGAATTAAGATAGTGGAGTCACCAAGGTGAGAGATCTTCAACCCACACTTCCCTTGCTCACCTGACAGAGGGAATGTAAATATTTGTCGTACCTAGGAAAAATATTCTAATCTGTTCCTTGACAATGGCACCAAAAATATGTTGTGGCTGATTCAAGCACCTGTAGTACCAATGATTCATGGGATACAAAATCCTCCTAGAGACAACCTTTGCGTTGCTTGAAGACCAATGCATAGGACATATTAAATAGTGTTATCAGATTTATCTTGACAACTTCTAGCACTAATAGTTTTGTCACAAGTAATTTAAATGGGATTGATTCAGAACCGTTCATGAAGGCACAATGTAGGAAAAAACATATGCACAAGAATACACAGGGAGTAATCCTCAATCAGTGGTGGCCAAAGAAAATTGTAAGATTGCAACAAATCAATTGTTAAGGTAGATGTAATAGTAGGATACAGTAGAGGATAAATCCATCAAACATAGCTTAGAATTTAAGGATTCCATATCTATGGATTTAGAGAGAAGCAGGAGTAAGGAAAGGTTTACGAAATTATAAGATACATGGAGAGCTCTTTAAAGACCTTATCAATAGAGGAATTTTTTATCAATGAATTGATCTAAATGAATTTGCATATAATGGGAATATATCTAACTGCTACGTACATGCATTCTAAGAAGAATTTCAAACATATATGAAAACACATGGGGGATAATAACATTTTGCAATCCAGTAAGTTGGAATCACCACAAATCTTGTATTAATATTTTGAGAGAGTGCTTACATCAAGATTCATAACACTGCCTTTGTGAAAACAAGAAAAGGCTCGTCTCAAGAGTTTCTTTCCAAAAATTCTCAACCTTTCTTAAGTGTTTCTTCCCTCTATTTATAAGGAGAGGGGAGCTTTGAAAAATAGCTACAAAAATATCTCAGTTAAGCTTCGACTATCGGATCGACTAGATATCTCGACATGGGATGGATCTGTTGCCCAAAAATGATTACAACATATTTGATTGTTTCATTAGATTGTGACAAAGTACAAAATAACAAAACAAGGGAAAAAATAGATGAAGTATACAAACAAATATCTCCATGCCCATCCTTATGATCACCTTTGATCATGCTACTGCTTGGTCATGATCTTCCTCCTCTGGTACCCTGCTAGTTCTTGTCACTCTCACCTTCACTGCTTGAATTTCTCACCCTTTGGAGCTGGGAGTGATCAATTAATGATTTCATGCCATGGTTCAAAAACATAGGTCATCTAGGTGGTACTTCATCTCCTCACTACATGGAGCTCCATGCTGAGCCATTAAATCCTCCTGAGCCCCTATACCTTCATTTACTCACTGCAGATGCGTGCATGGTGTAGTAAAATTCATTTCTCCTGTCAATGTTGACACTGGTATCTTGTTATAGGGGGTTCCATAGGGTTAGCCCATGCCAATTTCTAATTGCTCCATGTCTTCCTTCAATGCCTCAGCTGCCAACCCATACACTTTCAAATATATATACCATATTATCGAAACATCATTGCATTAGGGACTTTTAGTCTTAAAGGCATTACAAAATAGCAAGACCTGATCTCCTTTGCCCCCCTTGGGTTTAACCCATTTCTGCATTTCTTCTCATATGACTAGGGCTGTAACCTGGTGCTGAGCCTTGAGGCACTAATGAATTTTGTTTTGGCTTGGGTGCCATTTTTCCTTTGTAAATAGTTTGGTGCCCTTGGTTATTTAAGTTGCTCTAAACCATTTGCTAGCACGAAATTGGAGCCCCCTTATCGACATTTCCCAATCGGGGATTGAACTTGGAGTTGTGACATCAGTATTTGATGATTGTCGATCACCAATGTGAAGTCATCATCTACCACGTGTCACTATACTGCCATGTGATGCTGATGTCAGATACCCCGTGTCCCTTATTGGAACCAATCATATGTCACCATGTGGCATTAATCAGAGCCCATCATGTGCTGCCACGCACCATTTATTGAAATCAATGATGTTCAACCTCTAAAGGAGAGAGAAAAGGCTCGCCCTCTTTTGGTTTTGCGACTGAATTCCTTTGTAAATGCTTATTTGGAATTTCCTAGGGATTTAACACTAGAGGCCTAATCTTGATGATTTTGACATTATTGGTCTTCAATGATCGCAACCTTCTTAATGTGTTCATTTTGAAAATGTCGATCGTCGATCACTAATAACCTTCTGCACTAAACACTTGGTTCTTTAGCTCTTTATGCGACCATGGGCCAACCCTTATGTTGGAGCCCCTTTATCAGCAGATTGCAATCGAAGGTTTCACTTGGAGCGATGTGTTGTTTCACCAATCATTGATCGTTGATTATCCCTTTGTGTTCAACCCCAACCCTCGGTTATTTAACTCTCCATGTGATTACGGACTAGTGCCTGTATCAGAGCTCCTTTATCGATGGATCACAATCAGAGGTTTCACTATGGAGTTGCGATAAAGCTCATCCTCCAATCGTTGATCGCTAATGTGATGTCATCCTCTACCACGTGTCACCTTGTGAATGGTGACACATGTCACCCTATTTTGGCCCCTTATGACCACTAAAAACATTGAATCTGCCTCCCACGTGTCCACTGTACTGCCACATCATGCTAACTCTAGTTGCCCCATGTCCGTTATTGGAACCAATCATGTGTTTCCATGTGTCATTTATTGGATCCAATCCTATGTAGCCACGCGTCCCTTTGGAGGAGAAAGGAAAGGTCGGGTCCTCCTTTGGTTTTGCTAAGAAACATTTTGTTAATTTGATTCAGGCCCTTCCTGACACTTTAACACTAGTGACATATTTGTGTCGCAAATCACATATTAGAGCTTTTAAAATGTGGTCACTCTACCTTATTTGAAAATTGTTGGTCGTTGAATGTCGATATGCTATGTGTCACAAACCTTCAATCGCCGATTGCTAATATTCCTGGAACCCCTGATTGCTGATCTCCGATATCATTCGCTGATGTTCCTAATCAACGATCGCAGTTTGTTGATGGTATCACTGTTATGAAGTGTTTCGAATGCTCTGATTTGCGGATATGCGATATTGGCGATCACTGATCACTAACCTGCTCCTACTCCACTATTGTTCTATCCGAACCTCTTATATGTGGGATTTGAGATTCCACACTTAGGAAAATTTCTCCTTGTTCTCTAATTTTCAAAGTGAGACTTCAATCTGGTCTAACTTTTGATTCGAGGGTCTATTTTGGGTGTTCCAAATATCATTGGAAAGCTAATTTCAGGCCCTATTCAATGGAAGGGGCCTAATTTAGATTTGAGTGCTTATGTGGCTAGGAATATGGCTGCAAATGTTTCTTCCCTATTTTACCCTTTTGAGAGATGAAAACAAATTTTGGAGAGGGTGACAACATTGGCTCCACCTGGGGACAATGCCTTGCTGGCAAGGTGCTGAGAATCTGCAGACTAGTAGCCTTTTATCCAATTCACATGGAGTCATTTAATTCAATTATATAAAAAGAAAAAAAAATGTAAAGGACTGAAAGTATTATTGATATTTTACAATGTCTCACTGGTATGTATAATGGGTGAGAAATGGATTTTTTAGTGATGGAAGTACAACTTGAGGAATTTTCCATTTACAGGTAGCTCAAGCATTTCAACCTCCAAGTTTTCCAAAAAGAAAACATTGTTTCCATTTATCACCAATTTTGAAGGGTCCAAACCATAAGCGGTCAAATTTTCCATGTTTCCCTTTGTCTTCTCTTCTTGCATCCCACCTTAAAACTAGATCTCCTGGCTGAAGTGGTCCGTCTTTGGCCTTCTTGTCAAACAAATATTTCATATTTTGTTGGTAGTTGTTTAAATTGAGGTTTACCTATTCTCTGTTATCTTGGAGCTCCACCTAACTGATGTATCCTTCGGGTCAGTGAGTTGGTTTCTTCTTCCATGTATTGTAGCATCTCAACAACCAACATATCAAGCTATATAGGGAATACAACTACTTTTCCATAGACCAACTCGAAAGGAGACTTGCTCGTAGATCTTTTTGGAGTGACTATGTTTTCCTATAGTGAAAATTTCAGTTGAGAATCCTAGTTTCTCTGGTTTTCTACATTTGTCTTCTTTAGGATCCTTACCACCGTTTTGTTGGAAGACTTAGCCAACCCATTTCCTTGAGGATAGTAGGTAGTAGAGTGGCCAACTATGATTAAATTTTTCACAAAAGGTGATAAATTTTGCAGACTTGAAAGCCTGGGCATTCTCAGTCACAATATTCATAGGACATCCAAACCTGGCCAAGATATTCTCCTCTATAAATTTTATCACCACGGTGTCAGTTGCATTCATGGCTGGGATTGCTTCTACCCACTTGGTGAAATTGTCTGTGACTATGAGGACCCATTTGTGATGGCTGCTAGAAGGGGGATGTATCTCTCTAATAAATTTCAACCACAATTTCTTGAATGGTTCTTCCACACAAACTAGGATGAATGGGAGTGGAACTAATTTCTGCTTTTCAGTGAACACTTGATACTACTGGCAGGCTCGAACACAAGAGTGAACTTCTTCGAATAGTTTGGGCCAATAGAACACTGCTTTCAATATCTTATGAGTGATGGTATTCCAGTTATAGTGTCCCCCATAGATGCCACTATGGAATTCTTCAATTACCCTTTGAGTCTCTATTTCTACCAAACACAGAAGAAGAATTCCCATCAGGTCTTTCCAGTATAGTTGTCCATTAGATATAAAAATTTTATGCGTGTGTAATCTCAAGGCTATATACTTGGATTTATCCATGTTCACTTGGCTCCTCAAGATTGAAAGGTAGTGGATGACATCCTTATACCAACCAGATTTTTCATATTTTATATGAATCTTTTCGATTGATGTCTTGATTTGCGGCTGCTGTGTCCTTTCCCCTTCTTATTTTGTTAATAGATTGACTCCCAAGGCCTACCAATTATCTTTTGATAAGATTTTGGCCAATCTCTACCCTTTGATGAGCTTCGTAGGCTTAATGTCCAAGTCATATTCTTGGATTTTAGCAATCCACCTTCCTCTTTTGCCATCACTATCTCCTTGTACCAAAATGTCTTTAACAACTGTTTTCAAAACATAACCTATAATATTGGAGAGTAATACATAAACTATAAAGGCCTTCAATGCTTAGAAAAAAGCATAAGTTTGTTTCTCCAAGATGTTATACTTCAATTCAACTTCTCTCAATACTTGAATGAAGAAGGCTATAGGCTGCTCGTGACCCTCCTTATTCTTTTGTAACAACACAACGAAAATAGTATGAGGGGAAGCAAAGGAAAAGATGTAAAAAGGTGTTGAATAATCAGGGCTGACTAACATGGGTGCTTCTGCAAAAGCTGTTTTGATTCTGGAGAAGGACTCCCAAGAATTTGGGCTCCACTTTACTTCATTTTCCTTTTTTAGTATATTGGTGATACCTTTCACTACTTTGGCGTAGTTGGGTATATACCTTCTTAGGAAGTTAATCCTTCCCAAAAACACTTGAATATCCTTCTTGTTCCTAGGTAAGGAAATGAGGTTAATAGTCTCCACTTACTTGGGATCAATTTTTACCCCCCTCTGTGCCACTATGTGCCCTAATAGTTTACCTTTGCTAAGAGTGAACTAAGATTTCTTTGGATTCAAAGATAGTCCATACTTTGTGCATTTATTGAAACAAAGTTTTAAGTGCATTATATGTTCCTCATCAGTTTTAGAGAAAAATGTTATGTCATGTAAGTAGACCACTACAAATTGGTCTTGTTCTCCCACCAATTCTATATCAATGGCCCTTTGAAAATTTTCTCCAATGTTTATATGGCCGAATGACTTTCATGCATACATGAAGGTTCCCTAAGGCGTGGTGAAAGAAATTTTCTTTTGATCACCAGGGTGTAATTCTATATGGTTATACCTTGAAAAACCATCCATCATGGACACCCGAGAGGAGCCAAATATCTTCTGTAATATGTAGTCCATCTTAGGAAATGGGTAGTTGTCTTTTAATGATGCTTTGTTAAGGTTTCGGAAATCCACACAACCTAATTTCTCCATTCTTTTTTTTGACTGGAACTAGGTTTTCCACCCACTCAGAATACCTGAAAGGTACTATGATTTTGGCTTGAATAAGCTTCCTCACTTCCTTCTTAATGGATGGAAGTATAAGAGGATTAATTTGCCTAATTTTTTGCTTACAAGGTTTCATTCCACTTTTTAAAGGAATCTTATACTGAATAATGTTGGTATCAAATGTCTTCAAATCATCATATGACCAAGCAAACACATATTTATAGACTTGAAAGAGATTTAAATACCTTCGTTTGTATTGTGGAGTGATCCCTTTTGATAGTTTGATCATCCTAGGTTCATCCTCTGAGCAAATGTTGCAATCTTCCACCTGTTCATTGAGTTTTGAGGCTACATCATTTGGCTTGAATAAAATTTCCAAGGGAACCAGGCCACGGGGAATGGAATTTCCCTTAAGTTGCAGAAATCTATGCTCGACAATTTTTTCCACCCAAGTGGTGGGCCGCTCCTTTGCCACTTCTTCTTCCTCTTGGTCAACTATAGAATTTTAGAATTCTCCGATGACTTCCATGAAATGCTTGATTTTTTCATCATCTTTGAATACGTGCCAGTGTCTCACATTAATAGGCAATGAGGGTCTGTACCTGACTTTTACCTCATATATGATAAGTGGATTTTGCAGTAGCTTAAAGTTATTGGAAGCTACAGCAAAAGCCAGGAATAAGTTTTCCATAAAAAGCCATTAAAAGGATTGGAAATTAAAATCCAGGAAGAATTTTTCCATCAAATACCAAACCTCATTTCTGTAAGCCCTTAGCCCGGGGTGCTTAGTTTGACATTAGTTCTTGATCTTCTTCACCATTAATTATGAATACCTAAACACAGTCAGACATTTGATGTGAAAATTCCTCACTGCTTGCAGGCCAAGTAGTAATTCCTCATACTCTGCTACATTATTGGTTACCTCACATTCTAATTTGAAAGAGAGGGGTATCAACCCTCCCTCTTGGTAGATCAACAACACTCCGAGTCCATTTCCCTCCATAGAATTGACACCATCCAAATAAAACTTCCATAATTTTCTACAATCTCTGAGCTGCTAATCTAACTTGGTTGGTAGCTGTACTTGTGTCTCTTTTAAAATGAAATCATCTTCCTCTAACATCAGGCAGAGGAGATCCATTTATTTCTCATACACGGGAGCATTGTATGTGAAATTAGCTTTCGTGACTATTTTAATGAAGCTTGATTCCCTATACAGTCGCCTTTCTTCTCTGCCAAAAATAAGGATGGTAGCATAGGTAAGATCAATCTTGATGCAACCTCCAACATGCGATCCCCAAGATCTGGGAAAAGGCATGTCTAACCTTGCAAGGATATCAACTACAACAATGTCCATCACCATACTTTTTGCCAGGATTTGGGCTAAATTCACCACTAAGTCTTTTATCATTCCAAAGCACCTGACCCTCTTAGAGTCAAAAGAGTAGAGATCTTTGTATGGTCTAGTTATCTCCAGACCTAGTTTCTCCATGATTGATAGTGGCATCAAATTATGGGAAGCTCCTGAGTCCAACATGTAGTTATGGAGTAAGAGGTCATGTACTACTAGAGTAACATAAAAAGAGGTGTGGAGGGATCATGTTGTTCGACATGGGGTCCAAAGACGACCATTGGCTTTTATTCTTGGAGGTTTAAGCTATCATGTGATTGCTCAGGAATAGATGGAAACATGAACTCAGAAACTTGACCCCTATAGGTGGGTTGTTTCAAGATCTTAGATAAGGGGAACTGATATTTTGACTCTCTCCAACTCTGTTTGAAGATTAAAAGCAACATGGCCTTTTTCTATAGTGCTAAGCTCTATCAGCTCCTTATCTTTCTCATGAATGGGGCTAGGAGGGGGAGGTAGTTTCCCTTTTTTAAGGACTTCGAGCTTATGGCAGCTCAAATCTAAGGACTCCTTCTTTCTTTAAATTCTAAGATCTAATGGCCCTTTCCCCTTGTCAATTGGATTCAGAGGCTCTTGGGAAGAGGTACCTTAATCTTGGTCTTGTCCTCTCGATCTCTTTTTTGATGACCGAAGATTGTATCTCTGTTGCTGTTGAGCCTGCATGAGATTAGTGACTGAATTGTAGTAATAAACGATATCATCATAACTCATCATTGCAACAATCTCCTCCTCCTCTTATTCTTGTAATCTAAGTTCTTTCTCTTCATCGAAGACATAGGAATACACATTCCCCTAAACTTCATTGGCATCTAACATCTGCTCCTTTGGATCATCTTTTATATATAGTGGAGGATGAACATGATATTGTTGTTCTTTCCTTTCCCTTTGAATGATTTTATTCTCCAGATCCAATTTTATCAGCTTGCTTGATAAGTTCTTCACCAACTTATCCATCTCTTCTAATCTTTGTTATTGATATTCTCTTCCTCGACCTAAGGAAGATGAATCCTCTTTTCCCCTTCTCCTTTATCCAGGGCTAGTTCTACTCCTTAGCTTCCCTATGGAGGTAAAGTTTGCTTCTACCTCAAGGGCTTTAGTTTGAATCTAGTCCAAGGTAAGAGACTTCCTCTCTCTGAGAGTAAAACTGAATTATGAATCAAAGGCCCTAGCAAAGACAACTCAGGAAATGACCTGTGGAGGTTTGATTTCAAAATGGCAGATTGTTGTAGAGTTTATTAAATCTTTTAATGAAATCAAAATTATCCTCACTAGATTTTTTGTTGATAGCATTAAACTCAACGATGGGCTCTCTTCTCACCCCATTTCTACATGTTCTCCATTACTTCCCTGGAATCATTTGGCAAGGATTTAAACCATTTCCTGATTTCCCCACCCAAATATTGGACGAAAAGCCTCAATACTACATCCTGGTGCTCAACATTCAGATTTACTGCAAAGGCACATAAAATTTCTGTGTCTCTGTGCTGTTATGTCAGCTTCTTCATTATACCTGGGTAGGAACTTGAGGTAGTCCTGTGGCATATCATTTAGAGGTTGAGGCAGGTTTAAGGGAGCATACTTGTTTAGCAAGAAACTTGAGACAACCATTTGGATCAGGGATGGTGGTGCTTGAATTATTGGAGGAGCTTGAGGTATTACCAATGGTAGGGATTGTTCACACTATGGGTAGGGATGCTTTGGGCTTTATATTTTATCTCCTCAAATTCTTATTTGTCTTCTAGGGAGGCGACGCTGAGTAGCTAAACACACTTGGGAGGATATACCAGAACTCTAGGAGGAAATTTGGAAGAATGAATTACAACCTTCTATGAACTAGATCAGGATTTTCCAGGAAACGAGGAGAGAGTAGCATCAGTTTTGGGGATTTTTTCCTTGTTAGTATTTTTGGATAAAAGCTTCTATGGATCAGATGCAACTGGCATTTTTTGTTGAGAGGGGTTCGCAGGGATATGTGGCCTCTTAGAAGCCAGAATGATCAAATAAAAATACAGACGGTGGAGTTACCAAGGTGTTTATAAATGAATTAAGACAATGGAGTCTCCAAGGTGAGACATAGTCAACCCACACTTCCCTTGCTCACCTAAAGGAGGGAATGTAAAGATTTGTCGTACCCAGGGAAAAATATTCTAATTCGTTCTCTGACAATGACACCAAAAAGATGTTGTGGCTTAGTCTAGCACCTGTAGTAGCAGTGCTTCAGGGGATATAAAAGCCTCCTAGAGGCAACCTATGGGTTGCTTGAAGACTAGTGCCTAAGAAATCTTAAATAGTGCTATCATATTTATCTTGAGGATTTGTAGCACTAATAGTTTTGTCACAAGTAATTTAAATGGGATTGATTCAAAACCATTCATGAAAGCAAAATGTAAGAAACAACATATGCACAAGAATACATAGGGAGTAATCCTCAATTAGTGGTGGCCAAAGAAGATTGTAAGCTTGCAGTAAATCAATTGTTAAGGTAGATGTAATAGTAGGAGATACTAGAGGATAAATCCATCAAAAAGAGCTTATACTTTATAGATTCTATATCTCTGGATTTAGAGAGAAGCGGGAGTAATGAAAGGCTTATGAAATGCTAAGATACATGGAGTGCTCTTTAAATACTTTATTTCCATATCAATATAAGCAGTTTTTTATCAATGACTTGATCTAAATGAATTTGTATATAATGGGAATATATCTAGCTACTACGTACAAGCAATCTGAGAAGAATGTCAAACATATATGAAAACACATGGGGGAGAAGAACATTCTGCAATCCATTATGTCAGAATCACCACAAATATTGTATTAATCTTTTGAGAGAGTGCATACATCAAGATTCATAACACTGCCTTTGTGAAAACAAAAAAAGGCTCTTCTCAAGAGTTTCTTTCCAAAAATTCTAAACCTTTCTTATGTGTTGCTTCCCTCTATTTATAAGGAGATGAAGCTTTGAAAAATAGCTACAAAAATATCTCAGCTGAGCTTCAACTATCTGATCGACTAGCTATCTTGGCATGGGAAGGATCTGTTCCCCAAAAATGATTACAACATATTTGATTGTTTCATTAAATTGTGACAAAGTACAAAATAACAAAATAGGGGGAAAAACTAGATGAAGTTTACAAAAAAATATCTCCATGCCCATCCTTGTGATTGCCTTTGATCTCTCCACTACTTGGTCATGATCCGCCTCCTCTAGTACTTAGTCAGTTCTTGTCACTTTCGCCTTTACTTCTTGAATCACTCACCATATGGAGCTGGGAGTGATCAAACATTGGTTTAATGCCATGGTGCAAAAACATATGTCATCCTGGTTGTACTTCTTCTCCTCAATGAGTGGAGCTCCATGCTAATCCATTAAATCATCCTAAGCCCCCATACCTTCATTTACTCACTGCAAACATGCACATGGTGTAGTCAAATTCATTTCTCCTGTTAGTGTTGACCTTGGTTTCTTGTTATAGGGGGTTCCATAGGGTTAGCCCATGCCAATTTCCAACTACTCCATGTCTTCCTTCAATGCCTCAACTGCCGACCCATATGCTTTCAAAGCTCTGTACCATACTATTGGAACATCACTGAATAGAGAATTTTGGTCTTGAAGGTGTTACAGAATAGTGAGTCCCCATCTCCTTTGGACCCCTTGGGTTTAGACCCTTTTTGAATTTCTTCTCATATAACTGGGGGTTGTAACTTGGTGCTTAGCCTTGAGGCCTTTTTCTGGCCCGGGGCCATTTTTCCTTTGTAAATGGTTTGGTACCCTTGGTCTTTTAAGTTTCTCTAGACCATGCGCTAGTACGAAATTGGAGCCACCTTATCAGTGTTTCCCAATCGAGGATTTAACTTGGAGTTGCGACATCAGGATCTGTTGATCATCGATGCGACGTCATCATTTTCCATGTGTCACCGTACTGCCACATCATGCTGATGTCAGCTGCCCCATGTCCTTTATCGGAAATAATCATATGTCACCACGTGTCATTAATCAAATCCCATCCTGTGCTGCCACAAGTCATTTATCAGAAGCAATGATATTTAGCCA
The DNA here is from genome assembly GCA_031772625.1 of Pinus tabuliformis. Taxonomy (NCBI): domain Eukaryota; kingdom Viridiplantae; phylum Streptophyta; class Pinopsida; order Pinales; family Pinaceae; genus Pinus; species Pinus tabuliformis. The sequence continues at coordinate 1,255,709,761 of CM062818.1, read as the reverse complement.
CATGGCCCTATAGAGGAGAGAGAAAAGGGTCACCCTCTTTTGGTTTTGCAACTAAATTCCTTTGTAAATGCTTCTTTGGAATTTCTCAGCGCTTTAACATTAGAGGCCCAATCCCGATGATTTTGACATTATCGGTGTTCAACGATCACAACCTTCTTAATGTGGTCACTTTGAAAATGTGGATCGCCTATCACCAATCACCTTCTATGCTAAACCCTTGGTTCTTTGTCTTTCTATGTGACCACGACCGACCCCTGTGTCAGAGCCCCTTTATCGGCGGATCACAATCAGAGGTTTCACTTGGAGTAATGTGTTGTTTTTATGATCGCCAATCACTGATTAGACCTTTGTGTACAACCCTAGCCCTCCATTCTTTGAAACTCCATGTGACTGCAGGCCAGTGCCTGTGTCAGAGCTCGTTTATTGGTGGATCACAATCGGAGGTTTCATTATGGAGTTGTGACAATTCTCATGCTCTGATCATTGATCGCCAATGTGACATAATCCTTTGCAACATGTCACCATGTGAGTGGTGACACGTGTCACCCTGTTTTGGCCCCTTATGATCCCTTAAAATACTGAATCTACCTGCCACATGTCCACCGTACTGCCACATCATGTTGACATCAACTACCCATGTCCCTTATTAGAACCAATCATGTAATACCATGTGTCATTTATTGGATCCAATCCTATGTGGCCACACATCCATTTTGAGGAGAGATAAAAGGTTGGGTCCTGCTCTTGTTTTTCCAAGAAACTCTTTGTTAATTTGTTGCAGGCCCTTCCCAACACTTTAACATTAGTGACATATTTGTGTCACAAGTTGCATATCGAAGCTTTTAAAATGTGGTCACTCTGCCTTATTTGAAAATCCTCGATTTTCAAATGACAATATGCTATGTGTCATGAACCTTTGATCGCTGATTGCTAATATACCTGGAACCCCCAATCATCGATCTTTGATATCGCTCGCCGATGTGCTTAACTAGTGATCACAATTCGTTGATGTTATCACTGTTGCGAAGTGTGTCAGATGCTCTGATTTGATGTATGCCATATCGGAAATCGCTGATCACTAACCTAATCATACCTCCACTGTTGTTCTATCCAAACCTCTGATATGCGGGATCCAGGACTCCACAGTTAGGCAAATTTCTCCTTGTTCTTTAATTATCAAAGGGAAACTTCAATCTTCTCTAAATTTTGATTCTTAGGTCCATTTGGGGAGTTCCATATATCGTTGGAAAGCTAATTCCTAGCCCTGTCCAATGGAGGGGTTCCAATTTAGATTTGAGTGCTTATATGGCTAGGAATATGACTGCAAATGTTTCTACCCTATTGCACCCTTTTGACAACTGAAAACATATTTTGTAGAGGGTGACAACATGATCTAGCATAATGTAAGAAGTGTGTTGCTAAGGTGATGAGGATAATATTGGAGGGAGTATGAGACCATATTGACTCTAATATCCATGTGAAAGAGAATATGTATGCAATGTGGCAAGCGCTGGCATATTTTTTCAGAATAGTAGTGACCATAGGAAATTGGTATTCAAGGAAAAGCTTCGAAATATCAAGATGTGGAGGATTGAGACCATTCCACAATACATGAGAAGATTAAAACAATGTTATGATGAACTTGGTCAAGTTGGTGTTACTATAGCAGAGGATGATTTGGTGAGCCTATCCCTTCTAGGCCTCCCCAAGAGTTGGCACAACTACCAAGATTTGGTGAATAGGAGGGAGAAACTATCAAATTGGGAACGCTTGTGGTTTGATTTGGTAAAAGAGAAGATAAGGTGGAACACCAGAGATGGGACCTCATCAAAGGGTGAAGATGAGGATAAGTGTTCCTTGGATGGAAATGAAAAGAAAGGGAAAGGGAAGAAATCCCAATCCAAAGAAGATTTGAGTCAAGGGGGCAAGAAGAAAGACTTGTCCAGAATCAAGTGCTTTCACTATCATGAATTCGAGAACTATGCAACAAATTGTCCACACCAAAAGGAAATCAAGAAGATCGTAGGAGGAGTAGCGGGTGAAGCCATGGATTCACAGTTCGAGCATGATTTTACTCTCATTACATGCATGGCCAACATGATGATGGAAAGTGTGTAGTATCTCGACAACAGTGCCTCGTTCCATAAGACGAGGAACACATACTTTTTCATTGATTTGGAAGAGAAGGATCTCCAGATACACATTAAGATGGGGGATGATGGAACGTACAAGGTGATAAGGATTGGTACTATCACCTTTCAAAGGGAGTCAAACTCCCCTATTAGGCTCAAGGATGTGATGTTTGTAATGGGTCTAAAGAAGAATCTTGTCTCCATTTCAGTTTTGGAATATCGTGGCTACGATGTGATCTATAGAAAAGGAAAGGAATTATTGAGACACATAGCCATGTGAAAAGTGAAGTAGATCGGGATTCGGGTGAAGAACCTATACAATCTAGATGTGGAGGATTGTGCTGCATTTGAGCACAAAAGCAGAGAAGGTGCGAAGCCACGATGTCGACGAAATTTGGCATAAAAGACTAGGCCATTTGCATCATGGAACTTTGAAGATCACCACAGGTCTACCCAAAGGAGTAATTAAGCATTAGGACACATGAAAAGGGTGTACCCTGGGAAGTACACAAAATCCACTTTCCACGACCAAGATAACAAAGCACATATAGTCCTTGAAAGGATCTAATATAATGTTTGTGGACCTTTCTCGACAGCCTAAACTACCAGGCACAAGTATTTTGTTATATTTATTGATAAATATATGTGGAAGTGTTGGATCTTATTCATGTGGAAGAAGGATGAGACTTTCTCCAAGCTCTTAGAGTTCAGGGAAATGGTGGAGAAAGAAACAGATAAGAAGGTGAAGGCTCTCAGGAGAGAAAATGGAGGTGAGTATGTGTCAAATGAGTCTAAAAATTTCTGTGCAAAATAAGGCATTTGATGAGAATCGAGAGTACCCCACAACCCATAAAAAAACAGGGTGGCTGAGAGGAAGAATGGAAGCATTGTTGGAGAAGCATAGACAATTTTACATGAAAAAATACTACCTCTGCACTTGTGGGCTGAAGCTTGCAACACTACTATCTGTTTGCAAAATAGAAGTGCTCATCGGATTCTTGGCATGATCACACAAGAGGAGGCTTTCTCGGGGAGGAAGCCGGATGTGTCACATTTCAGGATCTTTGGAGCCTCTGTCTATTTCCATGTCTCCAAAGAGTCAAGGAAGAAGTTGGAGCCGACAAAAAAGTTATGGGTATTTTTGGGTTACATAGAAACTCCCCACAACTATCATGTGTATTTTCCATCCCTCAGAATGACAATTGTGTGACGGGATGTCAAATTTGATGAAGACAAAGCCATGTGGTACTCTCTTGAGAGGGAGCTTCAGATCCCACTAGAGGAGGATATTTTAGCTCCAAAAAGCAACCCCAGGATGTTGTGGAGAAACCACAATTTGAGGAGTAGGGTGTGGAGACAACCACTTAAGCAAAATCATCCAAAGAAGGTAGGAAAAGAACAAGAGAAGATAAGATACTTATGCATAATGTGAGGGAGAATGTGGGTGCTTCTTCAAATAAGTGCAAGTAGAAAAGGTCACCAGATTGGTACACTAGCTACATGGATCTTATGACTGAGCTAGTAGATACTTGGCCATCCTCTTTCGAAGAAGCAGTAGAGAAACTAGTATGGGTTGATGCAATGGTGGAGTATGAATCCATTATGAAGAATGATGTTTGGGAGGTGGTCCCAATACTAGCAAACAAATTAGTTATGAGTTCAAGATGGATCTTCAAGTGAAGTAGGCAGTAGACGACAACATATAAAAGTACAAGGCCAAATTTGTGGCCAGGGGGTACTCTTAAGTGGAGGGGATTGAATATGAGGAGACCTTTTCTCTTGTAGTAAAGTACTCATCCATCATATCAATCCTTTCTTTTCCTGCACAGATGGGGTGGAAGATCCACTAGATGGATGTGAAAACAACATTCCTCAATGGAGTCATTGAGGAAGAGGTGTTTATATAGAAACTAGAAGGCTTCGAGACTTATGACCGAGAGTCTCATGTGTGCAGACTAAAGCGAGCATTTTATGGTCTCAAGCAAGCATCCTGTGCTTGGTACACCAAGATTGATAACTATATCACCAGTTTCAGATTCACCAAAGGTGAAGTAGATGCAAACCTCTATCATATTTTGGTAGAAGGTAAATTATCGATTATTGTTTTATATGTTGATTACTTGATCCTTCCAAGTGATGAGAAATTTATCAAATCTTGTAAGGAGGACCTTGCAAGAAAGTTCGAGATGAAGGACATGGGTCTCATGCACTACTTCCTTGGATTGGATGTATGGCAAGGTGATGGGGAATTGTTTGTCTCTCAAGGCAAGTATTGCAATGAAATACTTTAGAGGTTTCACATGGATAGGTGCAAACCCATGGAGACTCCAGCGACCAACTGGAGGAAAGAGGATGCCACTTCAGGTGAGGAAGTGGATGCGTTTGTTTACCGACAGTTGGCGGTTTCACTCATGTATATTATGAACACACAACTAGACATGTGTTATGTAGTAAACCAACTTAGTCAAGCTATGGTTAGGCCAAAAAAACTATTTCATAGGGAAGCTAAACATGTTCTATGGTACCTCAAAGGAACTACCCAATTTGGACTTTGGTATAGAAAAACATAGGGAGTGAAGTTGTCTGGATTCACTGATGTAGATTGGGCGGAAATTCCACCAGACCGTAAGAGTACATCAGGTGGAATTTTTAGTTTTCGCTCGAAACAATTTCTTGGTACAATAGGAAGAGAGATCAATGGAACTAAGCTCAATAGAAACATCATACATGGTTGCAAGTCAAGCAACATGTGAGGTGATCTGGATGAAAAAGATACTTGTTGGATTGTTTGGTTAGATGATGGATCCTAATTTGATTTATAGTGATAATAGAAGTTGTATCAAACTCTCTGAAAATCCTATTTTTCATAATCGATCCAAGCATATTGATATCCCAGATCACCATCTAAGGGATTGTGTGCAAAGGCATATTATGTCATTGTAGTACATTCCAATAAAAGAACAAGATGCAGATATTTTGACAAAGGCTTTGTGAAGATGAAAATTCGAGTTCCATAGGTGCTATTAGCTCTGCTACAAACTTCAGCATTTGGGGGGCCAAAGCTCAGGTTGGCTGTGTGTTTATGCTCAGAAAGGTAGCCTGCAGTAGTCTTTTCTTCCCTTCCCCTTCATGTCCCTTCTACTCCATAGCCCCGCTATCTCTATTTTTATCCTCTGTAACCTCTTCATTCCCCGTTTAAATCCCTCTGAAATCCGTCAAAGCCCCTGTTTAGCCCCAGCCCTTAAATGTAAAGCGCAAAGCCTCCATAGGACCCTACCATATAGACTTGGCGCTTTCATTCCTCATCGCTATTGGCAATTGGATATGAATAAAGGCTACACCCATTGGGTCCCACCGATGGGATATCCCGATGCCCCTTCTTCAATCTTAAAAATGGTTAAAACCTCTATCGGGTCCGTGGGCTAGTCGTAGGTCGCAATTGGAGCTTTTCAGCAAGTCTAGTTCAGCCTCACCGATCGCTGATTGCCGATCACCAACATCGGACGCGATGTGATTATAAGCCACTGTTAATGACTCTGTCGGGTCCGTAGCACCATCACAATCGGCGCTTTCAATGTGACAAGGTCTTTTCCATTATAGCGATGCGATATTGGCTGCTGGATCTGATGCGACTCACTGTTCTCGTGCATAAAGTTTCGGGTCCACAGGCCCGCCTTCAATAGTGTATTTGCCATGTTGAATAGCTTTCCCCGCAAGACCGATCCCATCCATCCGTTCATTCAATCCAACGACCCTCATTCCTCCATCATATTACCCCCGATAGCTCCCTCCAATTTGATCTCCACCGTTCTTCTGTTGGATCTTATGGCCAATAGTTGTTTTTTTCATATGCATGCCTTTGCTATGTTTCCTGTACCACTCCTGACTGTTCACTGCCGCCGAAGGAAAATGACCGCTAGCTACCTGCACCTGGCTCAATGATTCTCCAACAACCGCATTTAACTAACAGAGTGACCGAAGATTGAAAAGGATAGCCTCGAGTAGATCACTGCATTTATCAGTTATGGGGCGTCTTAAAGTTAATACTCCAGCTACCAGAGAGGGTCAAATCCATTTAAACACAGCCAATTTTGTATCAGTGGCCCATTCCTGAATGTAAATGTGGTTGGTGGCCATTTATGGGCTCCTCCACGCATAGCCAACAGAGAGATTGTAATGAGACACCATATATACTAAAAAAAGAGATGTAATAGATTGATGAGTGTTAGATCAAGAGAACCCTGTTGTAAGGTTCAACTTCTGGAGATTGTAACTACTTTGTAACCTACAACGTCTGGTCTTCATTTCCTGCTAATACAAACTTCTTTTGTTGTTTATTGCTCACTTTCCACTTCTCTTTCTTGTTCCAGGTTGTGCCTGTTTGCATTTGTTCTATTGCTGTGAATTTTTAACATCAGAGGGGCTGTCATCCCACCTCTGTGTTAGGATTTAGCATGTACCATAGAACATGTGTGCAGGTTTATGTTGTTAAATGCATAGAGAGCTGTCATCCTGTCTGTGCATTAGAAACTAGATTTACAGACCTCTTAACTGGTTGCAGCCGACCATCACAGGGTTCTGTGCATCTGCTGGTGTGTCAGTCTTCTCCATTATCACCTTATCCTCAAAATGTGAGTAATAGGTGGTTAAAAGCCTCGTAGTCTGGGGGTGTTCACCGATGTCTAGGGTCAATCATAGTAGAAGTGGTTATCTGGTTTGAATATGCAGCATTTGTTCCATTCATCCACCATTTATCCAACTATATTTGTTGAATTTGTAATGTTCCCGAGCATCACCGATATGCAACCTAGGTGAGTTTCTTGGGGTGATAACATTAAATGGCGCCGTTGCTGGGGAGAGGAGAATCGAAGCTCAGCTTCCCTGGGAGACGACACAACTTCAAGCTTTGATGACACACAAGGCTTGAACACAGACATTGGTTGTAATCATCTATCTGGCGACTCCACTGGAGGAAGGCCATCCTTTGGCGACTCCACATTGAAGTTCTGGTCTAGTTCGTGAAGCATGCTCAGAGAAATCTTTAGAAATCACTAGCTGGCCAGTGCCTGATCCTGAGAGGATCGATAAGCAGAAAAAACTTTGCGGAAGGGAGCATCAGGATCAGGTAAGCCTTAAAGAATTTTATGTGTCTCTGTTAGTGAAGTTCACCTTCGAAGATTCATACAACTCCCATTTATTCATTTACCTTTCATATTTCTATCCATAAAAGCATCCATGCTGTCTAGCGTATTCCTATGTTTCTGCTATTCCATTCATTGATTCATTCTACTCAGTTCACCAGTATCTTTTTACCTTACCTCAGTCATGGCAAGCCAGCAAGTTCTTACAAAGATAGAAAGAATAGTTGCTGCTAGGTATGGGCCCTTAGTTTTGCCTACCCCTTTGAATGCCATGCCTGTAGGAGATTATATGGAATATATGCCTAATTTTACTGGTGCAGAAGGAGTATCAGCTAAAGACCACCTCGAATCTTTCTATTGTTATGCTGATAACCTAGATATCAATGAAGAGGATGTTTGGATGAGTGTTTTTGTCCAAAGCCTAGATGGGGAGGCTAGAAAATGGTTTAGAGAATTACCCCCTAGGTCTATTGCAGATATTGGAGCCCTAGATGATGTATTTTTAAAGCACTGGGGAAGTAATAAAGATCTGCTCTATTATCATACTGAATTTGGGAACTTGCAGAGAGAAGATGGTGAACTACTGTCTGATTTCAATATCAGATTCAATCAAATGTATAACAGAATACCAGCTGAAATAAAACCTACCCCTTCTTCTGCCATGCTCACATATGCCAATGCCTTCGATTCTAGGTTCTGCCTACTATTAAGAGAACGAAGATGTACTTCTTTGCCTGATATGCAAGCTGTAGCCTTTGAAGTAGAAGCAAATACTATGGCTGCAAAAAGACTTGAAGGTGATGATGAATGCAGAAGTCAGGGAGGTGAACCCTCATCACCCTATGAGCCTGAGATAGATAAATTGGCCAGGATGATAAAGCTATTGTCCTCTAAAGTTTCCAAGTTGAAAGCTGAGCAATGTTTTGAAGAAGCAGGAGCTCCTTGTTCCATTTCTCTTCCAGCTCCAAATCTATATAAAGGAGCAAAGGAGCAATTGCAGATTTTGCAGAGAAACAAGGATACAAACGAGGATTAAAGGGTGAAGACCCTTTGTCAGAATATAGTCATGAAAGAAGATCTGTTTGAAGAAGAGGAGGAGGTCCATGGTTTGGGAGGTGCTCCTTTCCTAATCAGAGCTGCATATGAAGAAGCAATAGCTAGAGGAACTGCTCGTGAGCTCGTTGTAGCTGCAGAACAACAAGCTGATCAATAGTAGCAGATGGCAGCAGATCCTACCTCCCTTTAGGAGTCTGAGCCCGAAGTCAGCTCATCTTCACATGGCTATGAAAATTTTCAAATTAGCCAGCCTGCTATCATCCCCAGTCCAGTGATAAAGAAGGGAGAAGAATGCTTCCCATCATCTTTTGTTTCCTTGTCTGCTCAAAAGGAAAGCCCTCATTGCTACCCCTTGAACACTGAGGCAGAACATAATTCAGTGCTCAAGGCTGAGACTGATCACCTCAGTTTTGATATTTTTGTACCTGCTCAGTTGGCCCCCACACAGCCTGAAAGTGCAGCTTACCAGATGATAGAGGGAGAGGATGTACAATTTTGGAAATCCTCCTTGGATGAGGGCTGTTCAAACAAAGATTTAGGAGCAAATGTTATCTATGTGTCCCCTGCACAAGAAAACAATGATGTATCTTTCATATTTATTTTGCAGGCCACAGAAGATAAAAATAAGTACACAACATTCATTGTTATTCAACAGGTGTACAGAGGCTCCTGTCAAGAACATCCAAGGAGGAAAATACACAGAGGGGAAATGAAATTTGATCCATTTCTGCTTATGGAGCTCAAATGTCCTAAACTCTTTGAGGTGGAGGATCAAATAAATCCTGTCCTGCTGATCTATGATGAACTGGGCTGAGAGCAGGAGAAACAATTTTGGTGGCCCAGCAAATGGGCAAATTTTGAAGTTTACATTTTTAGGCTTTAATGTTTGTAATTAAGTTATTTTAGAGTTTTAGGTTGTATGCTTAGTTGACTCCATGCCCAATGGACACTAGGAAAATGTTTTTTAAGATTGTTTTATATGAAGGCATTGGTCTGCAGTTCTTGAAACCTCACAGGGAGGATCTCATCCCCAGAAGGAGCCAGTGTTAGCTCTGCTACAAACTTCAGCATTTGGGGGGCCAAAGTTTAGGTCGGCCGTGTGTTTATGCTCAGAAAGGTAGCCCGCAACAGTCTTTTCTTCCCTTCCCCTTCATGTCCCTTCTACTCCATAGCCCTGCTATCTTTATTTTTATCCTTTGTAACCTCTTCATTCCCCATTTAAATCCCTCTGAAATCCGTCAAAGCCCCTGTTTAGCCCCAGCCCTTAATTGTGAAGCGCAAAGCCTCCATAGGACCCTACCATATAGCCTTGGCGCTTTCATTCCTCATCGCTATCGGCAATCGGATATGAATAAAGGCTACACCCCTTGGGTCCCGCCGATACGATATCCCGATGCCCCTTCTTCAATCTTAAAAATGGTTAAAACCTCTATCGGGTCCGTGGGCTAGTCGCAAGTCGCAATCAGAGCTTTTCAGCAAGCTTAGTTCAGCCTCACCGATCGCCGATTGCCGACCGCCCACATTAGACGCGATGTGATTATAAGCCACTGTTAATGACTCTGTTGGGTCCGTAGCACCATCACAATAGGCGCTTTCAATGCGACAAGGTCTTTTCCATTATAGCGATGCGATATTGGTTGCCGGATCCGATGCGACTCACTGTTCCCATGCATAAAGTTTTAGGTCCGCAGGCCCGCCTTCGATAGTGTATTTGCCATGTTGAATAGCTTTCCCCGCAAGAACGATCCCCTCTGTCCATTCATTCAATCCAACGACCCTCATTCCTCCATCATATTACCCCCAATAGCTCCCTCCAATTCGAGCTCCACCATTCTTCTGTTGGATCTGACGGCCAATAGTTGTTTTTGTCATATGCACGCCTCTGCCATGTTGCCTGTACCACTCCCGACTGTTCACTGCCGCAGAAGGAAAATGACAGCCAGCTACCTGCACCCGGCTCAATGATTATCCAACAACTGCATTTAACTAACAGAGTGGCCGAAGATTGAAAAGGATAGCCTCGAGCAGATCACTGCATTTATCAGTTATGGGGTGTCTTTCAGTTAATACTCCAGCTGCCAGAGAGGGTCAAATCCATTTAAACACAACCAATTTTGTATCAGCGGCCCATTCCTGAATGTAAATGTGGTTGGTGGCCATTTATGGGCTCCTCCACGCATAGCTAGCAGAGAGATTGTAATGAGACACCATATATACTAAAAAAAGAGATGTAATAGATTGATGAGTGTTAGATGAAGAGAACCCTGTTGTAAGGTTCAACTTCTGGAGACTGTAACTACTTTGTAACCTACAACGTCTGGTCTTCATTTCTAGCTAATACAAGCTTCTTTTGTTGTTTATTGCTCACTTTCCACTTCTCTTTCGTGTTCCAGGCTGTGCCTGTTTGCATTTGTTCTATTGCTGTGAATGTTTAACATTAGAGAGGCTGTCATCCCACCTCTATGTTAGGATTTAGAATGTATCATAGAACATGTGTGCAGGTTTCTGTTGTTTAATGCATAGAGAGCTGTCATCCTGTCTGTGCATTAGAAACTAGATTTACAGACCTCTTAACTGGTTTTAGCCGGCCATCACAGGGTCCTGTGCATCTGCTGGTGTGGTCAGTCTTCTCCATTATCACCTTATCCTCAAACTGTGAGTAATAGGTGGTTAAAATCCTTGTAGTCTGGGGGTGTTCACCCATGTCTGGGTTCATCATAGTAGAAGTGGTTATCTGGCTTGAATATGCAACATTTGTTCCATTCATCCACCATTTATCCAACTATATTTGTTGAATTTGTAATGTTCTCGAGCATCACCGATATGCAACCTAGGTGAGTTTCTTGGGGTGATAACAGGTGCAAGATAGGGGTCGTTGATAATCCATTTCTTGTTGAGAGGGAGTGTTGAAAATGTTGCAAGAAAATCTAGTTTTGACTTTGCCTTGGTCAAACTAGATTAAAATTCAAATTTCTATTTCAGCAGAATACTTGGAGGTAGTTAATAGAGGTGACATAGCATTTTTCACACAGTTAAATTAGAAAATTTGAGTTGGGGAAGATTTATTTCAGTTCTACATGATTGATATCTAGTTTGTTGAAATCTATTTCAATTAATTTGAGTTATTGTTAGTTTACTAGTTCTAATTGTTAGAAGAACTTGTGGAGGTCAAGTTGTGGAAGTGGAACTTCAACCGCACTCAGTGATCAACACGTTAGCTAATCAATGAACCAAAAATAATTGTTGCATGCATATAATTCAAGTTACCCAGTAGAGATGGAGATTCCAAGGTAGTGTATTATCAGTTGTAGCATATTCCCATGTGTACAGGTGGTGCATGTAGTCAAAGATTGACCTAAGGCTATTGCGCAATTCCTTCATGTGAAATTTCTAAAAGATAGAGTCAATTTCCCAAGGGAATAATGCAAGGAAATGGGAGATTGGGAAGTATTGTAATTTGCTAAGTGTTGGCTAGGTTTATCCAGTGAGGAAGAGGGATAGACTATACACTTGCAGGGTGTGCTCAGGCTTGAGAAAATCATTGTATTTCTTCTATATTATATGACTAATGCAATATAGATAGTAAGGGGTTTCCAGTAGTTTCTTTCCCCTAGATAAATATCTGTGCACATGTGATGTTTCATTTTTCATGTCCATCATTCTCATTTTAGATGGTGAATTAACTTCCACAGATTAGTAGAGTAGCTTCAAGTCTTGTGATTTAGAAAATTTTATGGGCAATATTGAATCTACACATTAATTTCTACAGGATATATGTTGGTAAAGGAAAGTATATAATCAAGATGTTACAAATTTTTTTTATGATGGATTCCAAGCCTATGACTACTCCCAAGATCGCATATCTAAAGAATTTGAGAAGCTCCTACTCTAGTCTCGTTGATTCTACAAGCTATCATAAGTTGGTGAGCTACTTGATGTACTTAGCAAATACCATACCTGACATACGCTTTGCTGTAAATGTTCTTGGCAATTTCAGTTGGAGCCTCATCATAATGATTGGATAGCTACCAAAAATACATTGAGATACCTACGTTGAAAAATTCATCACTACCTAAAGTATGATGGAAATGAAGTTAAACTAACGGGTTTTACCAACTCTGATTGGGGTGGAAGTGAGACAGATGGAAGAATTACTACCGATGGCTATTTATTTTTAGGATTTACAATGATTTCATTGATGAGTATAAAACAATATCCTATTTCTTTAAGTATTTCTGAAGACGAATATGTTGTTGCACGTGAAGTTGGAAAATAAGTAGTTTGGTTAAGAAAATTGTTGTCAGATTTTTTTGGAAGGACACTAGATCCTAATGTGATAAATTGTGATAATAAAAGCAACATCAAGATGTCTAAGACCTTGTGTTTCATGCAAGGATGAAGAATATCAATAAAAAGTACCACTACATTCAAAGTATGGTGCAGGATGAGGTCGTGAAGCTACAATATATTCTGACAGATGAACGTTGACGCGTTGACGAAATATATTCCAGATAAGAAGTTTGAATATTTCATAAGTATGCTTGGATTCATTACTATTACTAATTTAGTTGATAGGGAGAAATGAAGCATCCTCTAGTAATTTGATGCTTTCGAGGACAACTGGCCGACCTATGTGTTGATGTCTAGATACTGAAGTAGGGAGGGTGGCATTGGTCTTGGAGCTCTGGCCTTGGATACACACCTAGATCCCTAGATTGTTGTTAGCGCTTAAAAACCTGGTTGTACTTAGAGTGGCTAAAGCTTGAGTACACCTTAGTCCCACCCGATTAGTTCCCTGGTCATGTATCTAGTTTGTAGCATTGTGTGTGCTATGAATTTTCATAGTTCATATCATTTTTAGATCTTACATGTACCTATATATGTATGTCATTATGAATACCTCCCTAGTTAAGAGGGAATAGTGAAGAATGTAACTAGTGTTGGTCTTCATAATTATATTTGATGAAAAGAAAGAGAAAACTAATTTATTGTGAAAGAAAAATATTTTGAAGCATGGGTTTCATGCTCTTTTATTTATTATTTAGGTCAAATCCTCCATTGAAGGCTTGTAGGTTTTGTCATGTGTTAATCGAGTCTTTGTCACTTTTATTAGACCCTTCTTGGAATTTTGTATCATGTAAAAATAATTATTTTTGAGTAAAAAGTGTCATTTGTCACCTCACACCAAGTCAGGCCTTCCCTCATGAAGTCATCTTGGATTAGGGCTATTCAACCCAACAAAAGGAGTATATATAGAGAGGCAACTCGACTCATTTGAAGCACACACTCAACAAGTTCAATCTACAAGAGAAATAGGCAAAAAATATTAGTGAAGTTAAGGAAAAGGAATGGATAAGTTAGGTAAGACAAGAACTGAGTTTTTTTATGCATCTCTCACTCACACATTCAAAGTTACTAAACTAGTAAAGCTAGGGCCGAATTTTCTAAATCAATTGCAGGTCCAAAATTCTGAATTTCGGGGCCGAAATTCTAGATTGAAGTTGCATCTGAGACGCTAACACTTGGATACTTTGGTGGGGATCATCTACTAGCTTGAAGGGTTGACTTGGTGATTGGAGGAGGTATTTTTCTAGGTCTAAAGGGTCTTGAATTGTCTCATTTTGATTTGAATCTACTAGTGGAAGAGTTGGACTCAGTTTTCCCCTTAGAGGGGTTTTTACCTAACTGAGCACCTATATCTTGTATCTCTTGTTCTTGTGGTATTCATATACATTTAATTTGTTAATTTCTTGATGAAAGATAATCTAACATAGAAGTAAAATAAAGCAGCATAAATCACAAGTAATTATCAAGAAGGAGGAATCAAACCCTAATTACTATAAGCATTAATTTCTCAACAAATTGCTCGAATTGTCCCTGTTGGAGTTTGTGCTTGGTGTTCGACCTCTATATTCCTTTGTTGAAGAACAACTAATAATCCCTTCACTAAATTGAGAATTTTTCAAGTAACCTGTTGGTTTTGGTCCACTCATCCTCTGATGACTAGCCCACCATGATCGCCATTACTTTGTGACTAGCTAACACGAATGAAACATTGAGAGTGAAGGACCTCCTAAAGGCACATGTATAAATGTTTAACGATAGTGTAGTGCATGACAATAACACCTCTTGGAACCTTATATCATCAACTTAACTCCCTAAATTGTTCAACTATTGCTATGACAAAACAACAGAACAAGCTTGAATTTACAGGGAAGTGAATACAAAGAGCTAGTTGAGGTGCTTTTTACATGTAATAAATAGTCAATCCTCATCTTCCTTGAATCCCATTTCCAATTGTGTACCCCCAATATCATCGCAGGAACGCTAGGTGTTATTGCTAATGGGACAAAGGTCTATTCCTTTCGTGATGTATGACCATGATATTAATGCAGGATCCCTTAAAGGATTAAATGATGTAAAATATTTTTTTTTAAGGAATTTACTTAATATAAAAACCATGCAAAAGGGATCTTCTTTGAAAATCAATTTGAATGTTTAGCTGCAAAGGGCATTAAATATAACATTAAAATAATGATTATAATTATTTTTAATTATGGGATTGGAGTGATGGGGGTCCTATCCTTTTCCACGATCAATATTCCTTTCCCTAAATGTACTCCTTTGTTTGCCAGTGAATCTTCCATGGTGTTTTGATTTCGATACACATGGAAAAACTCTATCTATGCAAATTGATTGGATTGAAGAATTATTCTTTGTAAAATTAAGGGAGAGTCTAAGTTCTATGGCCCTTTTGTTTTCCTCATTTGAAAAATGACTAGAATTGAATCACCACAGAGCATGATTTTGTTTATTTATTTGTTCCATTGAAATTTCCAATCCCTACCATAATGCAAGATATTCAACATGATTTTTTCAAGTCGTCCCAAATCCCCATGCATATTGTGATTATATTTGATCATCGGGGCCTACGATCACCCCTCCTACTCCTACCACCTCCAAGATAATCTATTATTGTTAAATTTCTATTGGTGATGTACTTATATTGATATTTCTGACCCTTTTTAGGTGCATGAATGAAAATTGATAGTGTCCACTTAGCATGTGTGAAGACATGCTAGAATTGACTATAAATTTAAAAAAGCAGTGAGTTTTACGTTGGAATCGAACCATTAGTAGGTTGAAGTGCTATGGAATCCTTTTAGCCCCGAGGAGGCTACCTAGGTGTTGAGGTGAAAACTCAACCCCCCATTTTTTGCTTATTTATTTCAATAATGGAGACCCTTTCCGTAAAATTTTGGCTAAATCGACTTTTAATATTTTTCATTTGGTTAAGTGTCCTACAATTTTGCTAGATTTTCATTTTTTTTTTTTTAGATTTCCCTTCTGATTGCTTCATTGCATTTGAATTTTCACAAACTTTCCATCGGTTCTCATTTCATCTCATTTGGTTACACGATTTGCAAATGGCGCTTCTCCAAAGATTGACAATTTTTACTGCTGAGGAAAAAATGTACAAAATGTATATTATTTTAAATTAATTAATTTTAATGTAAATACAGAATTTTAATTAACTAATATCCTAATTAATCATCCTATAGAATCACAATAGCTGAACCTTTTATATATAATAAAAACCAAATAAGAAATAATTAAAATATTTTTTATCGGGACCTTGGGCCATACGATATTAGAACTTGTAAATATCGTAACTTTTATTTAAGTCCTCTCCAATATGGCTAAGTTTTAGATGTCTAATGTTTCAATGTCATGCCAACTCCTTTTGTTCAATGGCATTTTATAAACGTTGGTTATATCAGACCCGAGGCTATTTTATATATTAAGACTTTTTTTAAATAAAATTTATGACATTCATTTTTCCTGATACATACCTCAAAATTTAAATATCGACTTTGGAATTTTGGAATATCAAAACATACAAAAAATAAAACTTACGATATTTTGCAATTTTGATATCCGATGGCTCCATTCCTCCAATCTCTGATATTTCCCTTGACCTCCGATGTTTTGATATCCATTCTTCCCAAAGTTCTGATGACTCTACCTCATGCTTCCTGATACTCTTCATATATTGGATCTCGAGATTTTGGTTCATCGTAAATTCATTTTGAAACCTCCAATATCACTTCATCTTCGATGTCCAATATCCCCCATGTTGGCATTATGATACCGGTGTTGTCCTTGATGGCAACTCACTCAGATGATAGTTCACTGTGCAGTAGGTTAACAACAAAAGATTACAGATTAGACTCCAAAGAATGAAGAAAGAGAGGTATACACAGGTTCACTTTGTCCAAGGAGCGTATACACGCGGGTTAACAGAAAAAAAAGAGTGTATAGCGTATAAATACACTTTCATAGGAGGAAAAACACGTACATCTTGGAAAAATAAGTTTTTGGTCCGAGGTATTTGGTCAAGGTATTGACCCTAGGTATTTGGTCCAAGGTATTGGTCCTAAGTGGTTTTGGTCCAAGTTATTGATAAAGGCCTAAGAGTATATAAGGAGGAGAAGATCATTAGGCCAGGTGTGCAAGCAATAAGATTCTAAGGAATACGTCTATCTGAAGTATACGTTATGTTGCAGGGTTATGTTTGGGACTAGATTTGAAGTATTCATGTGCACCTTGAGTTCATTGTTGAATCAGGAATCATGAGACTTGAAATGACTTATTCTTGAATGATTTGATATTGGGTGACACTAGATCTGATGTTTTGCACTTGTTCTATTCATTACCTATCATGATCTGGGTTTGTCTGAAGTCTGGAATTGCAACAAAATTCTGAGTCAATATTTGCAGATCTGTACATAGGTTCGTCTCAGCCAAAGAGCGTATACATGCAGGTTCGATTTCTTCAAGTAGCATATACTAAAGAAAAGTTTCTTTTCAGATTTGATTGATCTATCTAATAAAATTCTGTTATTTTACTGTTGTCTGTCAATGAAGTCTTCTTAGATCTGAATGTAAAACTGAATTCATAAGGAGGCTAGCATTTGATTGATTGATTGTATAAGTGAGAAGTTATCTCTGTCCCCGACTGTGTAAAGCTTTGAAAGTTGACAGTAGATATTCAGAATATTGATAGTTGGTACAAACTTGATTCAAAATTTTATGTTTGCAGTAGCTTTAAAGGTATACTCAGGTTCAATTAATGGAAGTAGCTACACACACAGTTTGGGTGCATCCAAGTAGCGTATACATTCTAATGCATGATTTTTGAGGTTACAGCTGGTTCTAAATGATGATGCAAGGTTCTGGGTTCAGTACAGTTTTCTGGTGTCAGTGATCTAATTGTTTAGATTAACTGAATATTGGTTGATGCAGTTTAAGTTTGAAAGCTTTGATGGGTCTAGTATGAAAATTTGATGAAACGTGGCCTTTCAGTTTGTGGTGTTGTGATCCAGGATCCAATCTGAAAATTCATGAAACGTGGTCCCTAGTGGAAGAGTGGAGTTTTGTATAGGCTGACACCTACGTAATAGTAAACATATTGGCTAGTACAAGAGCTAGGGGGTTGTAGCTCCCTTCTAGTAGAAGCTGGAGAACGAGAGAAGGTTGTAACCTTCTGCAAGAAGAAGCCTACGTACTGGTATGAGTCTGCACCAATACAAGATTGTAAACATATTTTCTTATTATTAAAAGAAGATAGAGACGACAACAATAAGTGGTTTTTACCCACATTGGGTTTCCACCTTAAATCTTGGTGTTCATGTGTGTTGCTTTATTCTTCTTTTACTGCACTGTCTAATAAATATTTGATATACTGGTTTAAGCTCAACACATGATAAATTGTCTAAGTCACAAGTTCTCTGCATATACGCTTGTTTCCTTAAGCACAGTCACGTGTACATGCTAGTTCACTTCACTGAAGTAGAGTATACAAATATGTTTGGGAAATAAAATTATTGATCTGATAATACTGATTCACCCCCTTCTCAGTATTATTTCCAACAATTGGTATCAGAGCAAGTCCTTCAGAAGAAACTTGATCGCTTGAAGGGAGATCCATCAACATGAATAATCAAGAAAGTATGGGATCCATCAGACCGCCAATCTTCGATGGAAGAAAATTTGTTTATTGGAAAGTAAGAACCATAGCCTATATACAATTTCTTGGAATGGATGTCTGGGAAATTGTGGAAGGAGGATATACATTCCAACAGAAATTCCTACTGATGCGGCAGGTAAAAAGCAATATGAAACCAATGCCAAAGCTGTCAATACTTTATTGGGAAGTTTGTCACAATCAGAGTTTGTCAAAGTCATGTAGCTCAAATCAGCCAAAGAAATATGGGACAAAATCATTCTGAGCTATGAAGGAGACTCTCAGGTAAAATGTGCTAAGCTTCAAACTCTCAGAATTCAGTATGAAACTCTTAAGATGCATAGTGATGAAAGTATAGCTAGTTACTTCTTACGTATAGATGAGGTAGTTAGTTGTATGAAGAATCTGGGTGAAGAAATAAAGGAATTTACCTTAGTTGAGAAATTTTTGAGATCCTTGTCTGCGAAATTTGAATCAAAAGTGTCTGCCATAGAAGAAAAATAGGATATGCAAAATATCACTATGACACAGCTTCACGGAATCTTAACTGCCTTCGAGATGAGAAAAGGAGGACCATCAGATATGAGAGAAGCCACATTTAAAGCTTCAACAAAAGGAAAGGAAGAACACAATGAATTAGACATATTTAAGAAGAAAAAGATGAGACAAACTTTGTCAAGAAGCTTCAACGAGGTTCTGGCAGGTTTAGAGGTAAGCTACCCTTCAAATGCTTTACTTGTGGCAGAGTCAGTCATTACGCTGCCAGGTGTCCTCATAAAGATAAATATGAGAAAGGAAAGGAATATGCAAAAGGAAAAAGAAAACAAGTTGTGAATAAAAGAAGTTACTATAGTCATGAAGATAGCGATGGTTTATCTAATAGTGATGAAGATGAAACTGGACAATGTTACATACTTCTCATGGCCTATGATAGCAATGATTTTTGGGATAGTTTAGAAGAGGATAATGATGGTTTATCTAGTAGTGATGATTATAGAATTCTCATGGCTTATGACGATGATAATTTTTGGGATGCTTTAGAAGAGGAAGACCTTCAAGAAGAAATATCTAAACTCAAAATCTATTTAGAAGAAAAGAATATGAAATTATAGATACCTTAATATACCAAATTGCTAAAAAGGAAAAACACAATGAAAAATTAGAATGTGAAATTGTGGGTCTAAGAAAGGATCTTGAGAAAAAGAAATCTCTCAATCTTAGATTTGCTAAAGGATCAGAAACTTTAAATGAAATTATCAAAGTTCAGTGGTCTCCACTGATGAAGACAGGTCTTGGATATACTAAAGAAGCATCTCAATCACAGAAGCCATCAACCTCCACCAAAAGCTATCTTGATGCAGCAAAGACCAGTGAACAGTATGAAAATCATCAGAAAAGTTATAAATCTGATCACCAGGTAAATCATACTCAATTTACTCTGAGGATGAATAGAAGCCACAACCAACCTCAGAAAAATCATATTCAATTTGCTCCAAAGATGAATATCAATAGAAATTACAATCACTAAGTTAATAGTCATAGGAAATTCTTTAATGGGCAACGTTTTTCATGTCATAATTTTGGGCACAAAGCTACTTAATGCGTTGCTTAAAAAACCATCATGACTAGAGAAGCATGAAATCAAAGGAATGTAACAGGGATCAAGAGAAGTTCCTATAATAACTTTTCTCCTCCTGAAAATGAAATAGAATGTTCAATCTGTAACAACTTTGGCCATGAAGAATATGAATTCAGGATAAAAATTTGGCAAACATCTCCAAAGGAGAAAACTCCATTAAATACCAAGATATGGAGAAGGAAAGAATCTCAAATAGAAATATGTGGTATAGCCTTGTATGCAGAAGGACAAGAAAATTAGTGGTACATCAATAGTGGATGCTCCAAACACATGATATGTGACAAAGAAAAACTTCACTCATATAATGCCTTGGAAAAGGAAACAAATGTCTCATTTGGAAATGACACTCCTGCCGTCATAAAAGGTAAAGGTTCTGTTTTCTTGAAAGAAAAGGTTAAAGCTGGAAATGTTATGTTTGTAGACGGTTTAAAGAATAACCTGTTGAGTGTCAGTCAAATGTGTGATCAAGGAAATGAAGTGGTGTTTCGATCAAACAGGTGCGTTATTCATGAGCTTGATATAGGAGAGACTGTGATCAAAGGTACAAGAACTACAAACAACTTATACATACTCAAGGGAGGACAACAACAATGCTATCTAAGAAAAAATGATGAAAACTGGCTGTGGCATAGAAGATTGGGACATCTAAGCTTTTCTCAAATAAGAAAAGCATGCAAACTCAAGGATTTTCATGACATTCTAGATATTAGCATCCTAGAAAATACAATATGCAAACCATGTCAAATTGGTAAGAAAACCAGATTTCACTTCATGGAAAAAGAAGGGTCAACTAGTAAGCCTCTTGAACTTGTCCATACTGATTTATGTGGACCATCAAGGAAAAATTCACCTCGAGGAGAAGAATACTTTCTTTTGTTCATTGATGATTTTTCCAGAATGTGTTGGATATGTCTTCTAAAGCATAAAGATGAAGCATTTGAAAAGTTCCAAGCCTTCAAAGCTTTAGTTGAAAATAAATCAGATCGAAAATCCAAATGCCTCAGATTTGATCGAGGAGGGGAATTTACATCGGATGAATTCTTTGACTTTTGTGAACAACATGGAATAAAAAGGCAATTCTCCACTGCAAGGACTCCTCAGAAAAATGGTGTGGTAGAAAGAATGAACAAAACAATTCAAAAAATGGCTCGAGCTATGCTAGATGAGTCTATAACTCCTGCAACCTTCTGGGGTGAAGTTGCATTCACTGCCGTGACTATTCTCAACAAAGCAATTCGTCAGGTAAATAGCACTCAAACTCCACATGAACTTTGGTATGGTAAGACTCCTACTATAAAATACTTAAAAGTTTTTGGAAGCAAATGTTTTATCAAAAGTACTGATGAAAAACTTGGTAAGTTTGAACCCAGAGCAGATGAAGGTATTCTTCTTGGTTATTCTTCCATAAGTAAAGGATATAAATGTTATAATAAAAGACTTGGGAAAATTATTGAAAGAATTGATGTTGTAGTTGATGAAGCATGTAGAAATCCAAAACAGATAAAAACAGCAGATTATGACAATGAAGAAGATGGGAACTATTTTCCCACATCAAATGAAAATGATATTGAAGAAGAAACCAATGAAGCACCAGAAGAAGAGATAATGGTAGAAGAAAAGACTCCATCCAGGTATGTTCAGAAAAATCATCTGGAAACTCAAATTATAGGGGAAAAATAGGCAGGTGTATAGATAAGAAGAACTATTACAGGGACCCCAAGCTATCTAGCATTACTATCCTCCACTGAACCTCAATAAATGAAGCATGCAAAGATGAATGTTGGGTCAAGGCCATGGATGAAGAACTTGAGCAAATTGAAAATAATTATACTTGGGAATTAGTTCCTAGACCTCATGATAAAAATATTATAGGAACTAAATGGTTATTCAAAAACAAGTTGAATGAAAATGGAGAAGTCATTAGAAGCAAGGCCAGACTTGTTTGTAAAGGGTATTATCAACAAGAAGGTTTATATTTTGAATAAAAACTTTCAACTGTTGCTAGACTTGAAGCCATAAGGATGTTTCTTGGTCTTTCTAGCTTTCAAAAATTCAAAGTATACCAAATGGATATAAAATCAGCTTTCCTTAATGGAGATTTAGAAGAAGAAGTTTATATTGAACAACCAAAAGGATTCATTCTTGGAAATGATGCAAAACTTGTATGCAGACTCAAAAAGTCTCTCTATGGTCTGAAACAGGTTCTAAGGGCATGGTATTACCGCCTTGACAAATATCTACGCCAACAAGGTTTCACAAAAGGTTCAACAGATCGCAATCTATATACAAATATTGAAACTGATAAATTGCTAATTGTTATTGTTTATGTTGATGATATCATTTTTGGCAGCAATGAAGAATCCATGAGTCAGAATTTTGCTTCAGTAATGCAGCAAGAATTTGAAATGTCCTTGCTTGGTGAACTTACCTATTTTCTTGGTCTACAAGTTCAACAAAATAAAGATGATATTTTTCTTTCACAAACCAAATATCTCAAACAGATCTTGAAAAGGTATGGAATGAAATATTCTAAACCTGTATGTACCCCAATGGTAACAGGATGCAGTCTTAGCTCAAATGATGAATCAGTAGCAGTAGATCAACCAACTTACAGATGCATGATCGACAATCTGCTTTATCTAATAGGTACCCAACCTGACATCGTGCATGCAATAGGAATAATTGGAAGATTCCAAGAAAATACAAAGGAATCACACCTTCATGCAGTCAAAAGAGTTTTCAAATGTCTTCAAGGAACTCAGGACTTTCATTTATGGTATCCTAGAGATGAAGATCTTACTCTTCATGCATATACAGATGCAGATTGGGCAGGAAGTGTTGATGATAGAAAGAGCACTACTGGTGGTGCATTCTATATGGGTTCCAGGTTAGTGGCTTGGTTCAGCAAGAAACAAAGTTCAATTGATTTATCTACAACTGAAGCAGAATATGTGGCTGCTGCATCTTGTTGCACACAACTACTTTGGATGATGCAAGCTTTGCAAGACATTTAGATTACATGTACTCCACCCATCTCCATTCTATGTGATAATACAAGTGTCGTTAGTACTTCAAAGAATCCAATCATGCACTCCAAGACCAAGCACATACCCATCAAGTACCATTTTCTATGTGAACAAGTGCTTGAACAAATTTAAGGTCAAATTGGAGTATGTTCCCTCCAAAGAACAGGTTGTTGATATATTCACTAAACCACTGCTCAGAGAAAAATTTGAATATCTCAGACAAAAGCTAGGAGTAGTTGCTGCATCATCCTATTGTTAAATACAATTTTTCAGAGAGGTTATTATATGCGTGTTTCATGAAGTATAGTCGTGTACACACACGAGTTTTTGTGGGTCAAGGAGCATATATGTTTTTCAGATAGGAAAAACAGTGGGGCAGACTCTGATATGGGTGCTCTATCTGATGTTGATGATTACAGTCTATCAATATGATTTGTTCATTAATTTTTATCTGACTGACAAAGATGACTTGATCATTGACTTGATTAACAATGCACATGTAGCACAGGTTCAGGGGAAGCATTAGCCTTCACGTGCATTTTGTATTGTTGGCATTTTGGTTGCTTAGTCCAGCTATGGCTTCAGATATCTATACCATTTGTTGCTTAAGTCATGTAAAAGTCTAGGGTGTGATATGTCTAGTCCTCTTGGATAAATGATGTGATTTGTATCCCCACTTTTCATGGGATGGATGATGTAATTTTTATTTGCATTTCTGTCATGTATAAACAATTGGTATATCCCCACTTGGTTGGGAGATGGATGTATCTATGAGTCATTGGTGATAGGAAGGTCATACTCACATAGTTAAGTCATAGAGCCATGTTATTCCTTTGAAAAATATTTTTGCAGACTCTGCATGTGCTCAGGGGGGAGCATGGACGGTGTAGTGCATCTCAGCATGTACAAAGGGGAGCTCAAATAGAGAATTCAACATGTACTTAGGGGGAGCATGGACAACATAATGTATATCAAAGTGGGAGAATATCTTGGTCTGCCATTTGCCATTGATGTCAAAGGGGGAGAGTGTCTTGGTATTGTTGTTGCCATCAATTCCAAAGGGGGAGATTGTTGGCATTATGATACCAGTGTTGTCCTTGATGGAAAGTCACTCAGATGAAAATTCACAATGCAGCAGGTTAACATCAAAAGATTATAGATCAAACTCCATAGAATGAAGAAAGAGAGGTATACGCAGGTTCACTTTGTCCAAGGAGCGTAGACACACGGGTTAACAGAATAAAAAGAGCGTATAATGTATACACACACTTCCACATGGGGAAAAGCGCGTATATGTTGGAAAATTAAGTTTTTGCTCCGAGGTATTTGGTCCAAGGTATTTTTTATCCAAGGTATTGGACCAAGGTATTTGGTCCAAGGTATTGACCCTAGGTATTTGGTCTAAGGTATTGGTCCTAAGGGGTTTTGGTCCAAGGTATTGATAAAGACCTAAGAGTATATAAGGAGGAGAAGATCATTAGGTCAGGTGTGCAAGCAATAATATTCTAAGGAATACTTCTATCTGAAGTATATTTTATGTTGCAGGGTTATGTTTGGGACTAGATCTAAAATATTCATGTGCACCTTGAGTTCAATATTGGATCAGGAATCATGAGACTTGAAATGACTTATTCTTGAATGATCTGATATTGGGTGAGACTAGATCTAATGTTTTGCACCTGTTCTATTCGTTACCTATCATGATCTGGGTTTGTCTGAAGTCTAGAATTGCAGCAAAATTTTGAGTCAATATTTGCAGATCTATACGTAGGTTCATCTCAGCCAAAGAGCATATACATGTAGGTCCAGTTCCTTCAAGTAGCGTATTTTAAAGAAAAGTTTCTTTTCAGATCTGATTGATCTATCTGATAAAATTCTATTATTTTATTGCCGTCTGTCAATGAAGTCTTCTTAGATCTGAATGTAAAACTGAATGCATAAGGAGGCTGGCATTTGATTGATTGATTGTATAAGTGAGAAGAAGTGATCTTTGTCCCTGACTGTGTAAATCTCTGAAAGTTGACAGTAGATATTTAGAATATTGATAGTTGGTACATACTTGATTCAAAAGTTTATGTTCGCAATAGTTTTAAAGGTATACGTAGGTTCAATTAACGGAAGTAGCATACACACGCAATTTGGGTGCAACAAAGTAGTGTATACATTCTAATGCATGATTTTGAGGTTACAGCTGGTTCTGAATGATGATGCAGGGTTCTGGGTTCAGTACAATGTTCTAGTGTCAGTGATCTGATTGTTCAGATTAATTGAATATTGGTTGATACAGTTTAAGTTCAAAAGCTTTGATGGGTCCAGTATGAAAAATTGATGAAACATGGCCTTTTAGTTTGTGGTGTTGTGATCCAGGAGTATCCAATCTGAAAATTCATGAAACGTGGTCCCTGGTGGAAGAGTGGAATTTTTTGTAGGCTGACACCTATGTACAACTAAATATATTGGCTAGTACAAGAGCTAGGGGGTTGTAGCTTCCTTCCAGTAGAAGCTGGAGAATGAGAGAAGGTTGTAACCTTCTGTAGGAAGAAGCTTATGTACTGGTATGAGTCTGCACCAGTACAATATTGTAAACAAATTTTCTTATTATTAAAAGAAGATAGAGACGACAACAACAGGTGGTTTTTACCCACATTGAGTTTCCACCTTAAATCTTGATGTTCATGTGTGTTGCTTTATTCTGCTTTTACTGCACTGTCTAATAAATCTTTGATATACTGGTTTAAGCTCAACACATGATAAATTGTCAAAATCACAAGTTCTCTGCATATACACTTGTTTCCTTAAACACAGTTGCGTGTACACGCTAGTTCACTTCACTGAAGTAGCGTATATAAATCTGTTTGGGAAATAAAATTATTGATGTCATAACACCGATTCATTCCCCTCTCAATATTATTTCCAACACCTCATAACATCGATGGGCTTGGTTATACAACCTTAATTTGTATATTAAAGTTTGTATAAAGGTTTCTTAATACAGAGAATTTATTTCATATTACTTATGTAATCGTGTGAATATAGTATTATGATAATGTTAAATAATGTATTTTATTAATGAAATGTTTAATAATTTAAGTAAATTAATTTCTAATTAATATTTTTATTTTGTAAATAATTTAATTCATATGAGAATTATAATGGATTTTGTAATTAATTCAACCTTTTTTTACCTTGTAATTTAATTTAATGTTTTTAAATAGAATGTATATAATTAGTTTACAAAATTGTAATTAATTAATTTTAATTGTATATTTAATTAAAATTAGAATATTTAATTATAATTTCTGAATTTTACCCCAGAAATGACATTTTCGAGAATTCAAATTATTTTGGCACCTCATCTTTAGAGACACATATATGGAGACTTACTCAACCAAATCAAGCCCACAATAGCTCATTGGAAAGCTAAGACGGAGAAGGATAATCTGAGATGGTTAATTTTAGAAAATATAATTATTTAATGACCTAGAAATCGAGCGAAAGGAAAAGTGACAAATTTGAATAAAAAATAATTTCTTATGTTGATTTGGACAAATGTTATTGGTTTTGGAAAATTGTTGTTACTAATTCCTCCTTTAGCATTACACAAAAGAAAATCAGACCCAACAGAAGCAATCACATCTTGAATTTTATTTTGATTTTAATTGATTTTATTTTTTAACAATTTGTTGAGAATGAGTTTTTGTTTTCTATTTTGTTCATCAAATTTGTTTTAAATTTTTGGAATTCAATTGATAGTGACATGAGAGCAGTTGAGGAGATGAGGAAGAAAACATTTTGATCAATAGAATTGCTCCAGCAAGAGAAAAAATAGAATTTTGGCCAATCAATTTATTGAACCAAATTTATTCTCCAACAATTATCTCATTTTAATTCTCTTTTGTAATTATAAATTGGACTTTTGTAGGGAGTGAGGGGTTCTAGATATGAAAATTGGGGAGAAAAATCTCCGTAAAGAGAGAGAATTTTGCACTACTGTAGGGAGAAATATTTTTGTAGAGAATTAGCTAAGTTTGGGCCAGACTTATGGATATTAAAAGAAATGTATTCTAGCTCTGAAAATTTCATGCTATCATGAAATTTTCTGAGAATTTCTGTTGACACCTAATCCTCAGGATTGCGTGAATATAATGTAAATAGATAAATAAGTAATATGAACAGTCATTGGGTTATGAAGTGAACAGTCTCTCCCTCATGTATATAATGAAGACCTACCTGAAGGAATAAAACACATGAATCAATTTTGCTGTGGAGAGTTACTGCCTAGCCTGACATGGTATCAGAGCCAACTCCCAAAATAGGTGTAACTCCCCTATGCCTACTGCTCTCTGTCCACTGCCCTTGTGCGCTTGTCTGTCATAATTAATTCTGAATCCTCTGACCTGCCATAATTTCTGGTAGAGCCTCACCTCTGGACCACGCTGGAGAGTTTACTGCGTAGCTGCATTGTGAGACTGTTCACTAGTTTATGAACGCTGGTCTGTTTTGAACG
Organism: Pinus tabuliformis; assembly: GCA_031772625.1. Taxonomy (NCBI): domain Eukaryota; kingdom Viridiplantae; phylum Streptophyta; class Pinopsida; order Pinales; family Pinaceae; genus Pinus; species Pinus tabuliformis. The sequence continues at coordinate 1,255,682,233 of CM062818.1, read as the reverse complement.
ATGGTCCGTTGAACCGTTGGTAAAGCGTTGTAATGATGAACCTCTGTTGCGTTGGTAAAGCTTTGTAATGGTGAACCTCTGCTGCATTGGTAAAGCTTTGTAATAGTGTGGAGTAAGGTTGTTTATAGCTTTTCATTGGTTTTTTTTTGTATTGAAACATCGAAGCTGAAAGTCTTGATTTTTTAATGTACGGTGATGATAAGATTTTTTGGAATAGAATATGATGCTGAGAGTGCAGCATCAGACAAGGAGTCATCATTGGGAGCATTTTCTAGGAATGTGAATGGAAATGGCATCTTCACGATGCTTCATGTGAGGTTAAACTCTTTCATTACTTCCTTGTACTTGACAGTGTCTCGAATGTCGATATTAGCAGCAAAAGGCAGAGTCATCACTGCAGGGTCAAGATTCAAAACATATCCTTGTATTTCTGATGTCTTTGTGTGAGCAATAAGTCGATGCAACAACGTTGTCTTGCCACTTTGATGCAACAACGTTGTCTTGCCACTTCCTGCCATCTGAATTTACAATAGAGTGACACAGTGGAAGAGTTGAACGCTGCTCTGATTAAGGTATATGAACGCTGCTCCATATATGCAGTCCAGAAGATGTTCACATATATACGCAGTCGAGAAGCTAAGTTTCAAGAATCACTCAAAGTTCCAGAAGCTAAGTTTGAATACTTATATAATAACTTATATATTATTTCTCTTGAATTGCAACCATATTGTAATAGAAAAAAAATAAAATTGTGATAGTCTATATGCATAGAATATAGTCTTGATCTTTGTATATTAAATGAAGAAGGAAGAATAAGGCTGTAGTATTTTGAAGCACATTTTTGCCAGCAGAAGGTTTTTTTTACAGTATGCATTCAATCATATCTATTGTGGGAATAGTTCTCACTGGCAAGGAGAACTATCCTGAGTGGTCCCGGATGATAAAACACACCCTCATTTTCAATGAGTTGTGGAAAGGAGTGTGTGTCGGAGACGGAGACAATGAACTAGAAAAGCCTACCTCAGACAAAGAGCTCATCATTCGGGAAAATAAGAACAACAAATCTTATGCATTAATTGCAGCATCTGTAAATGAAGAGGTGAGTTGCCATATTTCATCATTTTCAACTGACTTTGAAGCCTTACAAAAGCTGAAAGAATTCTATGACTCACATTCTGCACTTGAAGTTGTTCAACCCATGATTAAACTCTTCACTCTTGAACTGCAAAATAATGATCCTCTTGCTCTTGCATCTGAAGTAAAGTCTATAATGCATGATATCAAATCCACTAAGGTTGAATTGGATATTCTTCTTATCGCTTTTCTCAAGGCACTTTATCCTAATTACTCCAACTATCTTGAGCCATTGCAAGCAAATGGAAATCTCAAATATATCACCTTTGACTCTCTTGTGAAAAATTTTGCTAAAAGAGAGAAAGCTTTTCAAAAGAAGACAACCCCTGAATCTTCTGAAGTGGCTATGTGCCTTGCTCATAAAGAAAAGCATCCTGCTCAAGATTCTTCAAGAGGAAGGGGTGGTCGAAGAGGAAGAGGAAGATATTTCAGAGGCGGGGGGGGGGGGGGCAGACACTCTCAAGGAGAAAAGGAATATTTTCACTACATACGCTGCAAAAGAAATGGATCACATGATGCCTCTACATGCAAGCTACCATGGGACAAAATTGAGCAACAAAGAAACCAACAAAAAGGTAAAATTGATGATACAGACAAAGGTAAAGCACCTGAATCTGCTCACTATGTTGTGGCACAATGTAACATTGGAGTCAATGAAGATTTATTTAATGCTTCACTTGCTTCTCGGAAAAAATGATTGGTTGCTTGATTCAGGAGAAACCTACCACATGACTCATAGAAAATATTTTTTTGAAGATTTCACTGACAATGTTGATGGAGAAGTATACTTTGCAGACCAATAAAAAATCAAGCCATCAGGGCTTGGCACAATCAGGCTTAAACTACTTGGTCTTCCAGACTTTCTTCTGCATCATGTTCTATATCTCCCACAGCTCAAGAGAAACTTGCTGTCCTTGGTCCAATCCGCTAGCAAGGTCATTCCATTCATATTTTTGATGGCAAGCTTGAGGTAAGAAAAGCATCTGACCACTCACTTGTCATGAGGGGAATAGAAGAAGAAAGGCTTCTCAAGCTGCAAGGAACCTCTACTCGTGCACAAGATTTCTCATACAATTCTCATCATGAAGAAGGTACACTTCCATCAAGTTTATTATGGCATGCTAGATTTGGACATTTGAACTATGATAGCCTTCGCTTGTTGAAGAAAAATGGTGTTGCTGGTTTGCCTACAATTCCTAGGAAATTTAAGCAATGTGATGCTTGTATTCTAGGAAAGCATAGAAAACAGTCTTTTCATGATTCACATTCAAGAGCACATAGAAAACTTGAACTCATTCATTCATATTTATGTGGTCCAATGCTTGTTCCTTCTACAAATGGAAATAAATATATGATGACATTTATTAATGACTACACCCGAATGTGTTGGGTTTATTTATTGAAGAACAAATTTGATGCTTTTCAAACATTCAAGAATTTTCATAAATGGATTGAAAATGATGCACAATCTCATATTGGGTCTATTCGCATTGATAATGGAAAAGAATACACATCAAATGAATTTGAAAACTATCTTCGCCAACATGCGATCAAACATCAAACAACTGTGCCTTATAATCCTCAACAAAATGGTGTAGCTGAAAGAATGAATAGGACAATCTTAAATATGGTACGATCCATGCTCTTCTTCAAAAATGTAAAGATAATGTTTTGGGTTGATGCTGTTCTATGTGCTGCATATATAAAGAATAGATTTCCATCTAATGCTATTAGAAACAAGACTCCTTATGAAATGTGGTATGGACATGTTCTTTCGGTAAAGCATCTCAGGGTCTTTGGTTCCACCTGTTATGCCTTGATATCAAAGGTACATAGAAACAAACTTGGTGCTAGAAGTCGTAAGTGTATCTTCCTAGGGTATTCAAACACCTCCAAAGCATACTATCTCTATGATGAAGTAAATAAAAAGTTTGTTGTCTCTAGAGATGTAATTTTTCTTGAATCATCCAAAACGGACAATGTTGTTGAGCGGAAACTTGATCAATTGGATAGATTTGCAACAGAAAAATCATTTCAAGAATTTGATAATCAGATTCCACATCTTGAAGGGGGGATTCCTATACTAGATCAACATGTGGAATCTTCTTCTGAAGAACACTCTCTCCCGCATGAAACTCCAACAACAGATGATGCTTTAGGTGATGTGATTGATAGAATTGGGAGACTCAATCTTGATTCAATCCCAACTCAATCAACAGAGCAGCCTGGACCATTTGAGAAAGGTCCCCCAAAGTGGCTGACAAAGATACTTGAAAGTGTTCATCCTGATGAGGTTGGAAAGACAGGAACTAGAAATTCAAATCAGCAAAATGGAGGTGATGTGGATGACTCTAATTCACCTATTGATATGGATGTTTCTTATGATTGTGAATTGAACTTGTCTACAGATTTTGAACCAACTTCCTTCAAAGAAGTTGCTTCTCATGATGAATGGAAAGAAGAGATGCAAAAGGAGTATGATGCCCTCATAAAGAACGACACTTGGAAGCTGGTTGATCCTCCATTTGGAACCAAACCAATTGGCTGCAAGTGGGTCTACAAGAACAAGTATAAAGCTGATGGCTCACTTGACAAGCACAAAGCTAGGCTTGTGGCAAAAGGTTTTGCACATAAGGAAGGGGTTGATTATGAGGAGACTTTTTCCCCCAGCAAAATGGGCTACCATCCAGACACTCTTTGCCCTAGCAGTGCAGAACAGTTGGAAAGTCCATCAAATGGATGTAAAAACTGCCTTCTTAAATGGAGATCTAAAAGAGAATGTTTTTATGTCTCAACCTGAAGGATTTGCTGTGAGAGGACATGAACATAAAGTATGGAAACTTGTGAAGTCCTTGTATGGCCTCAAACAAGCACCACGAGCCTGGGATGAAAAATTAACTGAGCATCTTCTGAAACTCAATGTCAAACATTATGATCTTGATGATGCAACTTTATTTGTCAAGAAAGTTGGAAAAACAGTTGTATATCTTGCGGTATATGTAGATGATATTTTGATGATAGGGAACAATGAAAGCTACATTGCATCCATAAAGAAGGAATTGGGGAAAAGTTTTGAAATGACAGATTTGGGCTATGTTCATTACTATCTTGGCATTGAAGTAACCCAACATCTGAAGTCCATATTTATTTCTCAAAAGAAATACATTGGAGATCTGTTGAACAGGTTTGGAATGATAGAATGCAATCCTCTTACTACTCCAATGGAACAAAACTTAAAGCTCACATCTATTGAAGGAAAATAATTTGAGGATGCAACAAAGTATTGACAGCTTGTAGGAAGTCTCAACTACCTAACTACTACCAGACTAGACATTTCGTTTGCTGTTGGAATCCTCTCCAGGTTTATGCAAAAGCCTTGTGAGGGACATTGGTTTGCTGCAAAAAGAGTTCTAAGGTACTTGAAGGGAACTCAAGACTTTGGAATCAAGTATACACAGGTGGACGACTTCAGCTTGATTGGATACTCTGATTCAGACTTCGATGGAGACAAAAAAACTGGGGTATCTACTTCAAGATATGCTATGAGCCTTGGATCAGGAGCTGTCTCCTAGAGATCACGTAAACAATCAGTTCCATTAGATTCCACAACAGAAGAAGAATACGTGGCAGCAGCTGAAGCAATAAGAGAAATTGTGTGGCTTAGGAAAATTATTGAAGATTTGTAGGTAAAACAAGTATAATCAACTCCACTCATGATTGACAATACCTTTGCAATAAAGTTGGCAAAGAACCCAAAGTTCCATGATCAAATGAAGCACATCAATACTGAATATCATCTAATTCGACATCATGTTGAGGCCAAAACAATCCATCTTCGTCATTGTTCCACTAATGAGAAAATTTTAGACTTCTTCACCAAAGCGCTTGGAAGAGAAAAGCTTGAACGATTCAGAATGATGCTTGGACTCACCAACATCCCTTCAGACTAAGGGGGGAAATTTTGACACCTAATCCTCAGGATTGGGTGAATATAATGTAAATAGATAAATAATTAATATGAATAGTCATCGGGAGATGAAGTGAACAGTCTCTCCCTCATGTATATAATGAAGACCTACTTGAAGGAATAAAACACACGAATCAATTTTTCTTTGGAGAGTTACTGCCTGGCCTAACAATTTCATGTACTCAAAGGCTGTAATGAGATCTTGAATTCTTGTGCACTACTTTTAAAGATAGAGGCTGATTGGTGGTCTGCATTTAATAAAATTTGTGGCAATTCTTGATTCAGATAAGTATGTGTTTGTGAAATTTTGCACTATTGTTAATTCATGTAATACATGTTTGTTTTAATAATTATAAAGCTATCTTTTAATGATGGATCTAATTGCTGTAAAGTTAAATTATGATTTCAAATAGATAAACATGACATACTTGTTAACGATTTAGCAAATTCATGTCAAGTTTATCTTGGTTTCAATAATGATTATTTTATGAGAACTATTTCCTTAATGCAATCTTATCTTTTTAGTTTGAATTAATTTTACTTTAATTTGGATGTATGTGCACTAGAGATCTGATGACTATTCATTAGATAGTTGAACACATATACTTGCTTGAAGTAGTAATAAGTATTGGAACTATTTCCTTGGCTTATTGACTTCATTTTTATTCCAAATTCAAAGATGGTCCAAATCCCCTTTTACTTTTCTCTTGGTTGAGAGGGGGAATAATACTTCTCTCAATTGAGATAGATTTAGGATTTATTTTCTGTTACTTAGAGTAGATTTACATTTAGTTTTAAATATTGCATTTTAGAAGTCCTCTTACAGAAAGGATGACTTTAGAGTGGTTTGGATGAGCCATTAATTCAACTTAAGAATCACTTTCTTGCATGAGCTCTGCAAGAGGGTAGATATGATGTCTCTTCTTTATTAGAAAGTAATAGACATGCTATAAGCTAGTAGAGATAGAAAGAAGGTAACTAGACCTAGTTTAACTAGTCAGAACCACCATTCCAAATGGAAAAGGATCTGATTTATGTTCTCAACTGGGTGGTCTCCCTTATAATGTTGAATGATCATTTTGGGCCATCAACACTAGGAAATGAAAGAAACATTCAAAAAGCATTCCTTCACTTTTCAGAAGTGATAAAGGAAGAGGAAACACTGAGGATGGTGTTTAATTCAAGGGAATGGAGGAGGGAGAAAATGTGATGCCCCTAGTGCAATTGTTTTTTGCAAACATTATTATCTATATTTACTTGTAAATATTGTGAAATTATTGGTTGTGGCACCAAGAACAAAGTTGGTTTATAGATGTAAATGTTGATATATTGTTATGAATAAAATATTATTCCACTTATTTTTTGATTTGGAAATATAATAAGAGTCATCATGTGTGTAGTTCGACTCCCAACTATTAGGAAAAAATTAGAATAAGTTATGTTCCAAGAAAAACAAGATTGCAAGAGAAAAAGGAAATATAGAAATAAAAACAAGGTTATAGTGGGAGATAAAGACTCGACCAATGTAATTAAAGTATTCATCCTATGTTTAACAAGGGATTTCTAGGGGCTTGAGGAGGCGATTATGTGAAAATTGCTAAATGTTTTCCTGATAAAAAAGGAATCTAGAGCTCGAGGGAAATTGTTGGGACAATAGTTCATTCGTTGGGAGGAGCGTGGAAACTCCTATTGTATTTTCATGGATTTAGATACGTCACTCCTACAACCAAAATTGATGATTTATTGACAAGATTTTCTTTAAATCTCAGAAATAAGTAGGAGAAATTGCAAGTATACGTTGGACATAAGTCTCTAGTGGTAAAAATGAATTAGTTAACTCTATAATAATTAACTCTATGGAAGTGACTCTACACAAGAAACTGTGAATAAATTAGTGATTGGTTCTGGTATGCTTTCATGGAACGTTTATGTATATATATGTTCATGCAAGTAAATAAGATGTATATATTGCAGGGTTATCAAGGTCACAAGTTAAATTTGGGATAAAGCACCCAAGTTATGCCTCAACCAATATGCAATCATTGCTAAGGGACAAGTCCTTTAGAAAATTTAGAAGTTCAAAAACTCAGAAACTAGGAGTCTAGAACTCTAGTTTTTGTGCATTAGGACTATCCATAAACTATGTGTATATGTGTGTATTGATATAAATATACATGTAACGAGATAGGGCAATCAATATTACAAGGGTGGAAACCTCATAAGTAATATATACATAGCATAAAAGAAAAGTGTCTAAAACAAATCACAATAAGCATGCAATACATTCATAAATAACTACCTATTTATATGAAATAGATGGTGTTAATAAAAATATTATATTCTAACAAGAAACAATTAGTATTGACAGATTTGGTTCTTTATAAAAACAACTAAAAAAAACCTCATAACTCTAGTTTCAATTTAAAGTCACTATAACAAATATACATTATATATAAAGGCAAAATCAATTTATATCTAGCCTCCAACAAGCTTAATTAATTATAGGCATTGGTTATGATAGACTTGAACATTAAATAAAAAAATATTTAACATGAGAAGTAAAGTAAATTTGGACTCAGAGCTTGAGTCCAATCTACAAACAACTAAAATAAATGTTCTATGAATGGATAGGTATTATGGAAGATTCGACCAAGTATGACCTAGTTCCTTTATGTTTTTTTAGGGAGTCCCATGTCAGAAAACCATAAAAAAATAATAATGTTTTGGGTACATGCAGATTATTTAGAAGTAAAAATCCAAAATCTCGCTCGTTGTAGGGCTTCAAACAATTTCAAAACTAGCCCATAAAGAAAATAATCAAATTATATCATTTTTGAGGTCTAAAATGGACCTCCTAAGGAATATTATAAAATAATAGTGGAAATGATAATATAAGATTATATAATAGTGGAAATGATAAAATAAGATTAGATTACATCATCAAATTTTAGAGGGAAAAAAACAAAAGATATTTTTTCAACTCGTATTTTCAAGTTATATCCCTATGGTTTTGCTCAAATTTCATGTGGGAGCACTCATTTGATGTGAAATTTAATTTCTCATCCAATGAGTACTCATGTTGCATACTTTCAATGGACCTTTCTACCCAAAAAATTGAGAAATACATGAAAAATGTGATTGCAATCACATTTTTCATGTACTAGGGTCTATCGAAAGTATGCAACATGGGTACTCCTTAAATGTGGAATTAAATTTTTCATCAAATGAGTACTCTTGCTCTAAATTTGAGTAAAACCGTAGGGAGATAAGTTGAAAATATGAGTTGAAAAAAGTAGGTTTTTTTTTTTTTCACTCCAAAAATGGTGAATCATTCCCTATGGTTTAAATCGTCATATTGAATCCTATTGGTTCTTGTAAAGCTGGTTTTGGTTTTACATTTTTATTTTAAGGCTCAATTTAGACCTCAAAATTTCTCTAATGAATATTAAACCATGGAGAAATTGAAAAAAAGAAAATAATTAAGGGTTTATGTGTAAACATGATGAAAGGGTATCCTTTGTATAAATTACCTAAGAGAGGTGTTATAGTAGCTAGAAGTATCGACCCTATGACAAAAAGCTTAGTCTCATCAATTCAGGTAAAACCTAGAGAAGTAAAAGAAAAGGAAAATAAGATTCTCTATAAGAAACCCTAGGATATAAGTGTTTACGATGTGTACAATGCTTCATTTGGGGGAATACTACAAGCAAAGAGTTGATAGAACTCCAACCCTACCAAGATAGAGTATGGGAAAAATAATTAATTACAATCAATGGAAACCAAAGTATTAACTGGTTCACTTTGGGTTAAGAAGAAACTAAGAAACATACAAAGGTTATACCTTGACCTAAACCTCAATTTGTTTTTCACAACAATGCGGTAGCCATGACTCTAAATCCTTAATTCATTGATTGCAACAATTGAGGAAATACCTTTTAAGGGTAGGGTTTATCCTCCTCTCAAGTGAAAAATAGAATATGATACAACTATGAGAAAGGAAGTTGAGCCTTCGTGTAAACCATAGATCTAGGGACAAAACCCATAATAATTTCAAAATTATTAGCAAACTTTAGAGAAGGAAATTTTCAAGTAACAAGTTCAAAACTTAAAAAAAGAGAGAAAACCTTTATATTCCACCATACCTATCACATAAATGATATGTTAGTTAATTGAAAGCTTCTAAAAATGGCATGGTCACCAAAGAGTGAGAAATGATAAAAGCTTGGCAAGTTTCCCTGCGAAGTTTGACAAATAAGGTTCCAAAATAACAAGGATAAATAAACCATCATCACTATCAAATATGTAGAGCTTCAATGGAAATAAGGAGTATCAAGTCATAGGTGTAGAGTTAAAAGCATAATTTACTCTGCATTCATACAAATCTAACCATAATGTAATGGTAAAACTTGTGGCTTAATTATTCAAACATTAAAAAGTTTATGTGGAAGTGCTTTAAATATGTATGAGATGCATGATGCCAAGGGGGGTTGATACAAACATTTTGACCCCAAACCTTTTAAAGCTTCAAGTACCAAGGCCTAAATCAGGATGGGCCTCATACCAAAAAAAAGAAAAAAAAAACTTATAATGGGAAATAATGAGAACAAATTTTTATTTATGAAGTGATAGGAAATAGAGGCATTCGAGTAAAAAGATAATAATTAAAAAATTATCTACAATAAGATGTTATGAAACCAGCTCAAGAAAAGATAGAAAAGATAGATCAATGCCTTAGAATTCAGCCTCTTTGAGGGGGAAACCTCCTTTACATTACATAAATGAACAATTCTTGGATGATTCAAATTAAAAAAACTCCTCTTTATATATAGGAGTCTAAGGAGTCACAATATAACCCAGCCGACCTAACAATAATAATATAAAGCCACAAAAATAACAATAGAGGGATTCTATGGGGCACAATAATAACAATATGGGGATAATAGGGGCACACCAATATTAATAAGGGATGCAACTACAATAGTAATGGGGTAATCACTAGTATTATAGGGACCCAACATGCCCCTCTCCTTCAAAAAAGTGTTGTCCTCAACACTTGAGTAGTTCTGGATGCTTCTGTATAAAATTCTCATCCTCCCATGTGGAATCTTCAGCGGATAAGTTCTTCCACTTGATAAGATACTCTGAAATTGATCAATTTCGTAGCTGTCGAGTTCTTGTTTCTGTGACTGCTTCCGGTTCCAATATAATTTTTACTTCCTTGTCAAGTTTTGGCAATATTGTTTGAACTGGGAGCTTGTCACCTATAACCTTGTTTAAACATGAAACATGGAAAACTGGGTGCAATCGAGGAGCTACAGGAAGCTCCAATTTGTATGCCATAGTACCAATCTTTTACAACACCTTGTACGGACCATAATACTTTGGTGATAATTTATTATCCTTCTTAGCTTGCTTGAGGAACATTTGCTTATATGGTTGTAGCCATAGGAATACCCAATCACCTACATCAAAACTTATTTTGCTACAATGTTGATATGCCTGTTGTTTCATTCTATTATGTGCCAACACGAGGTTATCCTTTAAGATTTGGAGTACTTGTTGTTGATGTTTGATGTGATGTTCTACTGCTTGAACCTTAGACTCTTAAATATGATGTGATGGATGGTGGCTGATATCCATAAAGTGACATAAATGGGGTCATTTTTGTTGCTGTATGGAAGGAAGTGTTATACCACCATTCAGCCAGAGGCAACCATTTGACCCATTGTGTCTGTTTATCAGATACAAAGCAACGAAGATATCCTTCCAAACATTTGTTTACTATCTCAGTTTTCCCATCAGATTGAGGATGATAAGATCATGAGCTATGAGCTAACTGAGTACCAAGACAAGAAAATAATTTTGTCCAAAAATTTCCAGTGAAAATGGGATCTCTGTCACTTATAATAATTTTTGGGTTTCCATGTAGCTTTTGAATTGTTTCCATAAATGCAGTAGAAACTATACTGGCTTTAAATGGATGTGATAATGCACAAAAGTGTGCATACTTGGTAAGTTTGTCAACTACCACCATGATGACACTCTTTCCCTCAGACTTGTGTAAACCTATAATAAAATCCATTGAAACCTCCTCCCAACGTTGGCTTGGAATGGATAAATGTTGTAATAGACCTAGTGTCTTAATTCTTTCAACTTTATTTTGTTGGCAAACCAAACATTCCGCCACAAATTTTTGAATATCTGATTTAAGGCCATCCCAAAAAAATTCCTTCTTAATCCCATGGTAAGTTTTTAAAAATCTTGAGTGCCCTCCTAAGGGAGAAGTGTGCAATTCCATAAGAATATTTTGTTTTAGTTGGGAATTCTTACAGAGGTATAAGTGATCTTTGTACCATCAAGAATAATTTTGCTAGCTAAATGTATCAGATGTACTGGAACCTTGTTGTAACTTTTGAATAAGTGCCCACACTTCTTCATCATTCTTTCATTCCTCCCTTGCTTCGTTTATCCAATCTGGTTGGATAATAGAAATGGCGCAAAACAATGCTTCCACATCCTCATCCTTTCTTCAGAGTGCATTTGCCACCACATTTTGCTTCCCTTTTTTGTAGATGATTTCAAAGTCATAACCCAACATCTTTGTGACCCACTTTTGTTGCTCTTCAGAGGATAATCTTTGTTCTAAAAAGTATTTAAGGCTATCATGATCCGTGCTTACCTTGAAGTGTCTTCCCATTAGGTAGGGTCGCCATTTCTTAAGTGCATGGAGTATTGCCAACATTTCCTTCTCATAAATAGCTTTGTGTAAAAACTTTCCCTTGATTGGACGACTTTCAAAAGCAATGGGTCTTTCATCTTGCATTAAAACAACACCAATTCCATTTCTTGAAGCATCACATTCCACAATAAAGGTTTTTGTGAAGTCCGGTGTAGCTAAGACCAGTGCTTGGCACATTGCCTCTTTAAGATGTTCGAAGGCCTTTGTTGCTTCTGGAGTCCATGAAAATGAATATTTCTTCAATAATGTTGTTATAGGTGCTGCTATTCTCCCATAATTCTTAAAAAACTTGCGATAATACCCTGTCAACCCAAGAAATCCTCGCAGATGCTTTATGGTTGTGTGGATTTTCCATTCCTTAATGGCTTTAATTTTGCTAGGTTCTACCTTAACTCCTTCATGAGATACAATATGACCCAGATATTCCACCTCTTGTACTCCAAAGAAACATTTGGATCTTTTTGCATATAATTGTTTCTCCTCCAATAGTTGTAGCACCCTGTCAACATGTTCAACATGATCCTTCCAAGACTTGCTATAGATTAGTATATCATCAAAAAATACTGACACAAATTTTCTAAGGAATGATTTGAAAATGGAATTCATCAAACCTTGAAATGTTGAAGGTGCATTGGTAAGGCCAAAAGGCATGACCAAAAATTCATAATGACCCTCATGACTTCTAAATGTTGTTTTTGGAATGTCTTCAATCTTCATTCTGATTTGATGATATCCTAATCAAAGATCCAACTTGGTGAAGTAAATTGATCCATGCAATTCATCCAGTAATTCATTAATGACGGGAATGGGAAACTTATATTTAATAGTGAACTTGTTGAGCACCCTATAATCCAGACACATGTGCCATGAACTTTGACTCAGTTGAATTATACCAGCCTCTAGCATTTCTGCAACCATACATTCAATTTCACTCTTTTGGGCATAGGGATATCTGTACGGCCTGATGTTTGGAGGAGAACTTCCTGGAATCAGATGAATAACATGATCATGATCATGGATAGGTGGGATACCTTTGGGAGTCTCAAATACCTTGGAATGATCGTCCAAGAATTTTTGGAGATCTGGAGAAATAGATGATTGCAATGTGGAAACATCTAGCGAACATAATTGTGCAATTACACCCCTTTTTTCCTTTTTTAGAGGCTTTGTCATACCGTTAGAGCTAATTATCTTTCCCGGTTTCCCTGCAATACCCCTTAATTCAACTTCTTTTCCTTCCATAGAAAATTTCATGAAAAGTTCTTGAAAATTAAAAGCTATTGTACCCAAGGATTGTAGCCATTAGACTCCTAGTACAACATCAGCACCTCCCATTGGAATGGAAAGCATTTGGCTAGTCAATACATATTCTCCCATCGATAGCTTGATATTATGGCACTTTCCAGAGCAATTTATTGTTCCTCCATTTGCAACCATCACTTGACACTTTGGTGCTGGATATAAGAAACAATTAAATTGTTTTGCTACCTTACAATGAATAAAATTGTGGGTACTTCCTGAATCAATCAACACTATTACCTTTTTCTTCTTGATTTGCCCTTCTATCTTGATGGTTTGAGGGGTGGTAATTCCCGCCAATGCATTACAAGATATGGTTGGATTCATTTATTCTTTATCTAGGCTTTGTTCCTGGATTATATCCTCTTCCTTTGACCTTTCTTGCTCCTTTTCTTCTTCCTCTTCGCAATCTATGTAGAATAATTTCTTCTCAGCACACTTATGACCTTTAGTGTATTTGCTATCACAACTGTAAAAAATCCCTTTTGCTCTTTTTTCTTCCAATTGTTGTGGTGTCAACCTTATAGGTTGTGGAAGATTAGGGGCAAAAACACTTCCATCTTTAAGGTTGTGAGTGGTATGCTTCCTGGTTGCCATAATTTTGCTTTCCATTTTTCTTGCTAACCTGAATGCCTTCTATAATGAATCAGGTTCCCAAAGGCAAACATCATGTTGGATATTATCCTTTAAAGTCCATATGAACACATCAATCCTATGCTCCTCTGGAATATTTTTTACCCTTATGTTCATTTTTTGGAACTCCTCAATGTGCTCCATTATTGAACCCTTTTGTTTGAGACTTATCAATTGGCTAAAAAAGATGTTGCTTTTTGTATCCTCATAATGTGCTGTCAGTTCTTCCGTAAAAATTGCCCAAGTGATAATTTGTTTACAAGAACAAAGCCATTGATACCATATAAACTGATTTGGTTCCAAATATAAAGTTGCAATACGTACCTTTTGTGTGTTTTGCACATTATTGAGATTGAAAAATTGCTCCATCTATAATATCCATGTTGCGGGAACCTTGCCATCAAACTTCCTCATATCGACTTTTGGAATATGGTGGGTCTTCGATCCCACATTAGAGTCTAGGAAATCATGATTAACATTTCTTTTGTTCGCATCATGAGTTTCCTTTACTACCTTTTCACCATTAGTAAGTATTTCTTGTAGAAAAGTTGTCAAATCTGTCTTCAAATCTGCCATGTCTGTCTTCAAATCTGTCTTCAAATTTTCCATGTCTCTCTTCAAATATTTCTTCAAATCTATCTTCAAGTCGTCCATCTTAGCTTCCATGCCCTTTATCCTAGTTTCCACGCCATTTATCTTAGCTTCTATTAGCTTTTGTGAGAGTGACATTTGTTGCACTTGTTCTTGTAATTTTGATATATCATGTAGCATTTCTTCCTCTTCTTCATGAGTCATGCTAGAGCTTTCAGTTTTTGTACTAGGTGTTTGCATTTTCTTTCCTCAGGGCATCAGTTACCAATAATAATGCTCTACTATGCCCTTTGAATTCCTTCAAAATGAATTTTCAACCCAAGCTTAAGCAAAAATTTAAAAAAATCTACACACCTTTTTTCACTTTGTAGGAGCTCGATATTGCCTCTTATGTATCTCTGTACTTTTTGATCATCCAGTTCTGAAATTGTGACCTGCAGTAGCCCTCCATGTCCTCTTTCCAATGCCACCAGTTTGACCCAAATTGGATTCTCCAAGGAAGAGTTATGCGAAATCTCCCATAGTGACTTGATTATAGACTAGTTCAGTAGAGCAAACTTGTACGACGTGCCACGAGTCACTGTTTCGACCTTTGGCTCTAAAAAATATCTACAAGAAACTAAAGTCCATCCTCTTTATAAAAATTCTTACTAAATTTCAATCCGATGCTTAGAGAGAAAGTTATGACGATTTTCCCCAGGTCACCTGTTTGGAATGTAATTCAAGAGTCTGCAAAAAGAGCAACTTCCTCAGATTGTATCTCCGCAAATATAGTGCTAAAAGCTCTGAAATTTGGACCCAATGTTCAACGCGATGTCTTCTCAAATGGGTTTTTCCTTCAGCTTCTAAAACATCGCAGAAAAAATGTTATAGCGGAAATGCCACGATGGCCTATTTGGAGTAGCGAAACCCTAGAATCCAAAGCTCTGATACCAAATGTTATGAAGCCAGCTCAAGAAAAGATAGAAAAGATAGATAAACACCCTAGAATTCAGCCTCTTAGAGGGGGAAACCTCCTTTACATTACATAAATGAGCAATTCTTTGATGATTCAAATGACAAAACCTCCTTTCTATATATAGGAGTCTAAGGAGTCACAATATAACACAGCTGTCACACGGAATAAGTCGATCTTGTGGACAAGATAGACCTTCCTAGGATCTAAAGAAGACCTAATTACAAGCAAACCAACCAGACACTATCTTTCTCTAAATATGCTTTTATAAACAAAGGCAAACAAGTGTTTTAGGGCCTACCTTAGGTCCAACGCAAGTTTGTGGATGCCCTCGCTCCTTCGATCCAAATGAGCTCCTTTGTCACGAATCTGCAAACAAAAACAAGAAAACAAATTAAATAGCACCTGAAAAGCCAATATCATAAAACATATTTAACATGAAAGTCAAGGAGTTCATGAAACAAATAACATTAGATACTTGTTGAGAAAAATGAGTTTGATTGTATTAATTCAAAAGAAGAAGAACTTTACAACCTGTGCCTTGACGCTGTACAAGCTCCTCCCAGGGTCCAGCAAGAAGTCTCCTCTACTTTGACAAGTTTCACTCACTTCCCAATGAAGCCAGAAAGGTATGTGATCTCTCCTCTTAAGCTCAAATAGGAAGTCTTAATTTCACCAGCATTTACCCTCAAAATGTTCAGCTTCTAACCTCCTTAGCAACCAGCCCAATGCCTGAATTTATAGTGCAATAGAGGGAAGTTACTAGGTCCTCCTTCAAAGGGATAAAGCCCTCCTTCGAAGGGATAGCTCCTCTCATCAAGGGATTAGCTCCTTCTCTTTTGGGATGCATGAACCACCTAAGAGCGGCAAATCCACGTCAAAATTCCTTCTAGAATCATCTAGAATTAACCCAAAGTGAGTTTTTTAGAATAAACTTGTGCCTTTTTGACTTTCACAGGGGTCCGCACCCACCCCTTTAGAGACAGAGTGGGCAGGTCTGCAGTTTTTGTAAACAGAAGGTGCGGGACCATAGGTAACAATGAGAGAAAGTGCAGAACCAGAGTTTCATTGATTTTTAATGTCTTTCTCTTATTTTCAAAGCTTGACTTGAAGAGTTGAGGTCTGAGACTTGCTTAGGAGGACAATACAAGTGATGATAGACCCATACTAACTGCAAATAATCATGGTGACAATAGTTTTGTGTAACAGATTTCCCCCTAAAGTGCGAAGTCTGTAGTAGATGAGGATTTCATTTATCATTTAGGAAGAGTGAAGTACTTTATCATTTCGAGGATCATCTTGTGGAGAGCCCGGTTGGAAACTGTAAAAACATTCAATGCAAGATATATATATGAGATCATATCATCGCTGAGGTAGGCATTCCCATACTCAGATCAAAATTGACTTAGACAACTAACTACTGCTCTAATACAGGAATGATCTTGTAAAACATCACTAGTATAGACGCATGTGGACACAATATGGATGCAACGATTCTATCCATGTGAATGAATGTGTTGAAGTCGAACATGGTAGAAACCACTTGATTACCAGTCAATGATGTAAACTATTAACAAGTGTGAGAGAAACCACCAGTGATGTCAATGGCTCTCAAAGCACCCAGTACAATCCATGAGATGTGAATAAATGTGTTGATGTCGAACATGTCACGGAATCCTTTGATCGAAGGTCAATGACGCAAACTGTCATCAAAGGCGAGAAACCTGCCATTGAGGCATGCAGACTCAAGGTACTGATTATTTCTAGATCATCTTTCTAGATAATGAGCTGAAGTCGATAGAAAGCGATCCGTCGCACGCAAGCCCACAACACGAAATCATAGATCAAGTTGAAGAAATTTAGTTGCAAGGACTGACTTAGGGATGGTCAAGATGGATGACAGATATTTTGTAGATGAATGGCTTATTGGCAGTGACCTCTTGAACACATAACGACACGACAAATGGCTTGGTGACAATTGACCCAAAGTTAATACCCAGAAACCGGCTGAAGACTTTCAATTTGGTTTGATCAACTGTTAGGCAAAGGATTTCCCAACCCAGGTGAATAAAAGTGTCGTGTTCAAGAGTGGTTACAAAGTATGACAAACAGGCTCATTTTTCTCTCTTTGCACCCACCATTTCTGGCAAGTACCTCTTTATTTTTGACAAGCTTGAGGAGGATAACATTTGCTTGATTATAAGCTCATCCTTCGGATGAGTCCAACTTAGTTTAAATTCGAACCCTAAGAAGGAGTGGTTTTTTCCTGTTTGTAATTGAACAGGTCCTTTACTGTGAAATTTTAACAAGTCCAGTATAGGAGAAACTCGGCGTTTTTCACTTTTAGAGAGTCTGAAAAAACTTAAGAAGACTCCAAGGTTGACCTTTTCGTAAATTTGTGTCTCCCAAGCCCGAAAAAGTATAAAATAATACTTGAGAGAACCGCTTGATCTTTTATGACCAAGGAGTACTTTTCGTAATTAGTGCCCTTGATCTGAAAAAGTAAAAAAGCGATCACCGACACGTTGTTTTATAACCAATATCGAATTTGAAACGAAAAAAATCCGGCAATCTTTTCATGTTTTTACGGTTAGAAAAGAGCTGTAAGTGGACCGTCTTTTAATTCTATTTTAACGAGTCTAAAAGAAAAACTCGACGATCTTTTCATGTTTTAGGAGTAAGAAAAGAGCTTAAAGGTGACTCTAAATGTTTTTTCGTCGAAAATGATAGATTTTGCCTGAATAATCCGTTATCCTGACCACAAACGCAAACATTACTCATACGTGTTTGAAATGGATAAAAATGTTGCAAAAATACCTTTCCAAAGTGAAACATAAACAAATTTGCAATTTATTTACTCAAAAAACTTATAAAAAGGGCCTTTGTCAATTCATTTTTACTGTTTAAGTTTTGGGTGAGAAAATAGTGCTTTTGTTCAGAAAACTTCCCGTGAAGATTGCAGAAAATCCAACCGTCGGAATCGAACGTCGTCTTCTCCAGGTAATCCACATCATCCTACTCTTCATTTTTAACCGTTTCATTTTTTGTTTTAGGCTTTCATTTCATTTTTTGGGGGGTTTTTAGGCTTAAAACCCGCGCGCGGGGACCCGCAGGTGTACCACTGCTGGCCTGCAGACCCCAACTTTTTCTCCATTGGGAAAAAGTCAGGGGTCCGCACCTTCCATGTAGACAAGGTGTGGTCCCACGCACTGTGTCTAATCCGGAGGGCGCGGTCCCCGCCGCAAGGGTTTTTAACCCAAAATTTTTCAAAATTGGACCAAACAAAATAATTTCTAGCATTCTAATTTATCTTTTTACTTGATGCAGAGAGTACATGATGCTATATTAGCGTGAATGAGAGCATGAGGACGTGGATGCTACCACATTGAATCATCAGCCTTCGCTTGATTCTTTGAAGGCATGCGACCTGTACAAATTCTGGGCCATTCCTGGGATGAGGACTCAGGTTGATTTCTTACAGTGGCTGGTTGATAGATGGAGTATACAAGACCAGTGCTTCTTCGTTGGCGGCCACCAGCTCAAAATCAAGCCGACGGACATATATTTCTTGACTGGTTTGTCTAAGAGAGGAGAAGACTTGACTCTATTCGGGGCTAGGCCAGGTGGCCAGTCTGGCGATAGCCTCCGGCTAGAGTTCTGAAACAGCCAGGCTAGAGACAAAGGGATAGACATAAAAACCATATCCCGTCCTGAACTCATGGTGATCGCATTTACTGTTACCAGACTTTGGGGGAGTGCCGCATTACATATTGCCACCGGATCCCAGATGCGTATAGTAGTTGATTGCTTTCGAGGCACCATCTTCAACTTGTGCGATGCTGTGTTGGCCAATGTGAAAGGCCAACTGACCAGGGCCAAGAACGGACAACTAAAGACCTTTGGTTATGGGGCTTTGGTTGTGAGTTTTGGCCTGGAGAGGGTTCCCATGTTGATCCCGCAACACCTTACTATTGGAGCTGGGCTTCCTCGAGAGCCCAAACTGATGCGATGGGTCACATTTATGGCCTATCACCCAGACGAGAGGAAAGAGGTTGCTCGATTCAAACCTGAGTATTTCCAATGGTTGGAAAACTAGGTCTTTTCTATTCAGGACTTCCCTTACGCTGGGGTAGATTTTCGTGGCGACCCAGACATGGCTCTTCCACCAGGAGAGCAGTGGGATGACTCAGGTAAAATCATTTTCAACATTTTTCCTATTTAAATTTTTTTGTTATTTTTCCATCGTCCCAAAACTGATAGCAAAAGTTTGAAATGCAGATGTGGGTCCACAGCAACCAGCCGCTCTCCGGCCTTACGAGAGGAAATAACCAGTCGCAGCCGCACCAGTCCCAGAGGACGAATCAGCAGAGGTTTTGGCCGAGTTGGAGGGTCATCTCGAGCGCTTGACAGGAGATATTCCAGAGACCACTATAGATGACATTCCTCGTCGACTTCAGTGCTATGTGATTGGGGTCCCGGGACCTTTTAGGCGGTTCCTTTGCAAGGTGGCCCATGCAGTGGTTTCTTATCGAGATCATCACCAGTGATAGGATGACCGCCTATTGTGGGCACATATGACATTTTTGTTTTTTGTACTTATCATTTTTTCCGATCATAAGGTGTTTTTCAACCTATGATCGAGGACGATGTATTTTTTGACACACTCATATATATATATATATATATATATATATATATATATATCACTATTACCGACTTGTCTTGTAAATCATGTTATGGAATGGTTTTAAATTTACATGTATGATTATTGCAAATGTCTACTTAACATTCGAGAAGCAATTGCATCTGCTAATGTATTTAAAGATCTTGGAATATGCTGATATTCAATATAATCAAATTCACGTTCCAAGAGATGCACTCTCAAAAATAATCTTAATAACATTGGATTTATAATGGCATACACTCTATTAAACTGTAATACAACAAGTTCAGAATCTAACCTCACTATCAAACTCAGAATCCCAAATGAAATAGATTCAGATAATAACTCAATCACTGCACTATACTCGGCAATGTTGTTCGTTGTTTGACCGAGGCTTACCCCATGCATAGATACTAACCCGTCAGAGGGGGAATAGATAACCCAAGCTGCGGAAGAAATGTTCTGTGTATTACGACAAGCATCATCAGCGAAACCCAGTGATTCGTCGGATCATGATAACTAAAACTTTGTTTATGGATTCAACCAGACCATTAGCTTGTGGATAATAAGGGGTTGAACTATCGTGACAAAAACCAAGCTGGCCTATAAGTTCGGTCATCATAACGTTTCGAAAATGACGCCCATGATCAGTGATTATTGCTTGTGGGACACCAAACCTAGCAATTATATGATTGAACACGAAAATTGCAGCTGTCTTGCCATCTGCCTCAAATGTAGGCATCGCCTCGGCCCACTTGGTAAAATAATCTACCACAAAGATGATATACGCATGCCCCCATCCGAGTGAGGGTTACATGTAATAAAATCGATACCCCATTTGGCAAAAGGACCAACGACAATTATATGGTGGAGAGGAGCAAGTGGAGCGTGCATATTTCGATCAAAAATTTGGCAGTTGTGGCATTTTCGGACCGTAGTAATACAATTTTTAAACAAAGACGACTAGAAGTAGCCAGCGCACAATATCTTTTGGGCTGTGGCATACCCAGACATATGACTGCCACACGCTCCAGGGTGACAGTCATTTAGAACCCTTTCAGCTTCCTCGTGAGTTAAGCAATGTCGAAAAATAGAGTCTGCCCCACGGCGATAAAGAGTATCTCCAATAATCCTGTATTGTTGGGACTGGAATCGTATTTTTCGACGTTCTGACCTTGAGATTTCTGGCCGAAAGGATTGGGTCTAGAGATAAACAATGATATCCCCATACCATGGATCTAAAGTGCTGATTAGAAACAAGGATTCGTCCGCAATGGGCTCCTCCGCCACAGTTTCCGTGTCAGCACGCGGGAAGTCACACATTAACTCCGCAAAAACTAAAGATTTCTTAGACTTGGATTTCTTAAATTCCAAGTCGAACTCCTGCAGGATAACAATCCATTTAGAGTACTTGCCCCCTAGCAATTGCTTGGTCAAAATGTAGATCATAGGGTTGCAATCCGAAATTACTGTAGTTTTACGTAGTAAAATGTAGTGACGAAAACATTGGACAACTTGAACAACTGCCAATGCCAATTTCTCCACATGTGAGTATTTTAGCTCAGTGGGATTTAAAGTTCGACTAAGGTAATATATCACATGTTCAGTACCGAATTCATCTTCCTGAACTAAGACCATTCCAATGGTGGAATGAGAGGCGGCAAGATACAAGAAGTAATCCTGGTTGTAGTTGGGAGGATGCAATAACGGTGCATGGGTCAACACATGTTTGAGTGCATCAAAATATTTCTGAGCTATCTCATCCCAATAGAATGGAGTATTATGTTTCAACAACCGGGTAAAACCCTTTGTAACCTCGGCGTAGTTAGGAATGAATCGTCGTAAAAAGTTTGCTTTCCCTTGCAAACTTTGGAGTTGGCGAAGACTCAAAGGAGGAGGCAATTTGACAATAGCTTCGACCTTCGAGGGATCGACGCGAATGCCGGCTTTCGAAACTACAAACCCCAGCAATCGACTCATTTCTATAAAAAAGACACATTTGTGTGGGTTAAACCGAATCCGATAATGCCTACACCTCATAAAGATTGCTCGTAAATGGACGAGGTGATCAGCTCGATGTAATGAATGAGCAGGCAAGTCATCGAGATAGGGTTGCACAATGTGCTTGATGTCATGAAATGCATAAGACATGGCCCTTTGAAAAGTTGCTCCTGCATTCTTGAGCCCAAAAGGTAACTTGCAATAATCAAATGTCCCCCATGGACAAATGAAAGCCGTTTTTTGTTGATCGGCATGTAGAATATTGATTTGATTGTATCCGGAAAAACCATCCATGAAGGAGAATATTTCGCTGCCGGCATAATCATCAATGATTTGATCGATATAGGGAGTTGGGTAAATGTCCTTTGGACAGGCTCGATTAATGTCCCTATAATTGATGCATATTCTTATTGTTCCCTGCTTTTTGTTAACCGGAAGAATATTCGATACCCAATCCGTTAATGGGATTGGATAAATGAAACCTGCTTTGAGTAATTTTTCAACTTCTGCTTTAATTGCAACAGCTTTTCTTGGGTGAATCTGACACAAACATTGCCGGACAGGTTTAGCGTCCGGGTAAGTCTTGATCTCATGAAAAACAATCTCAGGATCAATTCCTGGCATTTCCTCATAGGACCAGGAAAACACGTCGCATAATTCTTGAAATAGGGCCTTATATATTTGAATTTCGTCATCTGTACACGAGGCACCTATATGAATGTTCTCAACAATTCCATGCTTAACCGAAATGTCAATAGGAATAGTTCGAGAGATGTTCCCCAAACTGAACTCGGAATTAGGATGTTTCATTGGATTCTGAGGTTCCTTGACATATTTAGTCGTAAAAATTGATGAAAAATCATTTTCGAAACGATCATTCTTGGGTAAAAACGAAGATCTGTGATGGAGATCTTCCCATGGTAAATCATCTACACATAGGATTTCACGAATTTTCTCATCAGAGTGAACAAGTTCAGATAACGTGATTAAATCCGAGCTTGATGTGAAAAGTGATTCCTCACAGACCACATTCATGAAGTCATTTTCGGTTGAAGATGGGTCGGTAAACGATTGCACGGCCTCATACGCAATTTCATATGGACTCAAAGGCATGACATCACCAAATGAGTCTATCTCAGATTCAGAAGGAATGATCCAAGGATCATCATAAACAATGGTGTCTAGCGTAATCATATGAATGGTTGCAAATGAAGACGATGCGTTGATCGGAGGAAAAGGAAAAGTTCCCAGTAAACCGACATCTTTAACTAGTCCTACTCCAACATCCTTATACAGGATAGTCGTTTTACCGACATGCTGAATACTTTCAGAAGAGGCTGGGTTAGATGAAAAGTAATCCAGCTGGTCTATTGTTATGATCTTTCCATTATGAGGAAACTTTATAACCCGAAAGACCGATGAAACGACCGCTGTCATAGCGTAAGACCAACTTCGACCCAAGAGAAGGTTGTAATCTAGAGGGGCATCAACCACCTCCACATCTAGATTAACGGTTTTTCCTTCAACCCCTATAGGCAAATCCTGTAGAATGCCAAAAGGATGAAACCCACGGCCATCAAAGGCCTTTAGAATCGTCGAGGATTGATTTAGCGAAGGAGAACCAAGCGATATCCAACACTGTATCGACATTATACACGTTGAGGCTCCCTCATCAATTATAGTCCGATGAATAGGCCTATTTTTTACTATCACTGGAATTTGGAAAGCCATTTGATGAGGTAAATGTGGTGTACTACTTTATAGATCGAAAATTATTATGTTCGAGTCCTGAATGTCAACATCTCCTATAGCCGACAAAAGTAATTTACGTTGTGCTGGACATGATTGCAGCACTTCCAAAGCCGACATTGCTGAGGGTGAAACAGCTAAATCCTCAACAATGTTATAGTTCTGAGCCGCTCTCGCATGTGGATTGAAAGCTGACTTTCGAAGTATACCCTTGGCGGGCGGTTTGATTACGAAGTCTGGATTAGGTTTCTCGATCTGTAGTGGATTGGAACCAGGAGCTGAG
Organism: Pinus tabuliformis; assembly: GCA_031772625.1. Lineage (NCBI taxonomy): Eukaryota > Viridiplantae > Streptophyta > Pinopsida > Pinales > Pinaceae > Pinus > Pinus tabuliformis. The sequence goes on along the minus strand of CM062818.1, from coordinate 1,255,658,219 downwards.
GTTGATGGATTAGAATGAGAAGATTCTGCTTCTTTACCATCAACAGGACTTTTACTACCATAATCTTGCGATCGAGTCGTAATCCATACATGGGACATCATCAGTATGGGTTCTTCACTGGTATTTGAGGGAGAACCTATCATCTTACTGTCTTGAGCTGGAAAAGGATCCTTCAAAACAGCAGGAGTTTGGGAACCTTTGACAATCTTCGCAACCTCTGCACGATGAGGGCAGTCTCTTGTAAAATGTTCATCGTCACAAATGAGACAAGGATAACGAGGTTTGCATTTTTCATCATTGGATTCCGATTTTTCAGGTTTTTTGTCCGTTTTATTCTTCTTCTTTCCTTTCTTCTTCCCACCAGATTTTGATTTGGCTGCAGATGACTCTACAACGTGAATATCGGTGGAAATCTCTGCAGAAGAATCTCCTGTCGGGGAATCAGGCAAGGTTATGATAGGAAAAGAATTCTTGGAAGAATTCTTCTTACTTTTAGTGTTAACCGTACTAATCATACCATTAGTGGCATGAGATCTCGAAGGCGTTGCAGCGATTTGATTTTGCTTGGGAAGATCGGGGATTTTCTCGTGTAACATACCTGACTGAGTATAGACCAAGTCAAGGTACTGTGCTTGAGCAAATACTTGCTCCTCAGTAACAACTCCGGCTTTAGCTACATCTTTAGTGATCTTTGGCAACAAATATTTTACAAACCACTCAGCCAAGATCTGATCCAGAATAAAAACCTTCACTAAACGCCGTCGACGTCTCCACTCATGAATATGATCTGAAATGTAAGTGGACGTTGATTGTTTTAACGAACTTAACAATTCCGTGCCATTGTCATATCGGATTGGAAACTGAAAATGAGTTGAAAACGAGGTAGCTAACTGACTAAAAATATAAAAAGTGCCTCGTGGTAACTCAATGTACCACTTGGCCGCGAGACCAATTAGAGTGCGCTTGAAAAGTCTTAGACGGATTGAATCATTTGAAATAGAGTTAGACACACACCAGAGGTGGTAAGTCATCACATGGTTCGACGGGTCCTCTACTGATTTATGTTCAAACTTAGGAATGTCACTAGGCAACTTATTCAGCATTGGCAGCCAAAACGGAAGATAATTAATGAGATCGTTCGTTAGGCGTGACAAGTCAGGCAAGTCCAAAGTTGCGATAAATAGTAACTGACGATTAGGGTCCCTAAAACCCTGGGTTATGAGACCAGCCCCAGGAGGAGGATATCCGGGATAACTAGGAATAGGAATTGGATTTGGGATATTGTATCCTCCCGGAAAACCAGGATTAACCGGACCGTACTGGGGTTGCTAAGGTTGTTGATATGTGTACCTAGGGTACAGTTGATACTGATAGACTGGCTGCTGCACAACAGGACCGAATTGGTACTGTCCCTGGTACGGTTGATAAGTAAATTGTGGTTGACTTGTGACAACCATACTTGAACCTGGTTGTCTTACAGGCATCTGAACCGAAGTTTGAATCGTAGATCCAGACGGTGGTAAAGATGTCTGAGGAGTAGATACAGGAACAGTAGAAGCCGGAGCTGTCGATACTCCGGAAGTAGGTGGGGTAGATTGAACAGATGTTGCGATAGTTGTAGCAGTCGTTTGAGGCGGAGTACGAGGCGTATTAGGCCCAGGCTAAGAAACTACCGAAGGTACAGAAGTTTGAATGTTAGACTGGACTGGTTGTTGGAGTGTAGCAGAAACTAAGGGTTGTCTAGTTTGAGATGACAACTGTACATTTGGCTGCAACACCTATTGAGTTTGCGATGGATCCCACACTATTCATTCCGGGGTACGGACCCATAACGGGTTGAGAATATTGAGGACCATAACTGGGTTGAGGGTAGGATTGATAGTTTAAAGGTACATTTCCCGTTCCTTGAACATACTTTTGACCGGAGGGTGGTTGGGAACCTTGGTTTGAGTACTGACCTTGGGGTTGATACCCTTGAGGCACGTACTAATACTGGGGTTGACCTTGAGGTATAAATTGATATTGGGGTTGACCTTGGGGTACATATTGAGTCTGGGGTTGACCTTGAGGAACGTACTGTCCCGTAGGTATGTACTGTCCTTGAGGTTGCCCCCCAGACGCAAATTGGGTACCTTGAGGTTGCACCCCAGGCGATAATTGAGGCTGCCCCCCAGGCGGTAACTGGCCACCTTCCTTGAGGTTGAGGATTGGGAATAGAACTTGACATCATGAGAATGTCTTCTACGCTCAACGGCTTAGTACCATTGCTTCCAGTTAATAACCCTTGCTCAATGGGTTGAGGAGTTGATCCCGAAAATGTACCAGAAATTGACTGATACCCAGAGGGAATAGAAGGACCGCCATACAAAAAGGATTCAGGCGATTTAGCAAACATGGACGACTGCCTTGACATATTTAACGGAGGATAATAACCTCTAGGTGTTGGGTGATAAGGAACACGAGGTGGTGAAAAACTTAACCCTTGGTTTTCTACGAAATTAGTCAAAGAAAGATACCAAGTACTGCTCCTAGGTGGACTGTAAAAAATTGATTCACGCTCCCTTAGCTCAATAACAGGTTGATTTTCAGGGATAGGGATGCCTACTTCTTCTTCCGGAGTAGCAAGTTCTTCAATAGCTATAAGTCCAGAAGGAAGATCTTGGGTGATTACTCTTTCTACCCTAGGTGAACCAGGACCACTAGAAACTGGAGAAGCAAAACCCGATGTCGGAGTAGCAGCAAATTCACTTTCAGGTTCCTCACCTATATCACTAGTAGATGAAAAGCTACTATTAACTTCAGAAACAGACACTGACTGCGGATTATAATCTGCTATAACACTTGAAAATCAGGATGTACCACCAAAGAAGACTTTCCTTCTTCAGGTGACCCAACTCTACTGTCTCTAGGAGTTACAAGGACTTTCAAGCCTTCAAGCTGGCTCGGTGAAAACTCAGGAGGTTGGCCCCGAAGTCTACGGTAATTCCTTGGTAATTCAGCCACAGTTAAAAACTTTTAACTACTTCACACGGAAACAAAGTAAAATCTCAATGAAAACCACCTAAAGCCTCTAAAGAACCAAACAAATTTGAATCACACGCCTAAAGAATCTAGGAGATCAAACACACACAAACAGTAATTTTCCGTACTGAAAACACTAGCTAGTGATGAAATCCAACGTCGCAGAGTTCAATACAGAAATGGCAGTTGGAACAGTTACCCCGACAACCTGCTTAATGAATAGACTGGCACAAGTTCCTCCACTTAACCATCTCTAGTGAAGAGAACCCCCCAGAAAATCCAAGTGTGTCAAGCTGACGTCTGCTCCAGGTACAGTGGGATCTTCCCACCACTGTCACCTCAGGAAGAATCCTAAATAATATAGCCACTAAGGTTACCAACTGAAACAAATATACCTGGGGGAACAGTCTACGATCTGATATGCATGCAAGGGCAGAGTAGCAAGCTCAATCCCCTTGAAGGCTCCTTGACATAATCCAAGGTTTACCAACAAGTGACCCCAAGCTCCTCGACAATGGTTAATTTGAGGTTTACTGTTTTTAATACGTGAATATCTGGCGTCGTTCCCAATGAGGAAGGATTGATTCCCACACTGGTTCGGACACGATCTCGTGCTTCTCCTTTAAGAGGAGCTTTCCCAGAGCATAAATGCAACAATTGGATTTCTTCCCTACCACAAGATACAACTACTTGTTTGTTTTTACTATCTTGGAGAGTTAATTACTCTCCTACTCCAAGACACTAGCCTAAGCTAAGTTGGTGTATCAGAGCCCTAGAAATAAAAATGTTGCTAGATGAATTTTACTTTAAGCGTTATTTTTTATTGGTTTTTGTTTAAGTCAAAAGGTGCGGAGATGAAACTCGTGGTATGAAGACTCGAATCAAAATCACTAAAAATGCACCTAATATGATTTAAACAATCTTTTCTCTTCGATGAACTTCTAGCTAAGAAAGAGTTTGAGAATGCAAATACTTTATAAACACAAATCCTTCTTAACCAAACAAATTAAAAGAAGAGCTTTGGTCCTTTCCAATGCACTCAAAAAGAGACAACTAGTTATTTCACAAAAAATTTCCCTTTTTCGTTTCAAAGCACTCAACCACTACAAAAAACAAACTTTTTCCCAAAAGAGATTTTTTATTTTTTATAAAACACCCAAAACTATGGAAATGACTAACTTTGAGATCTATAAATTATAAAAACCTATTTGAAGTCAAAGCCTACAAGATGTCTTTTTTAAGGATGTTTTACTTAGCTAGATGTAAGCTAAGGACCAATTTATGTAGAATCACAAATCAGTCAAGAACAACCAATTTTGTTTTCTTAATTTAAAAATGAAAATCCAAACTTTTAAACACAAGATTTTCGATGTTTTGTAAAGAGAAAACACAAAGAGGATTCCTCAACAAGGGGAGATTTCATAAATGATCAGACTCATAAGAAGGCTGGTAGACACCAAGGTGATCTGAGGTCCCTACAGCTTCTAAGCTCAGAGCCACTACAAGACCATTTAATAAGAAAAACGCCCAACAAGCAAAACTCCTAGGAATTTCACCTAAAACCCTAACACTAATGAAATCAACCTAAGGAAAGCTTCTGACATGTTATATTCAGGTCTGGGAAGTGGATAATAACTTCTAAACAAAAACTAAGCTAACTAATAGAGGAAATCTTAGGTTTTTCAAAATTTTGACAGGGTCCATAGGCCCACAGTTAACACAGGTGCGGTCCCACTCTATGCTAAAAGCAAAGGTGCAGATAGGTACGCACTATGTCAAAAGGCTAGGGTGCGGTCCTCTCCCAAAGCTATGAAAAATGGAAAATAACCCTGGATCTACAAACTATACCCAATTCCACACACAACAAGCCAAAAACAGAAACAAAAACACAGTTTCTCAGGTCAAAGTAAAAACAAGGAAAAAATCAAGTCCCCAGTGGAGTCGCCATTTCGTCACACAGAATAAGTCGATCTTGCAGACAAGATAGACTTTCCTAGGATCTAAAGAAGACCTAATGACAAGAAAACCAACCAGACACTATCTTTCTCTAAATATGCTTTTATAAACAAAGGCAAACAAGTGTTTTAGGGCCTACCTTAGGTTCAACGCAAGTTTGTGGATGCCCTCGCTCCTTCGATCCAAATGAGCTCCTTTGTCGCGAATCTGCAAACACAAACAAATTAAATAGCACCTGAAAAGCCAATATCATAAAACATATTTAACATGAAAGTCAAGGAGTTCATGAAACAAATAACATTAGATACTTGTTGAGAAAAATGAGTTTGATTGTACTAATTCAAAAGAAGAAGAACTTTACAACCTGTGCCTTGACACTGTACAAGCTCCTCCCAAGGTCCAGTAAGAAGTCTCCTCTACTTTGACAAGTTTCACTCACTTCCAATGAAGCCAAAAGGGTATGTGATCTCTCCTCTTAAGCTCAACTAGGAAGTCTTAATTTCACCAGCATTTACCCTCAAAATGTTCAGCATCTAACCTCCTTAGCAACTAGCCCAATGCCTAAATTTATAGTGCAATAGAGGGAAGTTACTAGGTCCTCCTTCAAAGGGATAAAGCCCTCCTTCAAAGGGATAGCTCCTCTCATCAAGGGATTATCTCCTTCTCTTTTGGGATGCATGAACCACCTAAGAGCGACAAATCCACATCAAAATTCCTTCTAGAATCATCTAGAATTAACCCAAAGTGAGTTTTTTAGAATAAACTTGCGCCTTTTTGACTTTCACAGGGGTCCGCACCCACCCCTTTAGAGACAGAGCGGGCAGGTCCACAGTTTTTGTAAACAAAAGGTGCAGGACCGTAGGTAACAGTGAGAGAAAGTGCAGAGCTAGAGTTTCATTGATTTTTAATGTCTTTCTCTTATTTTCAAAGCTTGACTTGAAGAGCTGAGGTCTGAGACTTGCTTAGGAGGACAATACAAGTGATGATAGACCCATACTGACTGCAAATAATCATGGTGACGATATTTTTGTGTAACACCAGCCAACCTAACAATAATAATATAAAGCCACAAAAATAACAATAGAGGGATTCTATGGGGCATAGTAATAACAATATGGGATAATAGGGGCACAACAATATTAATAAGGGATGCAACTACACTAATAATTGGGTAATCACTAGTGTTATAGGGACCCAACATAAGAGATGTTATATATATATATATGATGAGATACATTACATTAGACGACCTCACTCTTCGAATCTTTCTCCAAAAATATTACCCACAATCAAAGTCACTTGGTTATATAAACACCCATATTAGTCTAGATTCTAGGAGTGGAGATGATAAGCATCATATAAGTGTTACAAGGAGAGTCAAAATTTGAAGCTCAACCAAATTTGTAAGTTATATTATTTTTATTTGATTTTGGAAATTGTTTGGAGTTAAAAAGAAATGTCAGGAAGGAGGTTTATGATAGGTGGTGTATACTTAGATGTTGTATGTAGATATGTATGGCTATTATGTTTGTTTATACTAAATGATTTCAAGGAAAAATTATGTACGATTGAATTGCAAATATTGAATTTCCTTTTCTATAATTTAGGTCTTGGTGGTAGTCATTCATCCAATAATAGGTCTTAATTGTAGCGATTTTCCCAAGGTCAACCTTGGTTGTGTGCCAAACAATCTCCTTTTGGAATTCACGCCTTATTAGTGAGACTGAGAACAATGAGAATGCACCCCTCAAAGGTTGCTAAACACTCACACAAAATTCTATATTCGTGGGGTACTTCATGTTTTCTTTCATGGGTTTGGATTTGCATTTTACCGAGAAATCTAATCCTTGTTGATTATATATATGTGTGTGTGTGTGTGTGTGTTCCAGATGAGGTACATTACATTAGAAAACCTCACTCTTCCAATCTTTCTTCAAAAAATATCACTCACAATCAAAGTCACCTAGTTATATAAACATCCATATTAATTTAGATTCTAGCAGTGGAGATGATAAGCATCATATAAGTGTTACAAGAAGAGTCAAAAGTAGAAGCTCAACCCAATATGTAAGTTATATTATTTTATTTGATTTTGGAAATTGTTGGGAGTTAAAAATAAATGTCAGGAAGGAGGTTTATGATAGGTGGTGTCTAATTAGATGTTGCATGTAGATATGTATGGCTATTTTGTTTCTTTATACTAAAGTATTTCAACGAAAACTCCTATAGGATTGAATTGGAAATATTGAATTTCCTTTACTATAAGTCAGGTCTTGGTGGTAGTCATTCATCCAACGCTAGGTCTTATTTGTAGTGATTTTCCCAAGATCAACCTTGGTTGTGTTCCAAACAATCTCCTTTTGGAATTCATGCCTTATTAGTGAGACTGAGCACAATGAGAATGTATCCATAATAAGTTTCTAAACACTCAGACCAAATTCTCTACTAGTGTGGTACTTCATGTTTTCTTGCATGATTTTATGTTTACATTTTACTGAGAAATCTAATCCTTGTTGGGAAATCTAAGGCAACATATATACTAAGTTGTTTAGATCGATTTCTCTTATACTTTGAAAAATTATTGTTATTATTATTTTTTCTTCATTATTATTGTTATGTTCTTTTCATGATCAAGACAAATACCAAAGAAGAAGATCACAAAGACACTAAAGATAGGGAAACAACCATGGAAAAATCCATATGAAGAGGAAAATATCCCCTACTTCAGAATCTAGACATCATCACATGCTGATCAGATGTCTTGCTAAGCGTCTTGTCACCCCAATATGCTTCATCTCTCCTTATCAAATAAATATGATATATCCACCAGTCCAAGAATGCTTCAAAACGTTCAACCTTATTATGGAGAGATCCTGCATAATCACAACCCCAATTAGTAATAAAATTTCAATATATATATATATATATATATATATATATATATATATATATATATATGTATATAAATCAAACTTCTAGGTTTCTTAAATAAACTGATGTTGCTTAGGTCGTAATCATATTATCCAAACACATCTTTGTCAGAATATTTCTTCTTTAACTTCTATAGCAGCACCAAACTCAACCTCAACACACTTCTAGAACATCCAAGTCTTGTTTATAATTTTTCCACTCACGAATATATATCTGTAATCTTCAACCATGTTCTTTATTCTTTCTTCAAGGTTTTAGTTATCACAACATGCCCTCCCCTCAACTTAGGGAGACCAATATCTTCATATCATCGAAGACTCTCCAACCATTTAAAACTTTAGGAACATCATTCTTTCTCATGGCAACAAGGCCATCTACTCATATTTTATGTCATCACCATTCCCTTTATTCATCATGCTTATTATCAAGTCATCTTAAATTATGAACATGATGACATCTTGAACATTATGTACCTGCAAATCTTCAACAACAAGTATAAAGAAGTAAAAATATATAGAAGCATGAAGCAAACTATATAACCATGTAATTTCAATGGAAGCATCAAAATAATCAAGCTTTAGACATCAAATACCTAAACCTATTTAGGTTCATAGTCAACACGGGTTACTTCTTTTATACTATGGACTTCAACAACTTGCTAGGGTTTTTGTTGTAGACCCTAGATTCCACCCTCGAGACTTAAAGCCTTAGATATCAACAACTAAATCAAGTTAGCAATCTAATCATAATATTTTACATCTTCAATATTATGCCCTATAATTTATGTCAAATTCTTCTAGGGTTTTGTCACAAACCCCAGATTTCATTAATAAAACTAAATCATGAATATCACAATCAAGATAGCATACTAGAATTCATATCTTTTGTTTCATTAATATTACCTTATATTAATCTCTTACTAGGGTTTTTATTGTAAACCCTAGATAACAACGACAAACTCCAAAAATAGAAATAGAATAATTTTGACCATACTAGGGTTTCAATTATGCAGAAGCTCATACACCTAGGATTTCATTCCTAGGAATTACATTGACTATTGTAAGAGTTTTTCCATAAATCTTAATTCATTAAACCCTAAAAATCTAGGGTTTTATCATATAACAGAGATATTAACAATGAACCCTAAAATGCTAGGGTTTCTTCAAAATCCTAAACATAAAGAGAGTAGGATATCATTATATGTTCTGGACTTTATCAACAAAACCTAAGTGGACTAGGGTTTCATTATTAACATATCCTAAGCATCAAAAGGCTAGGTTTTGAGGTGAACCCTAAATATTAGGGTTTTACCAAAATAAACAAATGGAAAAAGATAGTATATCAAGGGTAGATTCAATCTAAAGATTAATCACCCTAATAAGAATATTTATGATTTAAAATACCTAAACATGAAAATGTTAGTGACATAAAACAAATTTCAAAATAACCATACCTTTTAATATGAAAAAGATGTTGCTACAAATACTTATACATACCTTGAGACTATTTCTTAACAAACCTTGTAGGATTTTAGTTGAAGGGTCCCTTTAGCAGCAAAGCTCCTTATAAGAATTTCTTTTAAGGTTCCTTATTTCTTGCTGCAAGCTTAGTTTTGTGAAATAATGCCTTGCTTATTTCTTTATGTATTTCCAACAATTGTTGATAAGCACTACCAAGAGTATACAAGTATAATTACAAATTCAAGATTTCAGATTGAAACTTTAGGTTCAAATTCAATTCTTACTAAGCTTTCCAATTTTACCCTAGACTAACTTTAAACCCAAAATTTAGGGTTTTTACATGGAATAGGATAATGTTTCTTAAGAAGGAACAAGGGTTTCTATATGAACTACCTAGGGTTTCACAATTCCTATATACATTGAAAATTTTTAGACCTAAGGACCATACATGCAACTAGATTCTAAAATAACCTTAACAAATGACCATGTTATACATACCTCATGATTACATACCTTTGCCTTGAAGGATTAATGTTCCATAGAGATTTTTAATTTAATTGAAATGTTGGATACACATTGTTAGAAGATTGAGACAAAAGGAACACAAATGATACTTACTTGATTTTATGAGGTCTTCAAGGCTCCTTCCATAGGCTTCTGAAAGATACTATGAATAGATTATTCTCATTGTTTGTAGATTATTCTTTCTTGGCTACATTCTTTGTAGACTTGAGATCATCCTCTAGCTAGGGATTTCAAGATACTGATATAAGATTCTGAATTTTTATCAACCACTGATCATATACCTTTTGAATGGGCTTCTTTTTGTCAATTACTTCCAAAAGTCGGCTTCAAAAGGTATATATATGTATATATATATATATATATATATATATATATATATATATATATATATACTACAAAACTGCTAGCTTTTGTTTTATGTGTCTCACTGTATAGGATTAGTACAAGATTGCAATTTTACTCCAAATATGGTGCAATTTAGGCCTTCCAAAATATACTTATGCCCAGGTTTATAGAAGGAGTCTCGACTTCCTTTCTATATGACTGTATCTTCACAACCAACCTTCCTACAACTCCTTTAATTGATTTGGTCTCTAGTCTTTTTCAATTAGAAACACTTTGATGGTCAATTGGACTAATCCTAGTCCTTACAAATGGATTTTGGTCATCCACCAATATGCATAGGGTTATGAAATTTTTAGGTCTCTGAGATGGTAGCAAACTTCATACCCTTTGATAGAAATTTTAGACCTTGTAGAAAAGTATCAGAACCTTGATTTCCTCATCAAGATATTCAACCTTGAAAAGGTTATTTATTTGGCCTTTCATATTTTTGAAAGATAACCTTAATGCTCTTCAAAACCCCTCGCTCAGGCCTGTGACCTAGTCACTCTAGAAAGGGCTAATAGAATATTCCCAAAATTTGTTCTCCTTTCTCCTAGGAGCTTGATATTAGATAGTTGGCCTTATTTTCTTGTCTTGAAGCTAACACTACTTTATTACTTCCCTTTATGCAAGAGAAGCAAGCTCTAAAACCATGTTGAGAAATATAGGGCAACACATAAACTAAGTTCTTTAGCTCGATTTCTCTTATACTTTGAAAAATTCTTGTGATTATTATTTTTGTTCTTCATTATTATTATAATTTTCTTTTCATCACCAAGAAAAATGCCAAAGAAGAATATCACAAAGATACCATAGATAGGCACACAATCGGGGCAAAACCCCTATGAAGGAGAAAAACCAGTCCACACTCTTCCTCTAGTAGAATCAAATCAAGTTGAGACAAACCAAGACCTTTTTTACCATGAAAAAGTATTTATTCCATCCTTCAAGTCATCCTCTTATGAAGATAAGTCAAACTTCCAAAGTAAATAGACATCTACTCCTTAGCTCTGTAATTTAGTTGCTCCAATATAGAATTGAATCTTTGACTTCATCCATTACACTTACACTGTTCTGTTGCAGACTTCAATCCTTGTAATTTTCATTGTAGGTTTTAACCTTGTACATAAATTACCTGCATAGAAATTCTTAAAAAAGGAAAATATACAACAACGAGAACATAAAAAAAATATACACGAAGATTTTCCCCTAGATCCCAAAACCGGGACTGCCAAATTGATTTTTCATTATATTCCTTTCAATGTTACAATACATATATATACATGCCAAAGAATTCATAAACCCCTATCCATTAATCTTGGACTATAAAATAACCACAGATCCCTTGACCAAATCTACAAAATACCATGGGCATAAAACCACCACGCCCAAAACTATGTGCAAAATCCATTTAAAAAACCATGGGTAGGTCTACCCATCATCTTTGGGTCCGTGTGGAAAGAATAACGCACCCAACATTCTCCCACTTGTTTTATTTCCACACTGTTGGTCACAAGAGAGCTTAGTGATTGGTCCATGGTTGCAATTCCCATTGTTTCTCTACACCAAGAAAGCTTCTTAGTGTTCACAAACTTTGTTAATGCATCTACAACATTCTTTAGAGTGTCCACATTTACCACCAACACCTTTTTGTCTTCAACCATATCTCTCACAAAGTGATATTGAACATCAATATATTTGTCTTTAAATGATAAGCAGGGTTCTTTGCTAAGAAAATTGCACTTTGGCTATCATAATCTATCCTTATAGCTCGTTGTACCAACACCATACTTGAACACAATATCTGCAACCAAACTTATTCCTTGCTTGCATGAGTGGATGCCATGTATTTAGCCCCTGTAGTTGGAAGTTACACTATAGACTGCCTCCTGATCATCCAACTGATTGCTCCTCCAAATAGGTTAAACACATACCCACTTGCAGATATTCTCCAACCCAAATCTCTAGCATATTTTGCTTCAACAAAGGCATGCATGTCCAAAACTCTATCCAATCGTAGCCTTCCTTGGTAGCACAATCCATAATTACTAGTGCCACGTAAATACCTTAAAACCCACTTGATTACTATCCAATGCTCATTCCCTAGTTTTGACATAAACTTGCTCAATACTTCCAAAGCATGTGTAATGTCTAGTTTGGTATAGACCATTGCATACACTAGGCTACTAATTGCACTTGCATATGGAACACAAAGCATGTCCTGTTCCTCTTCCCGTGTCTTGGGATACTATTCAAAAAATAAGTTTACACCTATAGCACTGGAATCTTCACCGATTTTCTATCTTGCATATTAAACATTTTCAATATTGTCTCAACATACTTCCTTTAATTTAACCAGAGCTTCCTCTTTACCCAATCTCATTTAATTTCCATGCCCAAAATATAGTTTGCAACACCAAGATCCTTCAAGTCGAATTTAGAGGACAAATGGGTCTTCAAATCCTGGATAATTTCTTTGTCATTTCCAATCAACAACATTTCATCCAAATACAAGACCAAATAAATAACACGGTTGCTAATTAATTTAAAATACACACAGTGATATGATTTTCTCCTTGTGAAGCCAAGTACCCATGTATATGTATCAAATTTTTGATGCCACATCCTTGGTGATTATTTTAACCATACAAATAATTTTCTAACCTGCATACCAATTCTTTCTTATCCTTCACCGCAAAGCCTCCAGGTTACTTCATGTAGATCTCTTCTTTCAGGTCCAATTTAAGAAATTTTGTCTTCACATCCATCTGTTCTAGCTCAAAATCAAAAGGAGAAACAATAGATAAAATTAATTTAATAGAAGATAGCTTGGAAACAGGAGAAAAATATCACCAAAATCCATTCCCGACACTTGGGAATAACCTTTCGCTACCAAATGAGCTTTGTATTTCTCCACCTTGTCTTTTGCATTCATCTTCTTCTTAAATATCCATTTTCTTCCAATGGGTTTCCTTCCAACCAACAACTTTACCAGATCCCAAGCCTCATTTTTTTTCCAAAGATGCCATGTCATCAACCATGACTTCCTTCCAGAGTTTTCCATCCTCTGAATCCACTACCTCCCTGAAAGTTATGGGATCATTGTCAGTAATAGATAAATCAAAATTTGAACAAAAAGAAAATGGAATATACCTCTCTGACTACCTTCTCTCTCGAATTGATCTCCTCAAAACTAGAGTGTGTGACTCTTCCTTTTTTGATGCCTGTTTTGCTGTAGAGTCTGATTCTTCCTCCTTCAGCTCAAACTCCATCTTCTGAGGTTCCCTGGGTAGGAATTCATGTTTTATAAAATATTTCATCTCTCTAAACACCACATCTCAATTGTACAAAACCTTTCTTGTTTTTGGGTTCGAAGGCTTATAACCTTTTAAATCATCCTTATACCCAACAAAGATGAACCTTTCAGATTTACAATCCAAATTGGTTATTTTCTCCTTTGGAACATGAACATATGCATCATAACCAAATACCCTTAGATGTGAAGGAGAGGGTTTAATACTATTCCATACTTCATGTGGGGTCTTATCCTCCAACACTGATGAAGGTGATATGTTAAACAGGTAACATGTAGTATCCATTACCTTTGCCCATAATTCCTGACCTAATCTAACACCACTGAGCATGCTTTTTTCCTTTTCCATCAACGTCTTATTCATTCTTTCTATAAATCCATTTTCTAAGGTGTGTATGGATTAGTGTTGTGTTGTGCTATACCACACTTCTTACAAAACTCTTCAATTTTTTTCTTGCAAAAATCTCCACCATTAACTATCCTCAACATTTTAATCTTCTTCTATGTTTGATTTTCCACTAGAGCCTTAAAGTATTTAAACATGTCAAAGACTTCAGATTTATTCCTGAGGAAATATATTCACATATTCCTCGATAAGTCATCTATAAATGAGACATAGTACCTAGATTTACCGAGAGATGAAACTAAAAGAGGTTCAAACACATCACTGTGCACAAGCTCAATTATCCCTTTCACCCGATTCTGATTCCCATATACAAAATTTTCACAAAAATAAAAAACCAAAGAGAAATTAGACATATCTTCTACCATACCATTACCAGGTAGTATTCAAAGGCCCATCTCTCCAATATGTCCATGTATTTGATGCCATGGCATGGTCTTTTCCCCATAGACCACTAGTTTTTCAGCTCCACTTTTAGGAACCACATAACTGTTGCACCCATCAATAATAGTGATACCTAGAAGCTTGTAAAAATTTACAATTAGAACTCCCTGCATGAATACCAGTTCTCCTTTAACCATCTTGTAGATAACTTTCTCGAACACTGTTTTAACACCTACATCATCTATCTTGCTTACAAAAATCAAATTTATGGCCAATTTAGAAATACAAAAAATGGAAAGAAATGTTCTGATACTTCCATCTTGCAACTTCAACTTGAAATTTCCATGTCGCATGGTTCCAGCCTCCCTTTCATCCCCAAGGTAGACATCACCACCATCATATTTCTCATACTCACATAACCACTCCCTATGGGGAGTGAATTGAAAATATGCACCTGATTCAATCAACAATGCCTCATGCTCTACATGTCTAATTGAAGAAGAAGCCAAGTACACATCCCCACCTTCATCTAAGGTGGTTTTACCTCTGCAGAAGAAGTATCATCAGGTCCCTTTTCTTTCTCAAGAGTTATATTTACAATCGATTTTGTAGTGCTCTTATTTTCCACATTTCGAGCATACCTTTATAGGTTTTCATGGAGATTTAGATGTCCATATAGATTCAGATCTCCCACTTGAGGAATTATTTCAATTTTTGTTCCGAGGCCTTCCTCTTATAGACAAGGCATCTCCATTCCAAATCTCCATATTTTTCCGTCTCATCTCCTCCGACAAAAAGGATGAGACTATTTCGTCAAACTTCAAAGTAGTTGTATTGTTGCCTATAGAAACAACCATACTCTCCCACAAATCTGGTAGAGAACACAATAGACTGATGCACTTATCTTCATCTAAAATTTTAATATCAATAGACAAAATATAGCTCACCACAATATTAAAGGTGTTCATATGCTCTATCACTGAGTCTCCATCCTTCATTCTCAAGTTATACATTTTTTTTCTGCAGGAAAAGTTTGTTCACCATATACTTAGATTGATATAAAGTCCTTAACTTTTCCCACAAATCCTTTGTTGTAGCTTCTCTTGGAACATTCAACAATATTGAATCTGAGATACACAACCATATTTTTCTCTTTTCTTTTCGATCCAACATTGCCCAGTCTTCCGTTGACATTTTTGTTAGTTTAGTTCCTGGATCCACTGTAATTCAATGATCTTTATCCACCAATAGATCCTCCATCTTGAGCTTCCACAACTCAAAACTCTCTCTATTGAATTTCGTGATCTCTATTTTTCCACTATTCACCATCTCCTTTCATTGCAAGAATCAATCCCGCAAATACCCAACTGAAACAGGGTCTACCACAAACCCAAGAAAAACTCCTTAGCAACAAAGGCATCCCTTTAAATTCAAAATAACTCTAATACCAAAAGTAGGTTTTAACATTGTACATTTATTACTTGGACAAAAATTCTTAAAACATAAAAATATACAATGATGAGAACATAAAACAAATATACACATAGATTTTCCCGTGGATCCCAAGACTAGGACTGCCTGATTATTTTTTTATTATATTCCTTTCAATGTTACAATACATATATATACATGATGAAACATTCATAAACCCCAATCCACTAATATTGGATTAGAACATAACTGTAGTTCCCTTGAACAGATCGATAAAATACCATGGGTTGAAAACCATCATGCCTAAAACCATGTGCAAAAAAAATGTACAAAACCATGGGTAGGTCCTCCACCGAACCCCATGACACATGGAAATAATATAACACACACCCAACATTCATTTTCCTATTGCAAACTTCAACCCTTGTAATTTTGCTGACTTGTTGCAAATTTGAACTATCTTTTTTGTCCAAACTAGGCCGAGTTCACTTTGCTATATATAGTTGTTTCTGTCTATTCTATTGGATCCGACATGAATGGTAGGAGAGGCCGACTTGATAGAGGGCACAACCAACTTGATGGAGGAGGATAAAACATAATTTTTTGACGTATAAATTTTTCTTCCTTTGACACAATGAGCCCAAGAAGGGCCTCTTACATAATGACTTTGACTCAACAAAAAATCCTAGAGCATTCAATGGGTGCTTTTACCTATTGACCATTGACCCAAGCATGCCAACCATGCTTTAATAAGTCAATTTATTTTACAATAAAAAATTCATTTTTCTTTCTTTTGACAAATACAATTATGAAGAATCACACTAGTTACATTCTTCAACAATCCTCATGTGCATTCATCTTATGGGGCTAAGTAAAACTTTCTCTCCATTTTTTTGTTAGTTTCATTGTTTAATATAGCCTCTCCTCTGGATATGTAGTGAAGTCTCATGGTTTAATATAACTTCCTCTTCATATGTAAAGAATTATCATTCATGTCAATGCTATCAAGCATAACTTAGGGTTTTAGATTATGAGGGTCTTAGGCATTAAAATTAAAAGGGTTGCATCAGACCTATCCAATCGATTTTTACAATGGTGGTCCCCTCATCCTTAGTTTCCATTGAATTATGTTGCCCCGATATACTTGGAATATTATAATCATGACAAGGTAGAAGAGTCTATTCTATGGACCTTAAATTTAGATGTTGGAAATGGGTATTAATGCTTGACGCTTTTTAATAACATTCATTTTAATATGGATGAAAAAGTTGTAGATGGCCATGTTGGAGAAATGCATGATGGAAAATAAATCATCCTCATTTAGTGGGAGAATTAAAATAACGAGAAATGGAAGCTCCAACCCATCCATTGTAAGTAATATAACAATGAAAAGTTGTCTTTCAAGGTATTTATTGAAAGCAATCATCATATATAAGTTTATTAATATAATGAGTTAGTCAATTCAAATGTAATATAATTCTGTAATATTTTAATCTTACCAATCCAAGTTTGTAAACTTGTGAAGTGTAATCCAAAATATATGGTAGGACTTGGCTTCTAATTTGATCTAAAAATTGACTTTGAAAATACTATGCTAGTTTATGAAAAAAAATGATGACTATATAACTCAATATAGTCATGGTTCTAAAACATTTATATATGCTCATAACCACATATATTATTCTAATAATTTTAACAACAAAATTCTTTAAAGATCTGAATTATAATTGTTTGTATATTTTAAATATTTGATTTTTATTCATTTGGAAGATTCATATTATTATCCTTCATTATATTAAGACATAAGCAATCAAAATCACGTTGTTTCATCAAATTAAAGCACCATGCAAGAAATAAATCATTGTGATCACTTTTAATAATTTATCCTCTCACTACAAAACTTATTATAAAATATTTTAATCTATATGAACTATAACCAATGAAAATAGAACTTGTAAATTGAGAAGACCATAAGCTAGAAAGAAACAAACTCAATACTGTGTTATGAAAATAAAATACACTATTCTATGAGCATAAAAAAACTCATTTAAATAGGAAGAAACATGTTTCTTGGCATAGGAGGCCCTCTTGGTTGGGTTTCACGTGTTGGAGTAACTTAGAAATTGATTACTAACTCAAATCACAAGCACATTCACACATAAGAACTATATAACTCTGTTAGAATGAGAACTACATTAAAAGTAGATAGTACATATAATAAAAATTAAATCCTCTCTTACTGTCTCTTATAAGAAAAACTACAATAGTTATATTTTTTAAAAACGACAATGGTCTTCAAAATACTATTACTATAATTCAGAATGGGATAATGATAGCTCATAGTCTTGATGCTACAATTTAGAACAAGATAATGATGACTGAGAGTTATAATGCTCTAGAACATGCTATGGGACTCAAAGTCATGTTATGTAATGATGTATGGATATTAGATATCCCAATGTTGAATGATGGAAGCGTGAATCTAATTCTCCATTCTTTGCATTTGATCCTAGGCCACAATGCTATGATGTCTGCAATAATGTCCTGTCATGAATCCATGGTGCTCTACCATGATGCTTTGCGAACTTGCGATACACTTTGTGTCTTCTTGATTTCTTGATTGAGGTATTGACTAAGTTGTAGGGATGAAATGATTTCTTTTTGTGTTTTCATGATAGGTGGATAACCATATTGATACATTTTTTCACATTCTTTGTATTCTTTAGTTTTGATGAGATGGTCTTTGAAGTATGACAACCTACGTTTTTTCCCCTAAACTAGAGAGTAGCTATAGATGATTTCAAATTCCACAACTTTTACACTTTATATTGTTTTTATGAAGAAAGATATAAAACAATAGAAAAATGGGCACATTACCTTTAAAATTAATTTCTTTTAACCTTTGTAGATATCATACTATTTATATGTATGGATGATGGAAAAAGTATGAAAAACGATGTTTATTATGGCTTCCTAAAAAGGTAAAATGGTCAAAACAAGGTCAACAAAGTGACAAAAAGAGCTAATTATTTGAACTCATCATCCCCCCACGTTGAATATATTTCATGTCATCATGTACTAACAAAATTGAATTGGTATCTCTCCTTATCAAAACACGATTTCAGAGGCTTGGATAAGGATATCCAGGCTACTCTAAAGTCTCTTATTTTTCATGGAAATTGACCACCTTGGTTTCTTTATGATGATTTTGGCCTTCAAATCCTTGATTTGAGAATGTAGCTCCCTATTGGATTTCCTAATTTTAAAATTCTTTTTATGCCACTAGTACATCCTTTTGAGCATCTTCTAATTTTATGCCTTGAGAGTTTCATTCTTATTCTTAATGTGTCTTTCCAAGACTTCTACTTTTGTAATTTATTATTTCAATTATTTTTTTCTCTTTTTTCCTCAAATACATCAAATGGTGGATCATATGTAGGATTTGGATGATGAGTTGGAGATGTAGATAAAATATAATCAAGGGAATAAGTAAAGAATTTTACCTTTTTTTGGTGCTTCTTTTTCCAAAGAATCAATATAATCATAAACTTGTTATTGGACTTTCTTAATTTTTGGTCTTCCTTTTCTCTGTTCTAGTAGTGTTGTTGATGATAAACGAGTGAATACCTTTTGATACTTCTTTACTAACCTTTCTTGTCACAGGAGAGGCAGAATTTGCTTCATTATCAATTACTATATCATGACTTGATTTTTCTCCTTTTTTCATGCTGTGAGTAACTATGCGCTAATCTCTTTCATTTCTAGGTTGGTTCTTCTCTTAGAATTATTTCTCTTTGTGCCCCTCTTTAATTAGGTTTCCTCATGTCTTATTTTTGAAATAAGGGTTTCATCAATTTTCATTGCTGGAAATTTCTTCACCCTTGGTTTGAGTGACTTCACAATTTTTCCTTTTTGAACTTTGGTTCAAATATTTTTCTGAATCGAAACTATATTATTTTCCTCTATTGAGTTAGGGTTTTGAAAACCTATTAGCTCACGATTTGAAAATTTTCAGTAGACTCTACAAATTTAGGGCTTGGAGTCTCTATAGGTTCAGTACTATTTATAGGCACAACAGTTGGACTTCCTATAGGTTCCATAAGTTCCATAGGCTCAATTTCCACAACTTCAAGAATTTCTACTAACTTTGGATAAGAATTTTTTATAGACTTAGGGTTTGGTGACTCAACAGTAAAAAACCTAGCATGTTTATATATTATATTATAACCTTGGATATTTATTTCATCAAACACCTCATTGAAGTGATTTATCAAGAATAAGTCTTCCCAATTATCCCCCTTTCAATGTAATTCCTCTTCAAAAAAAAATTAACAATGACAAAATGATATAAACTTCTCTCAGTGTTTCCTAAATTCCTCTAAATGTTAAATTCCATCTCTTTAAGACTATTGATAAGATAGCTTGCAAAATTGATTTCTCGGGCTTTTTGAAAATGCATCAAAATGTGAATATGATAAAAGAAGACCATTCCGTACATCTCTATGCATCTGATGAACTTTTGAAGGACGAAGGGGAGGTTTTTCCATTTCTTCTTTGAACGTTGACACAAGAATACATTTTTTCCAATTTCTCACCTCCATCTCGAGATTTATGAGAGAATCATCCATGAATCATCTTTAAATATTTTAAATTCGAACAAATTTTGACAAGTGTTTGGTAGTTTGCTTCTGTAAGGAAATACTTTGTGATTTTTAACTTCATATCCCCAGTTTCACATTACATTCCATCAAACACCTAAAAAAATGTGCACGTTACCTCAACATAATTCCCTTGAAATTTATCAAATAATTCAAGAAATCCCATCTTATGTAGCCACCTTCTGAATTTGGTATGGATTTTCATAAATTATTTCCAACTGGTTCAAATGTTACAACTATACCCATCTTTCATGCTCAAGAAACTTTGAGTTTTAATATATCATTATTAGTATCTTGCTATGTTAGGGTGGCGAAATGATAATAAGGATGAATAATGGAGTGTTAGATAGAGTGCATGAAATGGCCCAAGGTGGAAAATGATAGTTCAATGTGGTTGGAGGTGGAAATAATAATGGATAATTCATCCAATCCTCCATAATTAGCATGCTTAAATCATTAATGAAACCAATTAGGATGATTTCATAATTGATATTTGAGATTGCATTTTATGACATGATAGGAGGTAATTGGATATGGTAAATACGATGATTATGGGATGAAAAAATTATAATGGAGGGTCGCATCGTTTCAATTTCACGCCCGACGAAAAATATGGATAGGTTTTTCGGCTAAACTTTTTAAAAAAGCTCAATCAATTTTTTTTCCATTTATTTTGACATATGTTCACGACAAAAAGTAATACAACCGAACAAAAAAAGTTTTTTCGGCCGAAAACCTACAACTCTGCAACAACTAAGCTCTGTGCACCTTTCTCCAAGTTTGGAATGGTTAAACTCCACTAAATATGGTGAATTTAATTTCGGAACCAATACCAACATTTACAGAATTGAATCTACTTTCAGCAAATATAAATTTTATGAAATTTCATAGAAATTTTCTAATTTTAACTAAATTTCTAGTAAAATGTCTGGAAACAATTTTGGAAGGTCATTATGATTAAGTGAAATCAAAATTTTGTATCTTCCAAAATGCACTATGAAAAAATATGGAAAATTTATGGTGCATTACGTTGCTTCGTCTTCTTTAAATGGTCATTTTAATATTTTTAGTTTTTAACTAATATGTTGAGAAACATGGTGCTATGTTAAAGATCTTCAAAATATGCAGTTTTTTCATATTCGTTCAATTCAAAAAATTCTATTACTTATTATGTGCATATGTTGTCTTTGTAAATATAGACATATCAAAGTAGAGACTCACTAGATTGTTGCAACACATTTTTTTTTCTAAAAAACGCAAGGTTAACAAAGAATACACTGGTGCCAAAAAATACACCCTTTTATGAATCACTTGATTTTTAAAGAACACACACTCAAACAATGGCTAAGTTGACATCTAAAATATGAATAAAAAAAGTTCTAAAAAATAAGCAATATGAAGCAGAAAACTTCTGGAGAGACAAAAATATATATAGAAATATTTTATTAAAAAGATGGATAGACAGATGATGATGTTTACAATGGGGTTTCCTGGCCTATATATCGCCATGGGCACCCTTTGGGAAAGGGCATGATCTTATGATCGTGCCATTTCATCTAGCTAAACCTAAATTTAAATAATAAACCTAAAATGAACTAATTTTTTACATAACATTGCCTTCCTCTCGAAAGAATGCTTTGTCTTCAAAGCATAAGTAACGACGGATGTTGTTGAAGAATGATTCATTCTCCCAGGAAGCATCTTCTTGGGGTAAGTCCTTCCACTTGATCAGATATTCCGAGATGATCAAGGTCCCACATTTTAAAAGGTCTTGGATTAATCTTGCAATTTCCATTTTTGGTGATGTGGATATCAGTATGGCTTGATGTTGACAGGATCTGATCTTGCCTTGACTTCTATTGTATGCTCAATTTCCCTATTAGGCGGCCTCTTCATAGGTAGGTCTTGAATTACTTTTTCATGCTTTCGAATCAGATCTTGTATCCCTGGTGAGTCTTCTCTATTCATATTTGCAGATAAAATTTCTAATTGGTGACATTGTATTGCATAAGCAGGTGCTCTTCTTCGACTCAGCTTCATCATCTGAGATGATGAAACAACTTGATTTTCTGGTGGTTGGAATTTGTGTAGTTTGTACTTCTGACCTCCCCATTTGAATTTTATAAATTGTACTTGATGGTTAGCGGCATAAGTGCCAAAATTTCTTATCCATTGGATACCTAGGACTACATCTACTCCTCCTAATGGTACCGTGAAGAATGGAGACTCTAGATTAAAGTCTTGAATCTGCAAATTGACCTTATGGAATTTCCCTACCTTTTCAATCTTCTTACCATTAGCTACCATCACTTTCATGTTTGGTAAGGGAAATGAAAAAATATTGAGTCTCCTTGCCATGGTTGCATCTAAAAAATTTGTGTGCTACCTGAGTCGACGAGAACCACTACGTTGTTCTTCTTTATGTGTCCTTTTAACTTTAAAGTCTGAGGTTGTGATATACCTGTCATAGCTGATAATGACACTTGTGGAATACTTCCGTCATCTAATTCTGGTGAGAATTCTGGGGCATCTTCTGTGTCTTCTATGTCATAATCCTCACTGTTTGAATCATTGGTTGCTTCACAATTATATAGGTTCTTTGGTTCTTTTTCTTTAGCACATCTATGTTTGGGGTCCCACTTCTCACCACAGTGCTTACATTTACCCTCTTTTATCCTTTGCATTTCCACATTAGATTTTTTATCTTCACGACTATGTGGTGGAACATATATTGTATTATTTGAGTCCACATACTAGGGTATCCTTCGTCTTGCATAAGTTTTTTCTGCTTTTGACCAAAATATTGGTTCAGATTTCTTTTCGGCTGTTTTTGCTTTTCGTCTTGCTACTTTTATAGATGTAATGTCATGCATCTCAAGTTCTTCTTCTAAATTAGTTGTGAGTCCCGAGAAGTATGACTAAATTAGACGAGATTCTGATAACCCAGGTACTCATGTTAGTAAGGTCTCCCATTCTTGAATGTATTCGTCCACACTTCCTTTTTGTCGTAGTTTGATGAGTTTTGAAAAGAACTCTTCTTCCTTTACACCTTGGAATATTTTGAAGAATGCATCTTTAAATTTCCTCCAGCTAATGACGTGTGTTGTCTTTTTCCACCACATATACCAGTTATATGCCTCTCCCTCCATTTTCATGGATGCATTCTTGAGCTTTTCGTCATCATCATTGATGTCATATATCTCAAGGTATTCTTCTGCTTTATTTATCCATGCAACATTGTTTTTTTCGTTTCCAACGAATTTAGGCATCTCGACTTTTGCCCTTCGCTGGTATGTTGCTAATGGTTGAGCGAAAAAAGGGTGTTGATTGGTAAAGTTATCCCAGAGTTGCTTGTTTGTAAAGGCTGTGTTACTCGCTTCTTGGTGGGGTGTCGTTGATTTTTTGGGGGATTCAACTTTTTCATGAGAGTCTGTCGACTTTGTTGAATCCAACGAGATGCGTTCTTGATTCTCTTCACCTTCCTTTAGTAGTTGTTCAGGTGTACAATTCGACCTTTTACACAGAGTTTTCAGCATTTTTAAGACCTCTCTGATGCCTGCTTCTGTCTGAACATGGTAATTTTCCATCTTTATTTCTATTCGATTTGTCGTATCGTGAATATTTTTGATTTCATCAGCTTGCTCCCCAAGCTTGATCTGGAATTCATTTAATCTTTTACTAACCTTGTCGTGGTTGCTATTTATCTTATGCTCCGCGTCCAACATTTTTTTTTGGAAATCTGCCATTGTCATTGTCGACATTGAGCGGGTTTGCGGGGGCGTGTATTTATTTGCCAGCTAAAATGTTTTTCCTCTCCTTTTTTTTAGCAAAAACAAATTTTATATATATAACTTTTAATTAATTAAAATAGATTTAATTAATTAACTAACTTTTATATATATATATATATATATATATATATATATATAAATTTTAATTAATTAAAATAAATTTAATTAATTAAATTAACTTTTATATATATATATAATGTTTAATTAATTAAAATAAATCTAATTAATTAAATCATCTGTATTATATATAATATAATTATATATATATATGTTAGTTATATATATCATATGTCACGTTATATATATATATATATATATATATATATATATATACGTATATATATATATATATATATATATATATATATATATGTCAGTTATATATATGAGTTATATATATTATAGTAGTTTTATATAACGTTACGTATTTTTCACTTTATATGTCACGTTATATTTAAGTCTTGTTGACCGTCACGTTCGCTGGTGGGGTCACCTCCGACAGCAAATGATACTTACAGCAGACCAAATTAATAGAATCGTGGTGGCAGAGCTCCCGTAGAGGTTACTCCACGCAGCCACAGGTCACCCACATGGAACCACCACAGCTGGTTTGTATGAGGTTTTGGTCACTCAGAAACCACGTGTGAGCCGCGGAACTGAGACCGTGTACTAAAAGAGTGACAAACAACAGAAATTTGAATAGGAATGAAGACAGGGACGTGGGTACAGACAACGTTGTGGTGGACGGGTTGCTGGGGAGAATTGTATGGCAGAAGAAAAATTGGCGTGAGCTGAAGAGATAGACTATGAGCACAACAGAAGTGGGGGATAACTAACCCGCTCTGATACCAGATGAAGCAGAAAACTTCTGGAGAGACAGAAATATATATAGAAATATTTTATTAAAAAGATGGATAGACAGGTGGTGATGTTTACAATGGGGTTTCCTGGCTTATATATCGCCATGGGCACCCTTTGGGAAAGGGCATGATCTTATGATCGTGCCATTTCGTCTCGCTAAACCTAAATTTAAATAATAAACCTAAAATTAACTAATTTTTTACATAACACAATATAAAGCTAATAAAATGTCTCATAAGTTTTTTTTTTTACTTTAAAATGAAATTCTAAATATAAAAACTACTTTGGCTTGCCGAAAGTTTAAAAACTTATAAAAATGATATTTTTTTTTCTCAAAAAAGGTGCAAAAGTGTAACCCAACTTCACATTGTCACCCTATGGAATGACTGCTATAATTTATTGGTAGTCCAAAACGTTGGGTTCAGAAAACTCTATAACGGGTCATTCCTCATCTATAAAACATCCTCACCTATATGGATTCATTATTTAACAATGATAAAAATATGTATGTTTATTCTATGTTTTATAGTTCCTTGAATAAAAACAATCAAAATTTTACCTTTAACAAATCAAACAATTCCTTAATTTGAGCTTCTTCTTTGTTTGGTTATGTTGTTGGAGACAAGCTTTTGAACTTACTGTCTGATTTAGATGAATGTTGAAACTCGTCATTGATGCCCTTAATGATTGATAAGGATGGTAGTATTTTAAAAATACCTTATTGCCTTCAAGAATTTAATGGCTAATGAAAATATTTCTAGCTATGCATATTGGCAGACGGATAAGATTTCTATTGTGGATCACCATGCATTGATTCTGATCTAAAATTTGATGTGGATCTTTCGGAGAAAACAATCCTCTGATGTTGTTGCTGCTTATTATCCTTCTATTTTGGAGAAAAATAAGATTCTACGTACTGGAAATGTAGATCACAAGAATTCAAAAAGTTTCATGAAAACTAAAGGAGAATCCTAACTACCAGCGATTAGTTTTTAATTAGGATTCTTATATAGTTATGTTAGTAACATAGTTTTCATATCTGTGTGTGTGTGTGTGTGTGTGTGTCTATATATATATATGAAAAATGAAAAATGAGTTTGGTGGGGAAGGAGAATGATTCCTTTTTTCACCAACTCTATCTCTTAATGTTGTAACAAATTTTGAACAAATTCTTCTCTTGTTAGGGACTTATGATATGATTTTAATATCTACCTATTAATAAGAAAAGTAACTCCCTCTTCATGAATATTATTGACTTTAATTGAGCCATTTTCATAGACAACTTCTATTCCATATGGACCTAACCAATATGATTAAATTTTTTCTTGGAAATCTTTAAATTTGGAAACAAATATCCTAATCACTTGATTTAAATTTCTTCATTTTGATGAAATTTTCATTCCACTTTTTTCTTTGCTACTCGATGATATTAATTCTTTGAATGGAATTTTGTCTAATTCCATCTAGTTCATTTAACCGTACTAACCTTTGTCTTTGTACCTCTAATATATCTAATCACAATATTGTTGTTGTTATGAAGGTCTCCATTTGAAACTCTATGGGAAGCAAAGCTTGCTTTACATAAACAAGTTCATATAGTGTATGTCCAATGGCACTCTTCCATGTAGTCTGTTATGCCTCGAGTGCTTGTAGAAGCCTATATACCCAATATTTGAGATGTAGATGGATTTTTTTCATCAGAATAACTTCAAGAACTTTTTTTGTTAAAACCATTTTCTCATTGGCTTATGGATGATATGGAATATAATTCTGATGCATTATTTTATATTGCTCCACAATCTTCTGGACAAGCTTGGATGTGAATTGTGTACCCTGGTCTATATCAATTTTTATTGGAACACCAATATGAGTGAATATCTCCAAAAGAAAACTTACAATAGCATTTTAGTAGCATAAATTAAAGGTTTAACTTCTACCCATTTTGTTACAAAATTAGTACAAACAAGAACATACCTGTTTTTTAATGTATTTTGGAGTGATTATTCCTAAAAAATAAAAATTCCATTTTCCAAATGGTTTTACAAGTACCTAAGGTTATAGAGGCATCTCATATGCTTGAACTGGCCTCCCCATTCATTGTCAACTATTAGATCTTCTGACATATTATTTGGTATCCTTAAAAAGAGTAGGCCAATTCACAAGGAAGAACCTTGTATACATTTCTCCTATCAGTAAAATGTCCTCCACGTGGCTCATCATGGCATGCTTTCAATATTTATGGTATTTCATCTTCTCTTACACACCATATGATGATTACTATGGTAATTTTCCTATGGACAAATAGTTAGAAATATTTTAATACTAAGGATTTTTAGTAGAAATTGCGAAAATATGATCATCAAGAAAATTATCATTTATAATATTTGTTGTATTCTTATTTGGGATTCAGGAAAGAAAATCAACAACTATATTTTCCTTTGTCATTTTATCCAATATAGTGATGTTAAGTTCCTGTAGCAACAAGAGACATCTAGTTATAGGGTTTTTAATTAAATATCTAATTGCATAATGATCAAGAATAAGCATCATATATGTAAGTTTATCAATAATTTTTTTGGTGTTTAGTGTTTAAAAAATCCTAATATAAGGTGGATCTATGTTAATTTGTGTGTATAAAGATTAAGAAAAACATCCTATTAAGGTCCACTTAAACCAGTTTGACTTGTGAATCATATGTTAAGCTCCTTTTTTAATATAGGGAAACTAAAATTTGAGAGGTCAAACACCTTGATGTGCACACACAAAGAAGGGCTCTACACCCACTAGGTTTTGAAATTTAACTATTTACATGGTGGTGCCTCGTTCCAACCATTAATCCACATGTTGATGAAACAAATAATAAATAAATTACATCATTTTCCATTTACTTAAATTCCAATAAACTAATGTTTGTCTCAATGAATATCATCATCATCAATATCGTTACAAAATCTCACACACACATGGAACATTTCTATATGCACTTCCTCACGTCCATTATTAACACTAAAGTAAAAACCATTATCAAATAACATATATGTATAACCCCAAGGGACCTAAGTGTATGCGACCTTGTGCTCTCCTTGGCTAATATGGTTGTGGCATGGCAAGTCAAACCACTTAATCCTTGGGGTTTCTATGTTTGGAAATATATCATCCCACCCTTAATGTGTTTATTTACTAGTCTAGATCCATCTTAACCCGAAATATATCAAGCACCGAGAGGGATCAAATATATTGGGGTGAAAACCTCTT
This sequence comes from Pinus tabuliformis, assembly GCA_031772625.1. Classification (NCBI taxonomy): domain Eukaryota; kingdom Viridiplantae; phylum Streptophyta; class Pinopsida; order Pinales; family Pinaceae; genus Pinus; species Pinus tabuliformis. The sequence continues at coordinate 1,255,629,846 of CM062818.1, read as the reverse complement.
TTTTGAGTGCAAAACTTGAGTAAAGGTTTGCACCTTGAGATATTTGATCCCTCTCGATGCTTGATAGATCCGGGTTAAGATGGATCTAGGATGGTTATATAATATCTATATTTGTATCTATTTGTCTCTTTCTTAATCCCTCTCTTTATCTCAACCCCCAAACATACACATCGCTCTCCATATATGTCCATCTCTCTCTCCCCCCCTCTTCTTCTACCTTCTTATCTTCCCCTTCTCTCTCTCTCTCTTCCCCTTCTCTGCCTCTATCCTCTGTCTCTTCCTTCCTAGTGTACTCTCTCCTTCACTCTCTCTCCATCTCTCCATCTCTCTCTCGAACTTTCTCTCTCTATGCCTTTATTCCTCCACTTCTCCTCCTCCAACTCCATATCTCTCTTGAGTCCTACCTCTCTTCCTTTATCTTTCTCCCTTTCTCTTGCACCTCCCTTTGTCTCCCCCCCATCGCTCACACAATCTCTCTCTCCCCCCTCCAACAATGTCACTATATCCCTCCCTATCTCATTCTCTATCCCCCTCCCTCTCTCTCTCTTCCCCTTATCTCCTATCTCTCTCATCTCCTCTCTTCTCTCTTCCCTCCTCTCCTCTCTCTCTATTTCTCCCTTGTCACTCCCTCTTCCTCTCCACCTCTATCTATGTATGTCTTTTTTCTTTCCTCCCTCTCTCTCCCCCTCCTCCATCTCTCTCTCTCCCCCTCTTCTCTCCCTCCCCTCCTCTTTCTCTCCCCCCCTACATCTCTCTCTCTCTCCCTATCTTCTCTCCCTCCCCTCCTCTTTCTCCCAACCCCCCTTCCCCCACCCATTTTTTCATCCCCCTCCTCTCTCTCCCAGCTCCCCTCCCCCCACCCATTTTTTCACTATCTCCCCCCCCTCTCTATCTTAAACTTAATTCCATTGTATTGTGTTTAAGAAAGTATCTAAATTAAAAAACAAACTCAGTTGTTTGTAACATATTAAACTTATATTTTGGATCAATCATGTCAAAGAAAATACAATAATGAAAACCTTAAAAAAATAATGCATTATCTTTCCTCTATTATTGTTAGTCACTTTGCTTGCTCTAATGGCTTGGATCCTTAGTTAAGATGGATCTATGATGGTTCTTAATAATATTATTTATATTATATAAATGTCACATCTTTATATATAAAAATATTATCATATAGTTGTATTAAAATCTTCTTTTAATTTCTATGGGAATATTTATAGTAGTCGTGAGGATAGAGGGTTTAGATTTAGATATATCTCAAAAGTAATTATAACTTTTTAACTTTTAGATTCAATTAAAAAATGTTATAAATTAAATCAAAATAAAATATTTTGATTGTGAAATAAATAAGTCATGTGATACTGATAAGCCATGTATTGGCCCATTATATTGTAACAAAGTCTATTTACAAGTTAATAATATCCATGGTAAAGTGTGGGTGAATATTCATGTTTAAATATCGTGTCATATTGTTATAAAATATTTAATTGTAAAATAAGTTATGATTTTTGGGCATGTATTGGTAAGGCATGGTATGGACCCATGGTATTATAACAAAGCCAATTCACAAGTTCATAATATTAATGGCAAAATGGGGGTGAATATCCATGGTTAAGAATTTTGTCATATCTTTATAAAATATTTTGGTTGTGAAATAAGTTATGTTTTTTGGGCATGTGGTATTGATAAACCACGTATTGGCCCATGGTATTGTAACAAAGTCTATTTGCAAGTTAATAATATCCATGGTAAGGTAGGGGTGAATATACATGGTTAAGAATCTTGTCATATTGTTATAAGATATTTTGATTGTGAAATAATTTATGTTTTTTGGGCATGTAGTATTGGTAATCCATGGTATTGGCCCATAGTATTGTAACGAAGCCTATTTACAAGTTAATAATATCCATGGTAAGGTAGGGGTGAATATTCATGGTTAATAATCTTTCATATTGTTATAAAGTATTTTGGTTGTGAAATGAGTTATGGTTTTTTGGCATGTGGTAATGATAAACCATGCTCTTGACCCATGGTATTGTAAAAAAACCTATTCACAAGTTAATAACAAAATCAAAATATAGCAAATTGAATTTTAATATTTTTATTACTTTAGCTTTTTATTATTAATTGAGCCAACATTTAAATGTCAATATTGGGGTTTATATTGTTTCTTATTTATTACTTTTAAAGTTTTATTTATAACTTATAACTTTTTTATTTTTAATGTAGGTAGCATTTAAATGTTTACACAATATCAATTTAAAACTTTTATTATTTTTTAATTGAACCGATATCTAAAATTGTTTACATACTTACATTACACCTAAACATCTACTCTATACTCCGTTGTTAGAGTGCCTCTAGGCACAGTAAATAACGTTAAAGTAAACACCATTTTCAAACAACATATATGCCTAAACCCAACAAGGGATGCAAGTGGATGGGACGTTGTGATCTCCTTGGTTAATATGGTTGTGGCATGAAAGTCAAACCACTTTGAGCCTTGGATTTTCTATGTTTGGAAACATCTTATCCCACCTTCATTAGGTTAATCCATAAATAACATTAAAGTAAACATCATTATCAAACAACATATATGCCTAACTCCAAGGGACCCAAATGGATATGACCTTGTCATCTCCTTTTCTATATGGTTGTAGTATGGCAAGTCAAACCACTTGAGCCTTTAGGTTTCTATATTTGAAAACATATTGTACCACCCTCATTGCGGTTTCTATGTTTTGAAATATTAGAAACATCTCATCCCACCCTAATATGTTTGTGGCATGGAAATCAAAATACTTGAGCCTTGGGGTTTCTATGCATGGAAACATCTCATCCCACCCTCAATGGGGTTTATCCATAAATAACATTAAAGTTAACACCATTTTCAAACAAAATATATCCCTAATCCGAAGGGACCTAAGTGGATATGGCCTTGTCATTTCCTTAGTTTATATGGTTGTAGCATGGAAAGTTAATCCACTTGAGATTTTAGATTTCTATGTTTGGAAAAATCTTGTCCAACCCTTATTGGCCTTTCTATGTTTTGAAATATTAGAAACGTCTCATCCCACCCTAATATGTTTGTGGCATGGCAACTCCAAACACTTGAGCCTTGGGTTTCTATGCTTGGAAACATCTCATCCCACCCTCATTAGGGTTTATCCATAAATAATATTAAAGTAAACATCATTATCAAATAACATATATGCCTAAGCCCAAGGCACCCAAGTGGATATAACCTTTTGATCTCTTTGGTTAATATGGTTGTGGCACGGAAGTATGATGTAACTGAACTTCTTCTTTATTGGGTCCTCGTAAGCTAACGGGTACACCTCAAATGAATGCCTTGCACTCCTAAATCCCTTTTTATCACTGCTAAATCCTAATCCCTAGGAATTCTTGGATGATAAGGTTATCAGATCTTTCAATTATCAAAACCCAATGATATCAGTTGCCAGGGTCCCAATGGGGCTTTGAAGCTTCACAAGGGCTAGGCTAGTGGTGTGATTTCGACGAGTGATGACAAGTCAAAAGCCAACAAGCGAGTGAATAACCTATGGTGCCAGAGGTTGGAATTCCAAAAGGGTTAACACCAATGTTTGGTATGCTCCTAACACCATTGATTTAGGCATTTAATCCATTCAACATATATGCTACCAAATGATATAACTCCTACAATCATTCCTCAGTGATAATCTCCCCTTCTTTATCTCACCTTAGTGCCAGTTAGTATGCAAATGTCAATTTCATGGGAAGACCATAGATTGCTGATGCTCAAGTTCATGGGAAAACCATAAATTGTTGATGTAGGACCAATCTGTAATCTACTCATATTGTGATCTCACATGAAGGAAATGAGTGTTTTAGGCAGCTTTCCTCATATATCATGATTATAAACAAAGTATTCAAACCCTAAAGAATACTCGTCCACTTGAGGACTATTTTCCTCCACATCTCAACTTGTTCTTAGAATGGATTTTATTTCCCAAAGGAATCAAATCCATTTTACAATACAATCACGAATGAATGCAAAAATTGGACTAAGCAAGACGTTTCAAAACAAAATGGCAACATTCAAACCTTCTTACCTTTCAATGCACCCTCTCGATCTCCAACCAATGATGTATATCCTTCTGCAACAATCTCAATGAACAAAGATTTTAGTTCTTTCCCTTCACATGGAATGTAACACACACAATGTAGAGGAGTTGATTAATAAGAGCCGCATCAATCTCACTCCTAGAAAAGGTGTTCAACCTTGTTCTACCAAACTCACATGCTTGTGGACCCATTTCTCCATGAAATCAAACTAAGCTTAAAACCCCTGCATTCATATTTTAATGCAATACATAACTCCTAGAATAAACATTCATATATAAAACCAAATGGTCATTTATACTTAACCAAAGGTAGACAATTACTCTTAAAGGCAAGGATATTCAAGAAAGAAAATAAATAAACTTCTCATTTATCAAAACTCTATACACAGAGAAATGGATAGGCTATAAATTGTGGACATATTCTGCCCCTATTCTATCTCTAACTAACTTGCAAACTAATGATAAATTTCCTGTTTTTTGTCTTCTTTTATTTCCTATGGACCTATTTGTGAGGCATCCTCCATTGCCTCTTTAGCCCACCCTTATTCCTATTTTATACACCTCTATGAATTAGAAACTTCATGACACTCTGCACCTTTTACAATATGCCACATGGACAAGAGTGCTAGCCTATGAAAACTTTCCTAACAACCTAGATCTTCTCTAGAATTTGAACATTTGTATTTCCATTATAATTTTATTATTTATAATTTTTTATACAAATTTTATTAGAGGGAATCTTTCCACTTTGGAAAGTTTTCTTGACTCTATGAAAAAAGATTTCCGAGAGGTTTGATGCTCCTGCATCAAAGTCAAAACACTTGAACCTTGCAATTTCTATGTTTGAAACATCTCATCCCACTCTCAGGCACTTAAGGGAGAGTAAGATTGTTAATAGCCGGTTAGCTGAATTAATGCACAAGGGACAAATATATCACAAGTTGAATTTGGACTTAAGTGTAGGAGGTGCAAATACTTACCTCCCTTTTGAACCTATATCCTTTAATGGAAAACACATGTTTTTTACCACAATACAAAAAAGTACCTTTACCTATTTTTTTGTGTAACCAGCGGAATCAACAACTAGATTTGTCTTCCCAACCACTACCATTATACTCGTAGGGGCCTACAGCTTATCCACCACTAATCAACAACTAGGTTAGTGTTGTAATCACATGATAGGGGTGTGATGCCCCAGGATAAATGTAAATATTTGATTTTACTATGGTAAATGGTAAACTGAATTAACTGTTATTATCAGTTTGGATTTAATAATATTTCCTGTGGTTTTTTTTTAAAAGAAAATATTTCTTGAAAAGCTGGAAACTACCACGGAGGTGGTTGCTGTGTGTCCCAAAATAACCTAACTGCTTTCCTAACAGAGGGGTTTTCCAGAGGAAAGGAGGCAGGAGGGGGGGTTCTGTGCTGTAGGGACAGGCAGAGGGAAAGAAAAACACACAAAAAGAGGCTAAGTTTGGTGACCAGATAGCCCAGCACAAAGGTGCAATGACTTGCTGAGGGTAGTGGTTCGGCAAGAGAGCTAGGGGGGAGATTCTCGTCTTGGAGGACGAATCTCAAGGTTGGGTGGCATATTCGAAGCGGGAGAGCAGTGGAGGCCTAGCTTCTGGAGTATTTGTAAGTTACACCAGTGCAGGTAAGTGAGTAAGCATTTGTAAGTAATTTTGCAAGAATATTGGAAAAAGGTAAACGTACTGGATAGAATTAACAACTACTGTTAGAAAAACCCAGAACTTGCCGTTGTCACCAAAGGTGTGTTGGCTGAGAATACGAACATACATAGGATGTATTTCCCTGTTGTCTATTAATTTGTCTCTTCCTTATATATAGGATGTATGTCCCTATTGTTTATTAATTGTTATTAAAAAAAAAAACAGTGGCAGAAAATCTTGGAACCTTTACGAAGGTAGGTAATGCTATGGGTGCTACAGAATGGTCATGGTCATCAACTGTAGTCGGACTGTTCCTAAATGTAGGATGACTGTAGGGTAGGGAGGAAAGAACTGTTATAGCTTTTCTGTTTAAACACCATTAGCATACAAGTTCAAGCAAGGTCTAGTGTAACACTTAACAGAAGTAATGGAGTCCGTAGAATGTTATGAAACCCTTGCCATGAGGCGAATGAGGCTAAGCACCCCGTGTTTTCAAAAAAAAGAGAAGATGATTGATTGGATCGTTCTAGAGGGACTCCCTTGGTTCGACAGCTTGAGCATTAGAGTCTTGTGTGTTTGGTCGGATTGGAAATCCATGTACTTTGATGGTATAAGTTTTGTGGATGGGGAGTGAAACCAATGAACACCCTGTGCAAGAAGGACGAGAGAAAATAAAAGATTTCCACACCGGGGAAACCCCTGATATCAGGCATGGGGAAGGGTTTCCAGTTTAGTGGATTTCATTATATGCACCACCCTAGAAAACGTTGGCCCAGGAGGATATTGGACCCATGGGATGGGGTTCGGTCCTAGCCGCACTGATACAAGGTGGTAGGAAGGATAGGCTACAGGTGTAGCAGGGGCCGGGCTTAACCTTTGAAACCCTCATATGGAGCCAAGTTCTAAGGGATTAGAGACTGTAAATACATCTGGTAGAATTAAGCAGAAATCACGATCATGACCTAACTAAATAGTGAAAACAATTTGTCAGGCTGAAACTTTAAACCATAAACTAAATATGCATATATATATATATATATATATATATATATGCAAATGATAAACTAGAAACTGAATGTGCATATATTTGAAACGTTAAACCAGAAACGGGATATGCATATATATATATATATATATATATATATATATATATATATATATATATATACTGCTATACAGTGCCATAAATTTAGGGAGTCGAAACATTTCTAACAACCAGATCGAATCAAGAATCTGAGCGATAAACCATTCAGGGAAGCCATAACACATATTAAGATTCCAACCAAATGTCCAAGTTTAGATGCAAGTCTGGAAGACAATAAACGGAATGTACATATATATTACATCATAAAAGACTGGGCTATGAAAATGGAGAATTTGCCCAGGGTCGTGGGTGAAACTCATACAACCCCATTATAAGTCCAACAAATAAATAACATGTATAGCGCAGGGTTCAGAGGAGCAACCTCGAGCAACAAAGCGTCATACCCATTAAACAGAAAACAGAACAGAAGCCATCACAGGGTTGGCCTCACTGGAACCCAAAACAGGGTCACCTAATTAGTGTGCTCATGCGAGCTATAACTACAATTTAGGCGTAGTGGCCTATAGAATAAGAAGCAGAAATAATTCCTACAATCTATAGAAAGTGGAATTTCTTCATACCAGATGAAAACCAGAATGACTAACAGCTCATCTCTCTGACCAAGGCCATCCGCAACCTAGATAGCAGGAGTGAGGGTACTTGCGTGCAAGCCATATACCATGATTAGAACCTGTAAACATCTAACATGTGCAAGATAAGCATATCTGCAAAACAATAACTAGGTGGTAATTACCTGGCGATGAATCCTGGTGGTAGGAGTAGGTTGAAGCCTCAAGCGCATGTTCACTGCATCCAATCCCTAACCCAGTGAAGGTGCAGAGCAAGTTCCAATGGGACTCCAATGCCGCGCCAAGGGTAGTGTAAGTCAGCGAGTAACCATGGCAACCGTCGGATCATCCCGTTCGTCTCATAGCCATCGATGCACGAAGGATCTCGAGGTAGTAGCTGGGGGCTGCCCATGCCACGTACCCGGGGTGGGACAGGTAAGTAAATGCTCAATCAATGTTAATTAGCTGCCCAAATACATATGTAATTAAACAACATGAAAATCTTAGTACTGTTAATTGCTTGCACTTGGAGAGTTTAAATGGTAGAGAACTACGTGTCAACCCAAATGGGTGGTAGCTGCAGACATAGGACTTGCCTTTATGTAGGCGTTAAATACGAACCATTATCCAAAGGGTATGTAAGAAAATGGACTGTAGATCTGTCAACCGTGTGATGAATATTTTTATGTGTCGGTAAACTAGGTAGGTATGTTACAGGACTGTTAATCTTGTCAAGCGCACAACTATGTATTGATGATTATGAATTTGTAAATGTTTACATATAGATTTTTTTTTTTTTTTTTACCGTGGGACATATGAAAATTGGTATCAGAGCCCGGTTTCAACAACTGTGGCCTCTGGGATAAACACTAGAAAACAAAGAGACAAAGTTAACTTACTACATGTTTTGCAATTGCAACTCTTCTTATATATGAAGGAAGCAGTTAATATGTTAACCCTCCTTTTTGGTTCTATTCTCAGGCTAAGAGTAGGGGGAACCAGAAGACAAATAACATGCGAAGGTCAAGCAGTGCTCCCCATAGGTTTGTAGTAGGCCAAGGATCTACAATAGACCCCGGGGTTAGCCCAGAATTATGGGTATAGCTTGGGTAGGAGACCCACAACACGAATTTAGCAATATTAGAGACCGTACAGGAACTGAAAAACGAAATGGACCGATTACGGGAGGATAACGCAAGATTAACCATGGAGCAAGAAAGGATTTTAAAGAGCCTATCAGACAAGCAGAATCAACAACTGCTGAATCCCAGTGTTGAGCAGCAAAGAGTGTCGGAAGAGCAAACCCACCACACAGAACTAGAGGAGTCAGCAGGAAGGGATGACGAGCAGGAAGAACGATCTGATAACGCTTCAGAGAAGCAGACATCAAAGAGGCAATGAATAGAGTTTCAAGGGGAATTCCATAAGATCAAACCGCCACACTTTGACGGAGAACAAGAGGAAGCAGCTGAGGCATGGTTGATTAATATGAAAAAATACTTTCAGTTGTACGAATACGATCACAACCTCAAGGCACGGTTAGCCATTTTCTGGCTATAAGGGAAGGCCACACTGTGGTGGGAGGAAGTTAAAATTGTGAAAGGAGTAAGTGAGCAGAATGTTACTTGGGACAAATTTCAAAAATATTTCAAGGAAAGGTACCTGACAAAGTGTTTCTATGATGAAAAGGTGAGGGAATTCCATGACTTGCGTTTGGGACAGTAGACCATGGACGAATTTATCACTCGTTTTACATCATTACTTCGTTATGTACCTTATATCAAGGAGGAAAAGGCTAAAGTACAGAGGTTTGTCAGCAGTTTACCCTCAAATATGAGGGAAAGGATTGAGTTTGACAATCCGAAAACAATGGACGAAGTAATACGCAAAGCCAGAATTTGTTACCAGCAAAGTAAGCAGAAGGGAGAAGTCCCGGGTAAAAGATGGGCTGATAAGAGGAACAATAAATTGGCTGGGAACAATAAAGGGAATCGAGGTGGAGGTAGTAAGGGCCTTGCCAAAGGGAAAACTAGTAGGAATTCACAGAAAAGCTCCCTCAGATCAAAACCAACTGGTGAGTCAAGGATCAGTGAACCACCTGGAAAATTTGACAGCGAAGGGACAACAAGGCCTCCCGTGCAGTGTTGGGGCTGCGGTGGACCTCATTACGTCAAAAACTGCCCACAGCGGAAAGGAGCTGAACAGATTTCCCAGATCCACGAAGCATCAACAGTCGGTGACGTAGGACGTAGTCTGCCAAGGATTAATGCTGCCCTGGAAGATCGTCAGGCGGAGTACCAGCCGACCATGGTGGAATTTGAAGGTAAAATTTCAGACCTTACTGTCACTGTTTTAATTGATCTTGGAGCCACATTAAGTTACATTAGTCCTAAGATTGTGGAGCAATGTAAATTGCAAACTGTTAAATTTAGGAACCCATGGTTAGTACAGTTGGCTACAGGGGCGAAGCAGAGAGTACAGGCTAAGGTCGATAACTACCCCTTAAAGATATCAGGATAGTCAATAAGGGTAGATTTGAATGTACTTCCCCTTGGTTCTTATGATGTTCTTATTGGTATGGATTGGCTAGAAAAACACTGGTCCCTAGTCAACTACAAAACAAAGACTATTTACTACAGGGATGAGCTGGGAGCAAGGCAAGAAATGCAAGGGATTAAACGGCCTGTACAGGTTCGGCCAATAACTACCTCTCAGTTAGCTAAGTGCATTAGGAAGGGGTGTCAGATTTATGCCATCCAAGTAGGCTATGCTAATTTGAAAGATAAAACAGCCACTTTGGACAACATCCCTGTGATACAAGAATTTGCTGATGTGTTTCCGGAGGAGATTCCCTAACTGCCACCTAAGAGGGATATAGACTTTACTATTGAATTGATACCAGGGCAGCACCAGTATCTCGAGCCCCCTACATAATGAGTACACCTGAGTTAACAAAGTTAAAAATGCAGTTACAGGAACTTCGAGACAAAAATTACATTCGCCCCAATGTGTCTCCATGGGGAGCTCTAGTATTGTTTGTCAAGAAAAAGGACGACACCCTTTGAATGTGCATATATTATCGTCAGTTGAATCAATTAACCATCAAGAACAAGTATCCCTTACCCTGGATTGACGAACTTTTTGATCAAGTAAAGGGAGCAACAGTATTTTCCAAGATCGATCTGCGATCAGGTTATCACCAAATTCAGATTAAGGAGGAAGACATAGCTAAGAATGATTTTAGAACAAGGTATGGGCATTACAAATTTGTGGTGTTACCCTTTGGGTTAACTAACGCCCCTGCGACCTTTATGTGTTTAATGAACAACATATTTCATCAATATTTGGACAGATTTGTACTGATCTTTATTGATGATATATTGATATATTCTCGCACGATGGAGGAACACAAGGAGCACCTTAGGCTGGTGCTGCAAACCCTCCAAGAACACCAATTATATGCCAAGTTCAGTAAGTGCGACTTCTTTAAAGAGGAAATACAGTATTTGGGGCATATAATCACGAAAGAAGGGATCACAGTGGACCCTAAAAAGATAAAGACCATAATGGAATGGCCTGTACCAAGGGATGTGGTAGACATCTGATCTTTCATGGGATTAGCCGGATATTACAGATGATTTGTAGAAGGATTCTCTAGAGTAGCATACCCTATCACCTCCTTACAAAAATAAGGAAGAGATTTTAGATGGACCCCAGAATGTCAAAAAAGTTTTGAGTAGCTTAAGCATCTGCTCACCACCGCACCCATTCTGAATATAGCTAATCCCAACAAGGAATATGTGGTGTGCACTGACGCAAGAAAAGAAGGTGTAGGAGGCGTGTTGATGCAAGAAGGGAAGGTAATAACCTACAAGTCCAGGAAACTGAAAGAACATGAGCAGAAATATTCTACTTATGATCTGGAATTGGCAGCCATAATTCATGCCTTGAAATGTGGCAACACTACCTTATGGGCAGGAAATTCTTACTATTGATAGACCACCACAGTTTAACCAATTATTTCAGCTAGCCCACCTTAAATGCCAGGCAAGCACGGTGGGTGGATTTTCTAGGCGGTTTTGATTTTGAGATCAAACATTTGAAAGGGAAAGAGAATCGGGTGGCGGACGCGTTAAGTCAGAAATTACAATGTCTATATGAAATTTCTTGTAGCGAATGGAAAAGCCCCTTTGAAGAGATGATTAAAAAAGCAGCAGAACTGGACATGGTATATCAGCAAATAAAACAGCAAGTACAACAGTTGACCAGCCAAGGAAATCAGTCAAGTTACTCAGTAAATGTTACTGGAATGCTGTGTTACAAGAAAAGGTTGTATGTACCCAATCAAAACAGCATTAAAAACTTACTGCTGGATGAATTTCATAAAAGTCACTATGCTGGTCACCCAGGATATTAGAAAATGATCACCTCCCTACAGAGGGAGTATTATTGGCCAAGTATGAAAAGAGATGTGGTTGAATACCTGGCATGTTGTTTGAAATGCCAGCAGATTAAGGCAGAGCATCAACACCTTGCGGGGTTACTGCAACCGTTACCCATTCCAGAATGGAAATGGGAGACCATCTCCATGGACTTCATAACGAGTTTGCCCAAAACAAAGAAAAATCACGATTTCATCATGGTGGTGGTGGAAAAACTAAGTAAATTGGCACATTTCATACCCGTGAAATCGACCTATAAAGCTGTGAAAATTGCCCATATCTTTATGAAGAATATATTTAAGCTGCATAGGTTACCTAAAACAATAATCTCAGACCGTGACGTGAAATTTACTTCGGCCTTTTGGAGAACACTGTTCGGAGAATTAGGAACTCAGTTGAATTTCAGCATAGCTTATCACCCTCAAACTGACGGGCAAACAGAATGGGTGAACCAAGTGGTAGAAGATATGTTACGGGCATATGTTATGCGACAACCAACCAAGTGGGAAGATTATCTGCACCTGGTCGAGTTCGCATATAATAATGGCTATCATACATCATTGCAGATGAGCCCATTTGAAGTATTGTATGGGCGGAAGTGTCGCACACCTGCAAGCTGGGGTGGGCCAGAAGACCGATTAATGTTGGGACCCGACATGCTTAAGGAAATGGAGGAAACAGTTAAGGAAGTGAGAGTCAATTTAAAGGCAGCCCAGGATAGACAGAAAAGTTTTGCGGACCGGAAAAGGAAGTTTAAGGAGTATCAAGTCGGTGATCATGTATATGTGAGAATTCGAGCAAAAAGGAGCACATTACAATGGAGCGGGTGTGCCAAGTTGGCACCGCGATTTTGTGGACCCTTTCAGGTCTTAGCAAGAATTGGGCTGGTCGCTTACCAGCTCGCTCTACCAAGTCACATATGGGTCCACAACATTTTTCATGTTTCCTTGTCAAAGAAATACGTTTATGATCCCAAACATATAATCCGATGGTAGGATATACAGGTCGAATCGGCAGAAGAAGTCTTGGTCGAGCCGCTAAACATCCTCGACCAGAGCGAAGTAATGCTACGGAAGCAAGCTATTACCCAAGTTAAAGTGCAGTGGCATCACTTTGGACCTGATGAGGCCACTTGGGAAGATGAGGAGTTGATGAAAAAGGATTATCCAGAGTTGTTCATGGCCGAAAGACATCGGGAGGATGTCTAATTTCAAGGGGGGAAGATGTGATGCCATAAGATAAATGTAAATATTTGATTTTACTGTGGTAAATGGTAAACTGAATTGACTGTTATTATCTATTTGGATTTAATAATATTTCTTGTGGTTTTTTTTTTAAAAGAAAATGTTTCTTGAAAAGATGGCAACTACCAAGGAGGTGGTTGCTGTGTGTCCCAAAATACCCTAACTGCTTTCCTAACGGAGGGGTTTTCCAAAGGAAAGGAGGCAGGAGGGGGGCTTCTACGCTGTAGGGACAGGCAGAGGGAAAGAAACACACGCAAAAAGAGGCTAAGTCTGGTGATGACCAGATAGCCAAGCACGAAGGTGCAGTGACTTGCTGAGGGCAGTGGTCCGGCAAGGGAGCTAGGGGGGAGATTCTGGTCCTGGAGGATGAATCTCAAGGTTGGGTGGCATATTGGAAGTGGGAGAGCAGTGGAGGCCCAGCTTCTGGAGTATTTGTAAGTTACACCAGTGCAGGTAAGTGAGTAAACATTTGTAAGCAATTTTGCAAGAATATTGGAAAAAGGTAAATGTACTGGATAGAATTAACAACTACTGTTAGAAAAACCCAAAACTTGTTGTTGTCACCAGAGGTGTGTTGGCTGAGAATATGAACATACATAGGATGTATTTCCCTGTTGTCTATTAATTGTTCTCTTCCTTATATATAGGATGTATGTCCCTATTGTTTATTAATTGTTATTTAAAAAAAAAAAATCAGTGGCAGAAAATCTTGGAACCTTCACGAAGGTAGATAATGCTATGGGTGCTACAGAACGATCATGGTCATCAACTGTAGTCGGACTATTCCTAAATGTAGGATGACTGTAGGGCAGGGAGGAAAGAATTGTTATAGCTTTTCTGTTTAAACACCATTAGCGTACAAGTTCAAGCAAGGTCTAATGTAACACTTAATAGAAGTAATGGAGTCCGTAGAATGTTATAAAACCCTTGCCATGAGCCGAATGAGGCTAAGCGCCCCTAGTTTTAAAAAAAAAGAGAAGATGACCGGTTGGATCCTTCTCGAGGGACTCTCTTGGTTCGATAGCTTGAGTGTTAGAGTCTTGTGTGTTTGGTCGGATTGGAAATTCGTGTACTCTGATGGTATAAGTTTCACGGATGGGGAGTGAAACCAATGAACACCCTCCGCAAGAAGGATGAGAGAAAATAAAAGATTTCCACACTGGGGAAACCCTTGATATCAGGCACGGGGAAGGGTTTCTAGTTTAGTGGATTTCATTGTATGCACCACCCTAGAAAACGTTGGCCCAGGAGGATGTTGGACCCATAGGACGGGGTTCATTCCTGGCCGCACTGATACAAGGTGGTTGGAAGGATAGGCTACAGGGGCCGGGCTTAACCTTTGAAACCCTCATATGGAGCCAAGTTCTAAGGGATTAGAGACTGTAAATACATCTGGTAGAATTAAATATAAATCATGACTATGACCTAACTAAACAGTGAAAACAATTTGTCAGGCTGAAACGTTAAACCAAAAACTAAATATGCATATATATATATATATATATATATATATATATATATATATATATATATATATTATATATATATATATATATATATATATAGAGATATATATATATATATATATATATACATATATATATAAATGTTGTATAGTGCCATAAATTTAGGGAGTCGAAACATTTCTAAACAACCAGATTGAATCAAGAATCTGAGTGATAAACCATTCAGGGAAGCCATAATACGTATTAAGATTCCAACCAAATGTCCATGTTCAGATGCAAGTCTGGAAGACAAATAAACAGAGTGTACATATATAATACATTATAAAATACTGGGCTACGAAAATGGAGAATTTGCCCAGGGTCATGGGTGAAACTCAGACAACCCCATTATAAGTCCAACAAATAAATAACATGTATAGCCAAGGGGTTCAGAGGAGCAACCTCGAGGAACGAAGCCTCATACCCATTAACCAGAAAACAGAACAGAAGTCGTCATGGGGTTGGTCTCACCGGAACCCAAAACAGGGTCACCTAATTAGTGTGCTCACGCGAGCTGTAACTACAATTCAGGCGCGGTGGCCTGTAGACTAAGAAACAGAACCAATTCCTACAATCTATAGCAAATGGAATTTCTTCATACCAGAGGAAAACCAGAATGACTGACGGCTCATCTCTCCGACCAACGCCATCTGCAACCTAGATAGTAGGAGAGAGGGTACTTGCGTGCAAGCCATATACCATGATTAGAACCTGTAAACATCTAACCTGTGCAAGATAAGCATATCTACAAAAAAATAACCGGGTGGTAGTTACCCGGTGATGAATCCTGGTGGTAGGAGTAGGTTGAAGCCTCGGGCGCATGTTCACTGCATCCAATCCCTAGCACAGTGAAGGTCAAGCCCTCCGCCCAGGCAGAGGGCAGAGCAAGTTCCAGAGCTTTCCACAAAGGAATGGGACTCCAATGCCGCGCCAAGGGTAGTGTAAGTCGGCGAGCAACCATGGCAACCGTCGGATCATCCCGTCCGTCTCATAGCCGTCGATGCACGAAGGATCCCGAGGTGGCAGCTGGGGGCTGCCCACGCCACGTACCCGGGGTGGGACAGGTAAGTAAATGCTCAATCAATGTTAAATAACCACCCAAATCCATATGTATTTAAACAACATAAAAATCCCAGTACTGTTAATTGCATACACCTGGAGAGTTTAAATGGTAGAGAACTACGTGTCAACCCAAATGGGTGGTAGGTGCAGACATAGGACTTGCTTTTATGCAAGCTTTAAATACAAACCATTATGCAAAGGGTACGTAAGAATATGAATTGTAGATCTGTCAACCGTATGATGAATATTTACATGTGTTGGCCAACCAGGTAGATATGTTACAGGACCGTTAATCTTGTAAAGCGCACAACCATGTATTGATGATTATGAATATGTAAATGTTTACATATATAATTTTTTTTTTTACCGTGGGACATATGACAAGGAGTTCTGTACCACTACCATTATACTCATTGGGACCTACAACCTATCCACCACTATACTCACTGGGGCCTACCACCTACCCTTCTCTCCATAGAGCTTCAAGGAATTGAACCTATCCACCACTATACTCATTGGGGCCTACCACCTATCCTTCTCTCCATAAAGCTTTGAGGTATTGAACCTCGACTACCATTATACTAGCTGGGGCCTACAACCTATCCACCCTATACTCACTGAAACCTACTACCTATCCTTCTCTCTGAGCTTCGAAATATTGAACGTTGAATCTTTTGCAATAACTAATTAAGCTCCACTCTATATACCATGTAATTGGATTACAATAATAAATTCTTATAAACACTCTTATAAAAAAAACTCCATATAATTTTTCATATTTTGTAAATAACATTAAAAATAAATATTATTGTAAATTATACAATATATAATCTTAATCTAAATAAGGGGTTCACGTAGGAAAGAAGGGGTTTGTATGAGGTTTCGATGTCGAGATCGAAGTTTAGCGTGCTGAGATCAAAATGCTCGCCCTTTATAGGTAATTGCTGCATTTGCTTGAAGAATTGTGGGTCTTTTATGAGTTTTGTGGTGGCTGGATCTACGTTTTCATGGAAAAGTTCATAGGAGCAGGCAGCGGTAGAATCGTTGTCTATCTCCAATTCTACCACCTACCTACTCCTCGCGAACAAACTCAGGGAGCCTGACTCCGATTTCTACCAACTCCTCCACCAACTCCTCCATGAAAACGCAGACGTAGCCACTGCGAAACTTAGAAACAAAAACCCCAAATACTTAGAGCAGATGCAACAATTAGTCTTGAAGGGGGAGCATTTAGTTCTCACAACACTCAAAGTTCAAAGCTAAACAATGGCATTCTGAGTTTGCACAGGTTTCTTGGAACCTTGTGAATGATACATTGAAGACGATGGTGCGTCTCTAGTTCAAACCCGGCCAAGTCGCTGGTGTTGGTCGCGAGTTGTCATGCAGAGAACCCATGATGGTTCTGTTAGACTCCGTCTCATGTCAGAGATTGATTCTTCTTCAAAACCTCGTTTTGAAGAAGAAATCATTTAAATGTTGCATTTTAGATTATGTAATTTGTTCTTTAGCTCTTAACTGGCAGCGACTTCAGGCTCCTACCTTGCCCCAAAGACCCCCCTGCAGAAACTGTGTCCAATCCCCGCACCCTAAATTGCAGCTCCTCAAATTTGCCACCAAAAACCCAAAAAACCCCAAAACAACCTTCAAATCAGTTTACTAGCCTAATATCAGTGTTACCTTGTTGGTCATCTCATCCTATTGAAAATCTACCAAGATTGATCGGAGAGAGCCTTCTCCTGCCCCGTAGGGCTAGCTACGGGGCTGAATGGTTTGATGTTGCCTTGAGGTTTACCTTTCTCAGCCTGAGGTGAAATTTCAAGCGCTAACATACTGGCGACCATACTGGGGAGAACATTCAATTTGTTGATTGTCTTGTCCCAGTACATGCAATCAAGGTGCAGATCTGATGCCGATGGTGGACAGCAGTCAGATACATATGCAGGCTGAACCATTCACCTAGTGACTCCAACTCGATCCAGACATTCCAACGCATGCTGATCTGTTCATGCAATGGTAGGGTATGTGGCAGACCCTGCACTTCGTGAAGCTCTAAACGGAGTTAGAGAGTGGTTAGTAGATATTGAAATTAATGAAGAATTTTTCAGTATTTTCCTTCAATGTTTGAAATCTCCGAAGCTTTATCTTGAAAGCAAAACTAGATTTTGTGAGTTAGTTGTTGAAAGAGTTGAAAATGAGATTCAGTATCTCGATGAGCAGATTCAGTCATATGATTTCGAAGACCCTAAAAAGTTTTTGGAAATCGTTCCTCCATTGAAATAAGAAATAACAGATTTGCCTATAGATGTTTACATTGACAATGTGCAGCTGGAAGTATGCATTGCAGAGTTGGGGCAGCCAACAGAGTCCGGTTTCCGTGATCCTATTGTGGCATACATGGACACATTTTTCAGTTTGACTGACAGATCAGGCTGCCTTTTCCGTGACCAGGGTCAGTACGTGCATGAAGGGCTGCCAGCAACTGCATCTGTGACTTCGTGGCAGCATTCTCAAGCGGCTTCATTGTCAGGTTTACTTGAATGGTTAATATGGCATTTTAGCATTACCTGATCTATTGTTTGTACAGCAGATTAGAGTAGGTTGTGTAAATAAATAAGCAGCCATAAGGGCAGCATCTGGTTTTAGTTTGCTTGAAGATTGTTTCAGTTCAGTTTCAGTGTGAAAATTAAGTCAAGAGTTGTGTTGATGATGACTCCATTGCCCAATGGGTGGAGGCACTGTCTGCTCTCCCAAAGTTCTGCGGTTCTTGGCACCTCCACGGAGCGGCAGCTGCCATCCCAAGTGGAGCCGATGTTAGACTCCGTCTCATGTCAGAGATTGATTCTTCTTCAAAACCCCGTTTTGAAGAAGAAATCATTTAAATGTTGCATTTTAGATTATGTAATTTGTTCTTCAGCTCTTAACTGGCAGCGACTTCAGGCTCCTACCTTGCCCCAAAGACCCCCCTGCAGAAACTGTGTCCAATCCCTGCACCCTAAATTGCAGCTCCTCAAATTTGCCACCAAAAACCCAAAAAACCCCCAAAACAACCTTCAAATCAGTTTACTAGCCTAATATCAGTGTTACCTTGTTGGTCATCTCATCCTATTGAAAATCTACCGAGATTGACCGGAGAGAGCCTTCTCCTGCCCCGTAGGGCTAGCTACAGGGCTGAATGGTTTGATTTTGCCTTGAGGTTTACCTTTCTTAGCCTGAGGTGAAATTTCAAGCGCTAATAGGTTCGATATGTCTACCTCAGATTGTAAACGAAAGGATGTGTCTCCAATCTCCATCACTAATTTCTGGCTCCAACTTCATCACCAATCGCTTCTCAGACTAGGAATTTGTTTGCGAGGAGCAGGCAGCGGTAGAATCATTGTCTATCTCCAATTCTATCACCTAGCCTCTCCTCGCGAACAAACTCCTGGAGCCTGACTTCGATTTCCTACCAAGTCCTCCATGAAAATGGAGATGCAGCCAATGCGAAACTCAGAAAGACCCCAAATACTTCTAGCAGATGCAACCATTAGTCTTTGAAACATTTAGTTCTCACAACGCTCAACTTCTATTTCGAGATAGAAACACCTCTGTCCTTAAAAAGTTCTCCTGTTGTTAATATTAATGCAGGCTATACACCCACAAGTACGAATACAGCAATCAATGCCGCTGGATCCCATGGGGCGTGATGGGGCGTCAAAGAGTTGGAACGATAGTCCATGTGATTTTAATTTTGAAGCAATAAATAAATATTTAGACATAGAAATAATAGAAAACAAATAGATCATGAATCTATTAAATTAAGCCTATGCCTACTCGCTCACCCAATGCACCAGTCTTATCTATTTTAATTCAGGATATACCAAGTGTTGATAGAGATCAAATCTCATTTCACTCTGAGATTTGATCTTCTAGAGGCTTGGTAGATCAAGAGTTATAATGGATTTAGGTTGGATTAATTTCACCTTTTAAATAGGCTATATTCCACATGAATACTATGGGTCAATACCACGAATGAATACTATGAACTTATTTTTATTTTAACATTTTTTTTTGATAGAGTAAAAATGTTTTCACGTGGTATTATACACAACCTAAATCCATTTTAACTTTGACTCTATGAAGATAAATCTCCATAGGTGCAAGCCTCTTTTTGAGATTTGATCCCTCTAAGAACTTGATAAATCCGTAGTTAAGATGGATATAAGCTTGTTTAACTATTAAAAATTAAAAGTTATAATTAATAATTTTATTAATTTTTTTTTTAATTTTTATTTTTGTGTAATTTCATTGGGCATAAATGTTTTAATTAATAATTTTATTGCCCCTAGAGGCTACAACCGAGTTTCGGGTGGATGGGTAAGCTTTAGATGTGAGTTTTTTATATTGTAACTTTGTTTTTTAGCTATAAATTATGAACAATTTTTTAGATAAAAAAAAGTATAATACACATATCACATTAAAATATATAACATATAAATAGTACTTATAAATTAACATCTATTTTACCATATAAATGAGTGTTAGATGTGAGTTTTTAAATTGTAACTTTGTTTTTTAGTTATAAAATTACGAACAATTTTTTAGATAAAAGAAAGTATAATATACATATCACATTAAAATATATAACATATAAATAGTACTTATAAATTAACATCTATTTTACCATATAAATTAAAATAATGATTGCATAACCATCTTTAAATTTAATTAATAAGCTAATACAAATTTAATATTTACAATATAACAAGATTTTTAATCATGAATATTTACCATGGATATTATTAACTTCTAAATAGACTTTTTTACAATACCATGGGCCAATACCTAGAAGAGAAAGATAGAGAGAGGGAGAGGGGGAAGAAAATCATAATACCATGGTTTATCAATACCATGTGCCATCTATGCTTTTGATTATTATGTTACGGATCTAGGCTTTTAATTATTCTGTTACAATACCATGTTTTATCAATACCACATGCCCAAAAACCATAACTTATTTCAAAATCAAAATATTTTACAAATAATTTATTTTAATTTAAGTTTATAACATTTTTTAATTAGATCTATAAGAAAAAAGGTCATAATTACTTTTAAGGTATATTTTAACCTCCATCCCCACAACTATTAAAATTATTTCCATAGAGATTAAATCGAGGATAGATACATTTTAAACAAGGATCTAAGCAAAGAGAGAAAACAATGTGGCTAACAATGATAGAGGAAAGATAGTGCATGATTATTTTAAGTTTTTTATTATTACCATATTTTCTTTGACATGATTGATCCAAAATATAGGTTTAATATTTTACAACCAATTATATTTATTTTAATTTAGATACTTTCCTAAATACAATAGAATGGGATCATATTTAAGAGAGAGAGTGAGATGGAGAGGGAATAGAGTGGGGGAGGGAGACATAGAGGTGGGAGAGATCAGGAGTGAGAGGAGGGGGAGAGAGGGAGAGAGAGGATGGGGGCGAGAGGAGGAGAGAGAGAGAGGGAGAGAGAGGAGGGGGGGGAGAGGGATGGAAGAAAAAAGACATTGAGAGATACAAGAGGAGAGAGAGAGGGGGTGATAAGGGAGAGATGAAGATGGAATGAGGGAGAGAGGAGATGAGGGAAGTGAGAGAAAAGGAGAGGATAGAGATAGGGAAAGAAGGGTAAGAGAGAGATATGGATACATAGATATGGAAGGGGGAGAGAGGCGGGAGAGCGAGAGGGGGAGATAGTAACAGATTTGGAGAGTGGAGAGGAAGAGATTGTGTGATAGAGGATAAAGACAGAGGGAGGTGGGAGAGAAAGGAGAGAGGGGGCTTGAGAGAGAGTATAGAGACAGGCGGTGAGAGAGGTGGAGTTGGAAGGAGGAAACAAAGGGAGGGAAGAATAAAAACATTGAGAGATAGAGGTGCAGAGAGAGAGAGAGAGGGAGTGACAAGGGAGATATGAAGATGGAATGAGGGAGAGAGGAGACCAGGGAATGGAGAGAAAAGGAGAGGATAGAGATAGGGGAAGAAGGGGAAGAGAGAGATAGGTAGATATAGATATGGACGGGGGAGAGAGGGGAAGAGGGAGAAGGAGAGAGAGAGGGAGATAGTGATAGAGTTAGAGGATGGGGAGAGAGAGAGAGAGAGAGTGATAGGGGGGAGAGATAGAGGGAGGTGGAAGAGAAAGGGAAAGAGAGGAAGGAAGGAGAGAGTTGGGGGGTGGGGAGAGATGGAGTTGGAAGGGGAAGAAATACATAGAGAGAGAAAGGTGGAGAGGCAGAAGGAGTGACAAGGGAGAGATGATGAGATGATGAGGGGGGAAGAGAGAGAGAAGGGGAATACAGAGAGAGAGAGAGGGATATATATATATATATATATATATATATATATATATATATATATAGATATATATATATATATATATATATATATATATATATATATATATATACATATGGAGAGAGAGTAGATGTTTTAGGGGTGATAAGGAGAGACAAGGGGAGATAGAGATATAGATGGAGGGAGAGAGGGTAGAAGAGAGAGGCAAAGAGAATTAGGGAGGAAGATAGATAGAGAGAGAGAGAGAGAGAGAGAGAGAGAGAGAGAGAGAGAGAGAGAGAGAGAGGGGGAGGGAGGGAGCGAGAGAGATATAAATATATAGATATATAGATATGGAGAGAGAGAGTGTATGTTTGCGGGTTGAGATAGAAATATAGATGGAGGTAGTAGAGAGAGAGAGAGAGAGAGTATGCCGACTAATATAGAGAGATAAAAAGGGAGAGGTAAAGGGAGATGGATATATAGATGGAAGGGGCAAGAGGGAAGAATAGAGAGACAAATAAAGGGAGGGAGGAAGATATAAATATATATATATATATATATATATATATATAGATATATATATATATATATATATATATATATATATATATATATATATATATATATATATATATATATATATATATATATATATATATATATATATATATATATATATATATAGGAATACATAGGGAGACATAGATATGGAGGGGGGAGAGAGGGGGAGAGCGAGAAGGGGAGAGAGAGGGAGATAGTGACAGAGTTGGAGAGAAGAGAGATAGAGGAGAAAGAGTTGGGGGGGGGAGAGATGGAGTTGGAAGGGGAAGAAAGACATAGAGAGTGAAAGGTGGAGAGGGAGAGGGAGTGACAAGGGAGATAAGATGAGATGATGAGGGAGAGAGGAGAGCAAGAGGAAAGGGAGAGAGGGGGGGGCAGACACGGGGAAGATAGATAGACAGAGGAGGGGAAGAGAGAGGGAGAGGAAGAAGGAGGGAGAGAGAGAGATACTATGGAGAGAGAGTGGATGTTTTAGGGGTGATAAGGAGAGACAAGGGGAGATAGAGATATAGATGGAGGGGGTAGAGAGAGAGAGAGAGAGAGTATGCCGACTAATATAGAGAGATAAAGAAGGAGAGGCAGAGGGAGATATATATATATATAGATGGAGGGACCAAGAGGGAAGAAGAGAGAGACAAATAAAGGAAGGGAGGAAGATATATATATATATATATATATATATATATATATATTTATATATATATATATATATATAGGAAGAGATAGGGAGACATAAATATGGAGGGGGGAGAGAGGGGGAGTGAGAGAAGGGGATAAAGAGGGGGATAGTGACAAATTTGGAGAGTAGAGAGAGAGAGAGATTTTGTGATTAGGGAGAAAGACAAAGGGAGGTTAGGGAGAAAGGGAGAGAGAGGAAGGAAGAGAGAGGGGGCTTGAGAGAGAGGATAGAGAGAGGGGGTGAGAAAGGTGGAGTTGGAAGGGCGAAATAGAGGGAGGGAAGAACAAAGAAATTGAGAGATAGAGGTGTAGAGAGAGAGGGAGTGACAATGGAGATATGAAGATGGAATAAGGGAGAGAGGAGACGAGGGCAGGGAGAGAAAAGGAGAGGATAGAGATATGGAAATAAGGGGAAGAGAGAGACAGGGCGACATAGATATGGAGGGGGGAGAGAGGGGCAGAGGGAGAAGGAGAGAGAGAGGGCGATAGTTACAGAGTTGGAGGATGGAGAGAGAGAGAGTGATGGGGGGAGAGATAGAGGGAGGTGGCAGAGCTAGGGAACGAGAGGAATGAAGAGAGAGGAGAGAGAGAGGGGGGGGAGAGATGATGTTGGAAGGGGAAGAAATACATAGAGAGAGAAATTTGGAGAGGGAGAGGGAGTGACAAGGGATAGATGATGAGATGATGAGGGAGAGAGGATAACAAGAGGAGAGAGAGAGAGAGATAGAGAGAGAGGGGGGAGAGAGATAGAGGAGGGGAAGAGAGAGAGGGAGAGGAAGAGGGAGGGAGATAGAGTGGATGTCTTAGGGGTGATAAGGAGAGACAAGGGGGGATAGAGATATAGTTGGAGGGGGGAGAAAGGGAAGAAGAGAGAGGAAAAGAGAGGGAGAGAAAGAGAGAGAGGGAGGGATATATAAATATATAGATATATAGATATGGAGAGAGAGAGTGTATGTTTGGGGGTTGATATATATATATATATATATATATATATATATATATATATATATATATATATATATATATATATATATAGAGAGAGAGAGAGAGAGAGAGAGAGAGAGAGAGATGTGCTTAGGGGGCTAAGATAGAGAGACAAATAAGGAGAGAAGGAGGGATGTATAGATATAAATGGCAGGGGGGAGAGGGAAGAAGAGAAAGATAGAGATAGTGAGGGAGAGGCGGGGAGAGAGAGACGAGGGAGAGAGGGAGGGGGAGAGAGAGAAGGAGAGAGGGAGGAAGATAGATACAAAATGGAAGGTGGAGAGAGATCGAAGAAGAAAGAGACACACAAAGACAAATACATACATAGAAGTTAGATCTAGATAGTCATGAATATTTTGTTTTTTCACTAAAATAGACAAATTTATTTTAGTGTAGTTGTTGATTTCTATTCCTATTTGATCACTTGTAGTAGATGCAATGATTTCAGTGTAGATGTTGATTTCTAATCCTATTTTATTGTTTGCACTAGATGCATTGGTTTCAATGTAGATATTGATTTCTAATCATATTTGATCGCTTGCACTAGATGCATTGATTTTAGTGTAGGTGTCGATTTCTAACCTTATTTAATACCTTATACTAGATTCATTGATTTCAGTGTAGATATTGATTTCTACTCCTATTTGATTACTTGCATTGGATGCATTAGTTTTAGTGCAGATATTGATTAATCCTAAATGATCGCTTACAATATATGCATTGATTTCAGTGTAGATGTTGATTTTTAATATTATTTCATACCTTACACTATATGCATTGATTTCAGTGTAGATGTTGATTTCTACTCCTATTCGATTGCTTACACTGGATGCATTGGTTTCAGTGTAGGTAGTGATTTCTAATCCTATTTGATTGCTTGCACTAAATGCATTGATTTTAGTGTAGATGTTGATTTCTAATTTTATTTTTTTTACACTAGATGCATTAATTTTAAAGCAGATGTTGATTTCTAATCCTATTTGATTGTTTTCACTAGATGCATTGATTTCAATGTAGATGTTGATTTCTGATTTGATGCAACTAGATGTATGATGTACATTAATTTCAAAGTAATTAGATTAATAATGTGCATTGATTTCAGTATAAGAAAATCTTTCCCCCTTCCATCTAAATCTCTATCTCCCATTGTCTCTCCTTCTTTATCTCTCTATCTCACCCCCCAAACATAAACACTCTCTCTCCATATCTATATCTCTCTCTTTATCCCTCCCTTTTCCACTCTCTCTCTCTATCTTCCCCTTCTCTCTCTCTAACACTTCTCTCTCCATATCTATATCTCTTCCTCCCTCTATGTCTTTGCCTCTCTTCTTCTATCTCTCCCCTCCTCCATCTATATCTCTATCTCACCCCCAAAACATACAAACTCTCTCTCAGTGTGCACACATAAACATAATTCATAATGTGAATTGACTTCTTTGTTGCAATAATTCAACCATAAATACAATTCTTGAATTTTCATCCTAAATAAAATGTTCACTTACTGAAAATGTATTCTTCTTAAAACTGTAAACTATTTGTGATTGGCTACATTCTTATTATTTCCATTTTCCATCATTCAACATTATTAATCACTTTGCATTCAAACACGGTAATAGAAAATAACTAATAGGTGTGACAATAAGAATAGTAGAAGAAAATAATTTCAGATTGATCGCAATGAAGATTGTTTGTAATTCACTATATTCTTATTATTCACATTTTTTATCGTTCAACATTGCTACATTGTCATTTTGCACTTAAATTTTTTATTTCATCATTTTTCATCATTCAAGTTTCTAACAATCTCTCTCATCTCAACAAACTAAGGTAACTAAGCAAAGTCAAATTTAAATTGACCAAATTAATATTAAACATATTTAACATATTTAAAATGATCAAAATAATTATACGTTCAACAAATTTTGTATCACTGCGATTGAAACCAATTTAGATCCATCTTAACCCCAGATCTATCAAGTGTCGAGAGGGATCGAAGCTCTCGAGGTGCAAACCTTTCCTAAGTTTTTCACTCAAAAAAGAGGTTACTTTTATTTTATTTTTGTCGCTGTTATTTATATGTTATATAATTTAATGTCATAAAGGGTTTAGATATATCTCAAAAGTAATTATAAAATACTTTGATATGAGAGATGGTTTTTTAGAATGTGGTATTGGTGAGCTATGATATTGGCCCATGGTATTGTAACAAAGCCTATTTACAAGTTAATAATATATAGTAAAGTAGACATGAATATCCATGGTTTAAAAAATTATTATATTATAAGTTAATTGTAAGTATTAATATTTGTATGTGTTTATTAACCCACTGAGATCCATCTAATACCAAATCTATCATGAGGGATAAAATCCCTCAAGGTGCAAACCTTTCCTCAAGTTCTACACTCCAAACTTGAGGAAATATTTGCACAAGATTTGATCCCTCTTTGGGCATGATAGATACGGTGTTAGATGGATCTAAGCTGGTTCCCTTTGAAGGAAACCATGTCACATTTTTAGATCACCATTATTATATATATCTTTGAGATTAACTTCAAAATTCACATTATGTTTTCTTTGCTTTGCATGACCATATCATTCTCTTCTTTAATTTAGTTTGTGTTACTTGTCTTGAATGATTTGTATATCTGTTTTTGGATGTTTTGAGTGGTTTTTGTGTTTACATGTTTGGATTTGGATAATAGTGTTTGTGATTGTTACAATTGTTGTGTTATATTTTTATTGGTGTATGCAATTGTCTATTAATAACTAATTGGTGATGAAGAAGAGAGAAAATCTTTTCAATAGTTTGTAGAAGGATTGATACTACAGATCTATTTCATTTAATTTCAGGTATCACAACTTCTAATAAATAATTAATTAGAGGCACATTCTACAACCTAGTATGACCCCGATGGGTAAGTATGTCACGTCCTCAAAAAATAATAAAAATAATTTCCGCTAATGTCGGCCAAAACATTCACTTAAATTCTAAATCGCTAATGTGTTTAATATCTCTTTTATTATATACTTGAATTATCAAAAAATTTGACAACATTAAATTTCCAAATTATGTATAATTTTAAACATCTTTACTCTTTACTCAAGTCAATATCATTTCTTAAATCAAAAGAAAAAAGGTTAATTAAAAACAAAGAATTCAAAATCATGCTCCAATATCTTTCAATGCTTTTTAAACTAAATATTTGTAAAATGAATCTTTAAAAGGAAAAACCATATATATTATTTTGATGTAGTTTTATTATAAATTTTATTATCATGCTGTGTAAAAAAGATCATTAATTCTAATATTGATATTAAAATATGAATATGAATATTAAATATTAAATTTATATTAATATTAATATGTTATAATATTAATATTATTAAATTTAATAACTTTGGATTAAAACAATATTAAATTTAATATAATATATATTTTATTATATTATAATACATATTAATATATCATGATAGATAACTAACACTAGATATATATGGAGGGAAGAACAAAGACATAGAGTGATAGAGGTGGAGAGATAACGTTAGTGACAAGGGAGAGATGGAGATAGAATGAAGGAGAGGAGGAAATTAATGAAGAGAGAGAGAGAGAGAGAGAGAGAGAGAGAGAGGAGGAAGAGAGGGAGAGAAGGGTAAGAGAGAGAGTGGGACACGAAGATGGAGAGGGGAGGAGAGGAGGAGAGAGTGAAAAGGTTGGAGGTGAGAGAGAGAGATATATATAAAGAGAGAGAGATGGGAGAGATGGGGGGAGAGAGAAGGAGGTAGGAGAGATAGAGAGAGAGAGAGATGGGAGAGAGAAGGAGGTAGAAGAGAAAGAGAGAGAGGAATTGAGAGGGAGGGACAAAGAGATGGAGTTGGAGGGGGATAGAGGGAGTGAAGAAGAAATGCATAGCGAGAGAAAAGTGGATAGAGAGAGAGGGAGTGACAAGAGATAGATGGAGAGAGAGTTTGTATGTTTTGGGGTGAGATAGAAAAAATAAGAAGGAGAGATGGAAGAAAGTGGGGAGAGGGAGGGAGATAGTGACTGGGTTGGAGGGCAAAGAGAGAGAGAGAGAGAGAGAGAGAGAGAGAGAGAGAAAGAGAGAGAGAGAGAGAGAGAGAGAGAGAGAGAGAGAGAGAGAGAGAGAGAGAGAAGAAAGAGAGAGAGAGAGAGAGAGAGAGAGAGAGAGAGAGAGAGAGAGAGAGAGAGAGCAGAATATGGGAGAGAAAGGGAGAGAAAGGAAGGAAGAGAGAGAGGACATGAGAGAGTGAAGAAGAGAGGGAGGGGGAGAGAGAGGGAGGTATGAAGAAAGAAATAGAGAGAGAAATGTTGAGAGAGAGAGAGGGAGAGAGGAGAGTAGGAAGGAAGATAGATAGAAGGGGGAGAGAGGGAGAGAAGGGGAAGGAGAGGGAAAGGGAGATGAAAAGGGAGATGAAAAGGGAGGGAGAGATAAATAGATATGGAGAACGAGTGTGTATGTTTTGGGGGTGATATAGAGAGACAAAGTAGAGGAAGAGAGAGATAGAGATAGAGATTTGATGTGAAGAAAGGGAAGAAGAGAGAAATAGAGAGAGAGAGAGATAGGGAGGGAGAGGTAGATAGACATGGAGAGAGAGATTGTGTGTGTTTTGGGGGGGGTGAGATAGAGAGAGAAATAAGGAGAGATGGAGGGATCTCTCTCTCTCTCTCTCTCTCTCTCTCTCTCTCTCTATATATATATATATATATATATATATATATATATATATATATATGGAGGGGGGAGAGAGGGAAGATGATTTCTTTCACTATATGCATTGATTTTATTATAGATAATGATTTCTAATCCTATTTGATTGTTTGCACTATATTCATTGATTTCAATGTAGATGATGATTTTTAATCCTATTTGATTTCTTGCACTAGATGCATTCATTTTCAGTGTACATGTTGATTTCTAATCCTATTTGATTTCTTTCTCTAGATGCATTGATTTCAATGTAGATGGTGCTTTCTAATCCTATTTGATTGCTTGCAATAGATGCATTGATTTCAACATAGATGTTGATTTCGAATTATATTTGATTTCTTGCACTAAATGCATGTATTTTAGTGTACATGTTGATTTCTAGGCTTATTTGATTGCTTGAATTAGATGCATTGATTTTAGAGTAGATGTTGTTTTCTAATCCTATTTGATTGCTTGCATTAGATTGATTAGATGTTGTTAATCTTGAGACTATAAATTATTAAAATATTTTTCAAGGTTATATGGAGGGGGGAGAGAGGGAAGGTGATTTCTTGCACTAGAGTAATGTTCCAAATTAAATTTTACAGCAGATAATAAATTCATGAAATAAGCCATAGAAAATAAAATTTTCTACATAGGCATTAGTCAATAACACACAAGAAATAGGGCGAATAATTGAGCCATTTTGTTAATGTAGAGAACTAAATACATCAAATAATAAGAAAGATAGAACTTGGGCTTGCTACAACAACAAAAGAAATATCCTAGGAGAATATGATGGTAACCAAATGTTGGAGATCGCTCTGCTACCAGATCTTCTTCCACCCAGAAAAACTAGTGCTGTCGCTGGAAAGGAATTGCTGATTTAGCCCTCCAAAATGTTCCAAAAATTCTGAGAAATTAGCCACATGCACTACTCCACCAGCTCAACAAAACCCAAAAATATCTCATGGACTCAAGAGGTGGAAATGGTCCCAGGGTAAACTACGTCCTCCTTCAACAAATTTTGTTATTGGTTGCTTGATGTGACTAGGAATTATGCCCTTAGAAGTACTTATAAAATCCTATAAAATTAATCCTATCCTCCTCTCACCAAATCCACAAAAACTGAGAAAGGGTTTGAGCCGAATCCACTGAACCCCGATGACCCCCAATAAGTGCAAATCACTCAATTTGGCCAGAAAATGCCCCAAAGTTTAGATAATAATGAATTAGGCCCAAATCTACCTCCAATGAATCCTCCCTAACTGTTGTGAATTTCTCCCCTCAATCACCAAGCAAATCCAAACTCGAATGCTCCCCAAATTTTTAATCTCTACAAGTGCACATAAGCTACTAGTAAATTCATGCGTAGGCCCTAGAATAGACAAAATCGACCCTCTAAAATGAAACACTCTCACCCCCTGCAAATCACCAAGGAAAACTTGTTATCCCTTAGGATAATTCTTTGCAAATTCTCTGGCTAATTTTTAATCCTATTTGATTGCTTGCACTGGATGCATTGATTTCAATGTAGATGTGGATTTCTAATCCTATTTGATTTTCTGCACTAGATGCATTGATTTCAATGTAGATGTTGATTTCTAATCTCATTTGATTTCTTGCATTAGATGAATTGATTTCAGTGTAGATGTTGTTTTTTAATCCTATTTGATTGCTTGCATTAGATGCATTAGATGTTAATCTTGAGGCTATAGATTATTAAAATAAATATTTTTCAAGATATATTTAGTAATACCTAGAGGGACACTATTAAGAATTAATTAGTTGTCAAAAGTTCTGATACCTAGAATTAAAATGAAATAGATGTGCATAATCAATCCTCTTACAAAGTGCAAATTAAACCTTGACAAGATCAACTCCCTTCTTCATCGCCAACTAATTTCTAATAGAAAATTACATATATTCAAAATTACTAATATATAATTGCGTACAACAATGCATTCAAAATATTTATAAGAGGAAAATATATATTTATAAACATTCAAAACAAATAAAATTTTTCTTGAAAGAGATGTGATAATTGTTTGGATGTAAAGATTTTATAAATATGGCCACTCATTAAAAAAATTCAAAAATACATTATTTCTTGACTTTGCAAAATAGACTATAGATAAAAAAATCATCAAAATATTCTTGAAGGAAATAAATTATTTCAAACATTAGCAAAGAAACAAATTATTTCAAGAGTAATATTGACACAGTAAATTATTAAAACTACTCATCAAGATATATTTAGTAATACCTAGAGGGACACTATTAAGAATTAATTATTTGTCAGAAGTTGTGATACCTAAAATTAAATGAAATAGATCTGTAGTATCAATCCTCCTACAAACTATTGAAAATATTGTCTCTCTTCTTCATCACCAACTAGTTATTAATAGATAATTACATACACATATAAAAATATAACACAACAATTGTAACATTCACAAACACTACCATCCAAATCCAAACATGTAAACACACAAACCACTCAAAACATCCAAAAATAGATGTACAAACCATTCAAGGCAAGCAACACAAACTAAATTAAAGAAGAGAATGATATGGTCATGCCAAGCAAAGAAAACATAATGTGAATTTTGAAGTTAATCTCAAACATATATATAATAATGATGATCTAAAAATGTGACATTATTTCCCTCAACTGGAACCAACTTAGATCCATCTAACACTGGATCTATCATGCGCCGAGAGGGATCAAATCCCTTGAGGTGCAAACCTTTCCTCAAGTTCTACACTCCAAAAAAAAGGTTTGCACCTCGAGGGATTTGATCCCTCTCGGCGCATGATAGATCTGGTGTTAGATGAATCTAAGTTTGTTTTTGCATCACTATATTTGTACTTAGTTTCATCTCATTCATATTTGGTTACTCTTCGATTGAGCAATTTATCTATGAGTTTCTTGTGCCAGAACATTTGAAACCAACTTTCATTTGAAAGGTGTTCATCATTATAATTAACTTTAAATTCTTCAATACTTCACATACTTCATATTCATATATTTAGTGATTTGCCTTACTAGATCTAACTCTGTTCCTTCATTCTCTCCTTTAACAACCTTCTTTATAATTTATTTTGGTAGCTTTGCTTCAGGAACAAAAGCTCCTTTTGATATATTAATATATTGCAATTTGTTTCTTCCCTTTTCACTTTCATTCATCTCTAGAGTATCCCAAAACATGTTTATGAGGCTCCCTTGACCAAAATCATATAAAATACTTAAAGAAATGTTTCCATTTGCTGGTGACATAATAAGAAATAATGCTAATATATCCCTTCATTTATCATGAGGATCTACTAAACCTTTTTGAACAAAGAGTAATAAATGATTTGAACAAAATAACTCTTCCATTTTACTTCCTCAAAGGTCATAATTCATACCCGTGAAATAGGGAAAAATATGTATTAGTTTGTTCAATTATTCATCTGGCTCTTTTATCTCTTCATCTTTATTGAGCTTGATTTTCTCTTCATCTTTATTGATCTATTCTAGATCTGCATTCTGATTCTTGTCTTCATCAGATATGGGTTCCTTGGATATAGCTAGAAACATTCCATATTTTTCTACAAAATATGTTTCCTCTTCCCTTTCATTCTTTCTCCTGATCTATTTGAGTTCTCTTTGGAATTTTTAATGTCTCTTTTTCTCACCCATGATTGTTGTGCATTCTCCCTATATCTTATTCAATTTTGTTTTCCACGATCAACTACCAATTCATGAAAATGAACAATGGAAACAAATTCCTTAATGACTTCCTTTAAGAAATATTTAATGTGACTCATGATCTGAGTTAATCAACTCTATATAAAAAGCTAATGATGTTAGAAACCCTCTTTTTGAATAACAATTTACACACCTAAATAGGTGTTCCAACACAAGGACTGAAATTTCCTTTAATGCTCACTTTTTAAAAACCCCTATTGAAACTGTAGATTTCTTCTTAATGTACTCTTTGCACACTCAAACCCATTTTTTTTTTTTAATGTCAATCCTTCAATGCCTACCAATGAAATACAACTAGCTAACCATTTTTTAGATCACAAGTTCAACCTCATGACCTTGCTTTATTTGTAGAAATCTTGATTCTCTCCACTCATTGCACCACACTTGTCACATTAACAATTTCCTTAAGAATAAATGACATAAAAATTCATGTACATCTTAGACCTACCCTCAATGGTAGAAAAGGGTTGCAAGAGCTTGAGATATTTCTGTCACAAGTACAAATGCACCGAGATAGAATCAAATATAATGATGTTCCGTTGTTAGAATGTAAGGCCCCATTTACAAATTCCCAAAAAATCAAGCTGAGATCTCAAGTTCGCACTTAGAAAATTTGAGTTTGAATCCCAACCACAAACCATGTAGCATACAATACAACCTCAAAATACAAAAATATACCTAAAATTACTCCAAATCGGACTCTGAATTACCAATTTCAGCCTCCTCTCTATTGGGAGGCCTCCAAATACATAAAGCTTGAAATCCGATGGCACATCTTCTCCCAGTATCTTTCAATCAACAATGATGGAGCACTCTCTCTTGCACCCTTAGATTTCTCTTTAGGTTCTCAAATGCCTCAACAAATGAATTTCTTTCGCAATGTCTCACTCTTCCATGTCATTCATTTAGCATATTTCAAACATGTCTTTTTTCAACTTGATTGCTTAAATTTGAATCCAACTTCACATGCTAACGAACATCAAATTCACTTTCCATTATGTGAAATAAACCAATGTGATCACAATCTCTAAGAATGGAATTGGGTCTCTCTCCCTTGGATGATCCCATCTAATCCATGCAAAAATAAAACATCATCGCTTAGCTATGACTGGACATATGATGATTCAATGCTTATGGCCACCTTAGCTATTATTTCATCAAACACTTTGTTGAAGTGATTTATCAAGAATAAATCTTCCCAATTATCCCCCTTTCGATGCAATTCCTCTTCATAAAAAACTTAACAATGACAAAATGATATAAACTTCTCTTAGTGTTTCCTAAATTCCTTTGAATGTTAATGTCCATCTCTTTAATACTATTGATAAGATAGCTTGCAACATTGATTTCTCGGGCTTTTTGAAAATGCATCAAAATGTGAATATGATAAAAGAAGACCATTCCATACCTCCCTATGCATGTGATGAACTTTTGAAGGATGAAGGGGAGGATTTTCCATTTCTTCTTTGAACACTGATACAAGAATATATTTTTTCCAATTTCTCACCTCCATCTTGAGATTTATGAGAAGCATCATCCATGAATCATCTTTAAATATTTTAAATTTGAACAAATTTTGACAAGTTTTTGGTAGTTCAATTACTTTTGAAAGGAAATACTTTGTGATTTTTAACTTCATATCCCCAATTTCACATTACATTCCATCAAACACCTACAAAAATGTGCAAGTTACTTCAACATCATTCCCTTGAAATTTATCAAATAATTCAAGCAATACCATCTTATGTAGTCACCTTATGAATTTGGTATGGATTTTCATAAATTATTTCCAATTGGTTCAAATCTTACAACTATACCCATCTTTCATGCTCAAGAAACTTTGAGTTTTAATATATCATTCTTAGTATCTTGCTATGTTAGAGTGGAAAAATGATAATAAGGATGAATAATTGAGTGTTAGATAGAGTGCATGAAATGGCCCAAGGTGGAAAATGATAGTTCAATGTGCTTGGAGGTGGAAATAATAATGGATAATTCATCCAATCCCCCATAATTAACATGCTTAAATCATTGATGAAATCAATTAGGATGATTTCATAATTGATATTCAAGATTGCATTTTATGACATGATATGAGGTAATTGGATATGGTAAATACGATGATTATGGGATGAAAAAATTATATTGGAGGGTCACATCATTTCAATTTCGCGCTCGATGAAAAATATGGATAGGTTTTTCGGCTGAACTTTTTAAAAAAGCTCGATCGAGCTTTTTTTTCCATTTATTTTGACATATGTTCATGACAAAAAGTAAATCGACCGAAGAATTTTTTTTTTCTTTTTTTTTTTTGGCTGAAAACCTACAACTTTGCAACAACTCAGCTCTGTACACCTTTCTCCATGTTTGGAATGGTTAAACTCCACTAAATATGGTGAATATTATTTCAGAACCAATATCAACATTTATAGAATTGAATATACTTTTAGCAGATATAAATTTTATGAAATTTCATAGATATTTTCTAATTTTAACTATTTTTCTAATAAAATGTTTGCAAACAATTTTTGAAAGTCATTATGATTAAGTAAAATCAGAATTTTGTATCTTCCAAAATGCACTATGAAAAAATATGAAAAATTTATGGTGCATTACATTGGTCCGTCTTCTTTAAAGGGTAGTTTTAATATTTTTAGTTTTTAACTAATATGTTGAGAAACATGGTGCTATGTTAAACATCTTCAGAATATGCAGTTTTTTCATGTTGGTTCAATTCAAAAAATTCTATTAATTATTATGTGCATATGTTGGCTTCATAAATATAGACATATCGAAGTAGAGACTCACTAGATTGTTGCAACACATTTTTTTCTAAAAAACGTGAGGTTAACAATGAATATACTGGTGGCAAAAAATATGCCTTTTTATGAATCACTTGATTTTTAAAGAACACACACCCAAACCATTGCTAAGTTGACATCTCAAATATGAATTAAAAAAATTCTAAAAAATAAGCAATATAAAGCTAAAATGTCTGACAAGTTTTCTTTTTACTCTAAAATGAAATTCTAAATATAAAATTTACTTTGGCTTGCTGAAAGTTTAAAAACTTCTAAAAATGATATCTTTTTCTGAGAAAAGGTCCAAAAGTGTAACCCAACTTCACATTCTCACCCTATGGAATGACTGCTATAATTTATTGATAGGGAAGGCGTTTTGAATTGTTCCTCCTTAAGATTGGGTTGATAAAAATATATGTCTATTTATTCTATGTTTTATAGTTCCTTAAATAAAAACAATCAAAATTTTACCTTTTATTACCTTTAATAAATGAAACAATTCCTTAATTTGAGCTTCTTCTTTGTTTGGTTATGTATTGTTGGAGACAAGCTTTTGAACTTACTGTCTGATTTAGATGAATGTTGAAACTTGTCATTGATGCCCTTAATGATTGATAAGGATGACAATATTTTACAAATACCTTACTGAAAATACTTCTAGCTATGCATATTGGCATATTGATAAGATTTCTATTGTGGATCACCATGCATTGGTTATGATCTAAAATTTGATGTGGATCTTTGGAAAAAAACAATCCTCTAATGTTGTTGCTGCTTATTATCCTTCTATTTTGGAGAAAAATAAGATTCTACGTACTGGAAATGTAGATCACAAGAATTCAAAATTTTTCATGAAAGCTAAAGGAGAATCCTAACTACCAAAGATTAGTTTTTAATTAGGATTCTTATATAGTTATGTTAGTAACATAGTTTTCATATCTCTCTCTCTCTCTCTCTCTCTCTCTCTCTCTCTATATATATATATATATATATGAAAAATTAAATTGAGTTTGGTGGGGAAGGAGAATGATTCCTTTTTTCACCAATTCTATCTCTTAATGTTGTAACAAATTTTGAGCAAATTCTTCTCTTGTTAGGGGCTTATGATATGATTTTAATATCTACCTATTAATAAGAAAAGTAACTCCCTCTTCATGAGTAGTCTTGGGTTTAATTGAGCCACTTTCACAGAAAAATTCTATTCCATATGGACCTAACCAATATGATTAAATTTTTCCTTGGAAATATTTAACTTTGGAATCAAATATAAGATCCTAATCACTTGATTTAAATTTCTTCATTTTGATGAAATTTTCATTCCACTTTGTTCTTTGCTACTGGATGATATTAATTCTTTGAATGGAATTTTGTATAATTCCATCTAGTTCATTTAACTGTACTAAACTTTGTCTTTGTGCCTTTAAGATATCTAATCCCTATCTTGTTGTTGTTACGAAGGTCTCCATTTGAAACTCTATGGGAAGCAAATCTTGGTTTACATAAACAAGTTCATATAGTGTATGTCCAATGGCACTCTTCCATGTAGTCTGTTATGCCTCGAGTGCTTGTAGAAGCCTATATACCCAATATTTGAGATGTAGATGGATTTTCTTCGTTAGAATAACTTCAAGAACTTTGTTTGTTAAGCCCATTTTCTCACTGGCTTATGGATGATATGGAATGTAATTCCAATGTGTTATTTTATATTGCTCCACAATCTTTTGGACAAGCTTGGATGTGAATTGTGTACCCTGGTCTATAACAATTTTTCTTGGAACACCAATATGAGTGAATATCTTCAAAAGAAAACTTACAATAACATTTTAGTAGCATAAATTAAAGGTTTAACTTCTACCCATTTTGTTACAAAATTAGTACAAACAAGAACATACCTTTTTTTAATGTATTTTGGAGTGATTATTCCTAAAAAATAAAAAGTCCATTTTCCAAATGGTTATACAAGTACCTAAGGTTATAGAGGCATCTCATATGCTTGAACTGGCCTCCCCATTCATTGTCAACTATTAGATCTTCTGACATATTGTTTGGTATCCTTAAAAAGAGTAGGCCAATAATATCCACAAGGAAGAACCCTGTATACATTTCTCCTATCAGAAAAATGTCCTCCACGTGGCTCATCATGGCATGCTTTCAATATTTATGGTATTTCATCTTCCCTTACACACCATCTGATGATTATTGTGGTAATTTTCCTATGGACAAATAGTTATAAATATTTTCATACAAAGGAGTTTTAGTAGAAATTACAAAAATATGATCATCAAGAAAATTATCATTTATAAGATTTGTTGTATTCTTATTTTGGATACAAGAAGGAAAATCAACAACTATATTTTCCTTTGTCGTTTTATCCAATATAGTGATGTTAAGTTCTTGTAGCAACAAGAGCCATCTAGTTATAGGGTTTATAATTAAATATCTAATTGCATAATGATCATTACTAAGCATCATATATTTAAGTTTATCAATAATTTTTTTGGTGTTTAGTGTTTAAAATATCCTAAGATAAGGTGGATCTATGCTAATTTTTGTGTATAAAGATAAAAAAAAATTCCTATTAAGGTCCACTTAGACCAATTTGACTTGTGAATAATATGTTAAGCTCCTTTTTAAATATAGGGAAACTAAAATTTGAGAGGTAAAACACCTTGATGTGCACACACAAAGAAGGGCTCTACACCCACTAGGTTTTGAAATTTAACTATTTACATGGTGGTGCTTTGTGCCAACCATTAATCCACATGTTGATGAAAAAATAATAAATAAATTACTACATTTTCAATTTACTTAAATTCCAATAAACTAATGCTTGTCTCAATAAAGATCATCATCATCAATATCATTACAAAATCTCACACACACATGGAACATTTCTATAGGCACTTCCTCACATCCATTATTAAGATTAAAGCAAAAACCATTATCAAATAACATATATCTATAACCCCAAGGGACCTAAGTGTATGTGACCTTGTGCTCACCTTGGTTAATATGGTTGTGGCATGGCAAGTCAAACCACTTAATCCTTGGGGTTTCTATGTTTGGAAATATATCATCCCACCCTTAATGTGTTTATCTACTAGATTAGATCCATATTAACCCTGAATATATCAAGCACCGAGAGGGATCAAATATATTGAGGTGAAAACATCTTTTTTGAGTGCAAAACTTGACTAAAGGTTTGCACCTCGAGAGATTTTATCCCTCTTGTTGCTTGATAGATCCGGGTTTAAGATGGATCTAGGATGGTTATATAATATCTATATTTGTATCTATGTGTCTCTTTCTTAATCCCTCTCTTTATCTCAACACCCAAACATACACATTCACTCTCCATATATGTCCATCTCTCATCCCCCCTCTTCTTCTCCCTTTTTATCTTCCCCTTCTCTCTCTCTCTTCCCCTTCTCTGCCTCTCTCCATTCTCTCTTCCCTCCCAGTCTTCTCTCTCCTTCACTCTCTCTCCATCTCTCCCTCTCTCTCTCCAAATTTCTCTCTCTATGCCTTTATTCCCCCCTTATCCTCCTCTAACTCCATCTCTCTCTTGGGTCCTCTCTCTTTCTTCCTTTATCTCTCTCCCTTTCTCTCGCACCTCCCTTTGTCTCCTCCCTTATCGCTCACACTATCTCTCTCTCTCTCCCCTCCAATAATGTCACTATCTCCCTCCCTATCTCATTGTCTACCCCTCCTCCCTCTCTCTCTCTTCCCCTTCTCTCCTATCCCTCTCATCTCCTCTTCTCTCTCTTCCCTCCTCTCCTCTCTCCCATCTCTCCCTTGCCACTCCCCCTCTCTCTCCACCTTTATCTATGTACGTATTTTTTCTTTCCTCCCTCTCTCCCCCTCCTCCATCTCTCTCTCCCTCTATTCTCTCCCTCCCCACCCCTTGTGCCCCCCAACCCCCCTACATATCTCTCTCTCCCTCCCCTCCTCTTTCTCCTGCTCCCTCTCCCCCCCTACCTCCTCTCTCTCGACCCCTCCCCCCCCTCCTCCTCCACCCGTTTTTTCATTATCTCCCCCCCTCTCTCTATCTTAAACTTAATTCCATTGTGTTTTTTTTAAGAAAGTATCTAAATTATAAAACTCAATTGTTTGTAACATATTACTCTTATATTTTGGATCAATCATGTCAAAGAAAATACAATAATGAAAACCTTAAAAAAATAATGCATTATCTTTCCTCTATTATTGTTAGTCACTTTGCTTGCTCTAATGGCTTGAATCCTTAGTTAAGATGGATTTATGCTAGTTATTAATAATATTATTTATACTATATTAATGTCACATCTTTATATATAAACGTATTATCATATAATTTTATTAAAACCTTCTTTTAATTTCTATGAGAATATTTTTAGTAGTCGTGTGAGGATAGAGGGTTTAGATTTAGATATATCTCAAAAGTAATTATAACCTTTTTAATTTTAATTCAATTAAAAAAATGTTATAAATTAAATCAAAACAAAATATTTTGATTATGAAATAAATAAGTCATGTGACACTGATAATCCATGTATTGGCTCATTGTATTGTAACAAAGTCTATTTACAAGTTAATGATATACATGGTAAAGTGTGGGTGAATATTCATGGTTAAATATCCTCTCATATTGTTATAAAATATTTTGATTGTAAAATAAGTTATGATTTTTGGGCATGTATTGGTAAGGCATGGTATTGGCCCATGGTATTGTAACAAAGCTTATTCACAAGTTCATAATATTAATGGAAAAGTGGGGATGAACATTGAATATCCATGGTTAAGAATCTTGTCATATTGTTATAAAATATTTTGATTGTGAAATAAGTTATGTTTTTTGGGCATGTGGTATTGATAAACCATGTATTGACCCATGGTATTGTAACAAAGTCTATTTACAAGTTAATAATATCGATGGTAAGGTAGCGGTGAACGTCCATGGTTAAGAATCTTGTCATACTATTATAAAATATTTTGATTGTGAAATAATTTATGTTTTTTGGGCATGTAGTATTGGTAATCCATGGTATTGTAACAAAGCATATTTACAAGTTAATAATATCCATGGTAAGGTAGGGGTGAATATTCATGGTTAATAATCTTGTCATATTGTTATAAAATATTTTGGTTGTGAAATAAGTTATGGTTTTTGGGCATGTGGTAGTGATGAACCATGGTCTTGACCCATGGTATTGTAACAAAACCTATTCACAAGTTAATAACAAAATCAAAATATAACAAATTGAATTTTAATATTTTTATTACTTTAACTTTTTATCATTAATTGAGCCAATGTTTAAATGTCAATATTGGGGTTTATTTTGTTTCTTATTTATTACTTTTTAATTTTTATTTATTACTTTTAACTTTTTATTATTTTTTAATTGAGGCACCATCTAAGATTGTTTACATACTTACATTACACCTACACATCTACTCTATACTCCACTATTAGAGTGCCTCTCGGCGCAGTAAATAACATTAAAGTAAACACCATTTTCAAACAACATATATGCCTAACCCTAACAAGGGACGCAAGTGGATGTGATGTTGTGATCTCCTTGGTTAATATGGTTGTTGCATGAAAGCTAAACCACTTTGAGCCTTGGATTTTCTATGTTTGGAAACATCTTATCCCACCTTCATTAGGCTAATCCATAAATAACATTAAAGTAAACATCATTACCAAACAACATATATGCCTAACTCCAAGGGACCCAAATAGATATGACCTTGTCATCTCCTTAGTTTATATGGTTGTAGTATGGCAAGTCAAACCACTTGAGCCTTTAGGTTTCTATGTTTGAAAACATATTGTACCACCCTCATTGCGGTTTCTATGTTTTGAAATATTAGAAACAACTTATCCCACCCTAATATGTTTGTGGCATGGAAAATCAAAACACTTGAGCCTTGGGGTTTCTATGCTTGGAAACATCTCATCCCACCCTCAATGGGGCTTATCCATAAATAACATTAATGTTAACACCATTTTCAAACAACATATATCCCTAATCCCAAGGGACCTAAGTGGATATGGCCTTGTCATCTCCTTAGCTTATATGGTTGTAGCATGGAAAGTTAATCCACTTGAGCTTTTAGATTTCTATTTTTGGAAAAATCTTGTCCATCCCTTATTGGCCTTTCTATGTTTTGAAATGTTAGAAACATCTCATCCCACCCTAATATGTTTGTGGCATGGAAAGTCCAAACACTTGAGCCTTGGGTTTCTATGCTTGGAAACATCTCATCCCACCCTCATTAGGGTTTATCCATAAATAATATTAAAGTAATAATCATTATCAAATAACATATATGCCTAAGCCCAAGGCACCCAAGTGGATATAACGTTTTGATCTCTTTGGTTAATATGGTTGTGGCACGAAACTATGATGCAACCGAACTTCTTCTTTATTGGGTCCTCGTAAGCTAACGACTACACCTCAAATGAATGCCTCGCACTCTTAAATCCCTTTTTATCGCTACTAAATCTTAATCCCTAGGAATTCTTGGCTAATATGGTTATCAGATCTTTGAATTATCAAAACCAAATGATATCAGTTTCTAGGGTCCTAATGGGGCTTTGAAGCTTCACAATAGCTAGCCTAGTGGTGTGATATCGACGAGTGATGACAAGTCGAAAGTCAATGAGCGAGTGAATTACCTATGGTGCTAGAGGTTGAAATTCCAAAAGGGTTAGCACCAATGCTTAGTATGTTCTTGACACCATTGATTTATGCATTTAATTCATTCATCATATATGCTACCAAATGATATAACTCCTACAATCATTCCTTAGTGAGAATCTCCCCTTCTTTTTCTCATCTTAGTGCCAGTTAGTATGCAAATGTCGATTTCATGGGAAGACCATAGATTGTTGATGCTCGAGTTCATGAGAAAACCAAAGATTGTTGATGTAGGACCAATCTGTAATCTACTCATATTGTGATCTCACATGAAGGAAATGAATGTTTTATGGAGCTTTCCTCATATATCATGATTAGAAACCAAGTATTCAAACCCTAGAGAATACTTGTCCACTTGAGGACTATTTTCCTCCACATCTCAACTTGGTCTTAGAATGGATTTTGTTTCCCAAAGGAATCAAATCCATTTTACAATACAATCACAAATGAATGCCAAAATTGGACTAAGCAAGACCTTTCGAAACAAATTCCAATAGTCAAACCTTCTTACCTTTCAATGCACCCTCTTGATTTCCAACCAATGATGTATATCATTTTGCAACAATCTCAATGAACAAAGATTTTGGTTCTTTCTCTTCACATGGAATGTAACACACACAATGTAGAGGAGTTGATTAATAAGAGGCACATCAATCTCACTCCTAGAAAAGGTGTTCAACCATGTTTTACCAAACTCACATGCTTGTGGAACCATTTCTCCATGAAATCAAACTAACCTTGAAACTCCTGCATTCATATTTTAGTGCTAAACATTCATATATTCAACCAAATGATCATTTATACTTAAGTAAAGGTAGACAATTACTCTTAGAGGCAAGGATATTCAAGAAAGAAAATAAATTAATTTCTTATTTATCAAAACTCTATATACAAAGAAATGGATAGGCTATAAATTGTGTACATAGTTTTCCCATATTCTATCTCTAACTAACTTGCAAACTAATGATAAATTTCCTATCTTCTTTTATTTCCTATGGACCTATTTGTGAGGCCTCCTCGTTGCCTCTTTAGCCCACCCTTATTCCTATTTTATACACCTCTATGAATTAGAAACTTCATGACACTCTACCTTTTACAATATGCCACATGGACAAGTGTGCTAGCCTATGAAAACTTTCCTAACAACCTAGATCTTCTCTAGAATTTGGACACTTGGGTATTTCCATCATAATTTTACTATTTCTAATTTTTTATACAAATTTTATTAGAGAGAATCTTTCCCCTTTGGAAAGTTTTCATGATTTTAGGAAAAAATATTTCCGAGAGGTTTGATGCTCCTGCATCAAAGTCAAACTTCTTGAACCTTGCACTTTCAAAGTTTGAAACATCTCATTCCACTCTCAGGCACTTAAGAGAGAGTAAGATTGTTAATAGCCCGTTACTTGAATTAATGCACAAGGGATAAATATATCACAAGTTGAATTTGGACTTAAGTGTAGGAGGTGCAAATACTTTACCTCCCTTTTGAACCTATAACTTTTAATGGAAAAACACATGTTTTTTACCACAATACAAAAAAGTACTTTGACAAAAGTATTTTTTGTGTAACTAGAGGAATCAACAACTAGGTTTGTCTTC
The DNA here is from genome assembly GCA_031772625.1 of Pinus tabuliformis. Classification (NCBI taxonomy): domain Eukaryota; kingdom Viridiplantae; phylum Streptophyta; class Pinopsida; order Pinales; family Pinaceae; genus Pinus; species Pinus tabuliformis. The sequence goes on along the minus strand of CM062818.1, from coordinate 1,255,586,093 downwards.
CGGACCACTAGCATTATACTCGTTGGGGCCTACAACGTATCCACCACTAATCAACAACTAGGTTAGTGTTGTACTCGCATACTACCATTAGACCACTAGCATTATACTCGTTGGGGCCTACAACGTATCCACCACTAATCAACAACTAGGTTAGTGTTGTACTCGCATACTACCATTATCCTCGCTGGGGCCTACAACCTATCCACCACTATACTCACTAGAGCCTACCACCTATCCTTCTCTCCATAGAGCTTCGAGGCATTGAACCTCCGCTAGCATTATACTTGTTGGGGCCTACAACCTATCCACCACTATACTCACTCATAAAGCTTTGAAATATTGAATCTTGAATCTCTTAGCCCATACCATACTCAGATTACTTCAATAACTAATTAAGCTCCGACCTATATACCATATAATTTGATTACAATAACAAATTCTTATAAACGCTCTTATAAAAAAAACTCCATATTATAATTTGATTACAATAACAAATTCTTATAAACAGTCTTATAAAAAAAACTCCATATAATTTTTCACATTTTGGATATTATTATAAATTATACAATATATACTCTTAATTTAAATAAGGAGTTCACGTAGGAAAGAAGGGTTTGTATGGGGTTTCGAGATCGAAGTTTAGCGTGCTGAGATCAAAATGCTCGCCCTTTATGGGTAATTGCTGCATTTGCTTGAAGAATTGTGGGTCTTTTATGAGTTTTGCAGTGGCTGGATCTGCGTTTTCATGGATGAGTTCGTAATAATAAAGCAGACTCAGATTTTTGATTAATTTCCCTCGCGCCTCCGTGAATTTGTTTGCGAGGAACAGCCAGCGGTAGAATCATTGTCTATCTCCAATTCTACCACCTAGCTGCTCCTCGCGAACAAACTTCCGGAGCCTGACTCCGATTTCCTACAAAGTCCTCCATGAAAACGGAGACGCAGCCAATGCGAAACTCAGAGAAAAGACCCCAAATACTTCCAGCAGATGCAACCATTAGTCTTGAAACGTTTAGTTCTCACAACACACAACTTCAATCTCGAGATAGAAACACCTCTGCCCTTAAAAAGTTCAAAGCTAAACAATGGCATTCTGAAGACGATAAACTGAACTTTGTGAATGATACACTGAAGACGATGGTCTGTCTCCAGTTAAAAACCCGGCCAAGTCGCTGGTGCTAGTCGCCAGTTGTCATGCAGAGAACCCATGGTGGCAGGGGTTCGATATGTCTACCTCAGATTGTAACAGAAAGGATGTGTCTCCAATCTCCATCACTAATTTCTCGTCCAACTTCATCACCAACCGCTTCTCAGACTCGGAATAGTTCTCCTACTGGTAATATTAATGCGGGCTATACACCCACAAGTACGAATACAGCACTCAATGCCGTTGGATCCCATGGAGCGTGTTGGGGCGTGACAGTTGGAACGATAGTCCATGTGATTTTAAGTTTGAAGCAATAATTAAATACTTAGAAAAATATAGATAACAGAAAATAAATAATTAAATATTTAGACATAGAGATAATAGGAAAAAATAGATCATGAAATCTATTAAATTAAGCCTATGCCGACTCAGTCACCCAATGCACTAGTCTTGATTCATTTTAACTCTGGATATACCAAGTGCTGATAGAGATCAAATCTCATTTCACTCTGAGATTTGACCTCTAGACATTTGGTAGATCAAGGGTTATAATGGATTTAGGTTGGCTTAATTTCACTCTTTAACTATGCTATATTCCACACGAATACTATGGGTCAATACCATGCATGAATACTATGAACTTATTTTTATTTTAACATTATTTTTTTTATTTTGATAGAGTAAAAATGTTTTCACGTGGTATTATAGACCAACCTAGATTCATTTTAACTCTGACTCTATCAAGATAAATCTCGAGGTGAAAACCTATTTTTGAGTGCAAAACTTGAGGAAAGGTTTGCACCTTTAGAGATTTGATCCCTCTCATAGATTGCTAAATCCGTTAGTTAAGATGGATATAACCTGGTTTAACTATTAATAATTAAAAGTTATAATTAATAATTTTATTAGTTTATTTTATTTTATTTTTTTAATTTAATTTTTATTTTTGTGTAATTTCATTTAGCGAAAATGTTTTAATTAATAATTTGGTTGGGCATAGAGGCTAAAAATTTAATATTTACAATATAACAAGATTTTTTTTATCATGAATATTTAGGATGGATATTATTAACTTTTAAATAGACATTTTTACAGTACCATGGGCCAATACCTAGAAGAGAAAGATAGAGAGAGGGAGAGGGGGAAGAAAATCATAATACCATGGGTTAATACCATGGTTTATCAATACCATGGTCCATCTATGCTTTTGATGATTATGTTATCGATCTACGTTTTATTTATTATGTTACAATACCATGATTTATCAATACCACATGCCCAAAAACCATAACTTATTTCAAAATCAAATATTTTACAGATATTTTACTTTACTTTATTTTATAACATTTTTTAATTAAATCTAAAAGAAAAAATGTTATAATTACTTTTGAGGTATGTTTAAACCTCCATCCCTACAACTACTAAAAATATTCCCATAGAGATTAAATCGAGGATCGATACATTTTAACCAAGGTTCCAAGCAAAGAGACAAAACAATGCGACTAACAATGATAGAGGAAAGATAGTGCATGATTATTTTAAGTTTTTTATTATTGTATTTTGTTTGACATGTTTGATTCAAAATATAGGTTTAAGATTTTACAACCAATTATATTTCTTTTAATTTAGTTACTCTCTTAAATACAATAGAATGGGATCATATCTAAGAGAGAGAGAGAGAGATGGAGAGGGAATAGAGTGGGGGAGGGAGACATAGAGATGGGGGAGATCATGAGAGGGTGGGGGGGGGGGGGAGGAGAGATAGGAGGGGGGAGAGAGGGATGGAAGAAAAAGACATTGAGAGATACAAGAGGAGAGAGAGAGGGGGTGATAAGGGAGAGATGAGGATGGAATGAGGGAGAGAGGAGACGAGGGAAGGGAGAGAAAAGGAGAGGATAGCGATAGGGAAAGAAGGGTAAGAGAGAGATAGGGAGACATAAATATAGAGGCAGGAGAGGGGGGGAGAGCGAGAGTGGGAGAGAGAGGGAGATAGTAACAGAGTTGGAGAGTGGAGAGAGAGAGATTATGTGATAGGGGATAAAGACAGAGGGAGGTGGGAGAGAAAGGGAAAGAGAGGAAGGAAGAGAGAGGGGGCTTGAGAGAGAGTATAGAGAGAGAGGGGGTGAGAGAGGTGGAGTTGGAAGGGGGAAACAGAGGGAGGGAAGAACAAAGACATTGAGAGATAAAGGTGCAGAGAGATAGAGTGAGTGACAAGGGAGATATGAAGGTGGAATGAGGGAGAGAGGAGACAAGGGAAGGGAGAGAAAAGGAGAGGATAGATGTAGGGGAAGAAAGGGAAGAGAGAGACAGGGAGACATAGACATGGAGGGGGGAGAGAGGGGCAGAGGGAGAATGAGAGAGAGAGGGAGATAATGATAGAGTTGGAGGAGAGAGAGAGAGAGAGAGAGAGAGAGAGAGATACATATGGAGAGAGAGTGGATGTTCTAGGGGTGATAAGGAGAGACAAGGGGAGATAGAGATATAGATGGAGGGAGAGAGGGCAGAAGAGAGAGGCAAAGAGAGGGAGGGAGGAAGATAGAGAGAGAGAGAGAGAGAGAGAGAGAGAGAGAGAGAGAGAGAGAGAGAGGGAGGGAGGGAGAGAGATATAAATATATAGATATATAGATATGGAGAGAGATTGTGTATGTTTGGGGGTTGAGATAGAGATATAGATGGAGGGGGTAGAGAGAGAGAGAGAATTCCAACTAATATAGAGAGATAAAAAAGGAGAGGAAGAGGGAGATAGATATATAGATGGAGGGGGCAAGAGGGAAGAAGAGAGAGGAAAATAAAGGGAGGGACGAAGAATCAAAGATATATATATATATATATATATATAGGAAGAGATAGGGAGACATAGATATGGAGGGGGGAGAGTTGGGGAGAGCGAGAAGGGGAGAGAGAGGGAGATAGTAATAGAGTTGGAGAGCACAGAGAGAGAGGTTGTGTGATGGGGGAGAAAGACAGAGGGAGGTGGGAGAGAAAGGAAGAGAGAGGAAGGAAGAGAGAGTGGGCTTGAGAGAGAGGATAGAGAGAGAGAGGGGGTGAGAGAGGTGGAGTTGGAAGGGGGAAATAGAGGAAGGGAAGAATTAAGAAATTGAGAGATAAAGGTGCAGAGAGAGAGAGGGAGTGACAAGGGAGATATGAATATGGAATGAGGGAGAGAGGAGATGAGGGAAGGGAAATAAAAGGAGAGCATAGAGATAGGGAAATAAGGGGAAGAGAGAGACACAGAGACATAGATATGGAGGGGGGAGAGAGGGGAGAGGGAGAAGGAGAGAAAGGGAGATAATTATATAGTTGGAGAGAGAGAGAGAGAGAGAGAGAGAGAGTGATGGGGGGGAGAGATAGAGGGAGGTGGTATATAAAGGGAAAGATATGAAGGAAGAGAGAGGGGAGAAATAGGGGTGGAGAGGTGGAACTAAAAGGGGAAGAAAGACATGGAGACTGAAAGCTGGAGAGGTAGAGGGAGTGACAAGGGAGAGAAGATGAGATGATGAGGGAGAGAGGAGAGCAAGAGGAAAGAGAGAGAAGGGGGGGGGAGACAAGGGGAAGATAGATAGAGAGAGGAGGGGAAGAGAGAGAGGGAGAGGAAGAGGGAGGGAGAGAGAGTGGATGTTCTAGGGGTAATAAGGAGAGACAAGGGGAGATAGAGATATAGATGGATGGGGGAGAGGGCAGAAGAGAGAGGCAAAGAGAGAGAGAGAGAGAGAGAGAGAGAGAGAGAGAGAGGAATAGGGAGGAGGAGAGAGAGGGAGAGGAAGAGGGAGGGAGCAAGATATATATATATATATATATATATATATATATATATATATATATATATATATATATATATATATATATATATATATATAGATATGATATGGAGAGAGAGAGTGTATGTTTGGGGTTGAGATAGAGATATAGATGGAGGGGGAAAAAGAGAGAGAGAGAGAGACTGATATAGAGAGATAAAGAAGGATAGGATATATATATATATATATATATATATATATATATATAATATATATATATATATATATATATATAATATATATATATATATATATGAAGAGATAGGGAGACATAGATATGGAGGGTGGAGAAAGGGGGAGAGCGAGAGGGGGAGAGTGAGAAGGGGATAAAGAGGGGAATAGTGACAACTTTGGAGAGTGGAGAGAGAGAGATTGTGTGATGGGGGAGAAAGACAGAGCGAGGTCGGGGAGAAAGGGAGAGAGAGGAAGGAAGAGAGAGGGGGCTTGAGAGAGAAGATAGAAAGAGATGGGGTGAGAAAGGTGGATTTGGAAGGGGGAAATAGAGGGAAGGAAGAACAAAGACACTGAGAGGTAGAGGTGTAGAGGGAGAGGGAGTGACAAGGGAGATATGAAGATGGAATGAGGGAGAGAGGAGATGAGGGCAAAGAGAGAAAAGGAGAGGATAGAGATAGGGAAATAATGGGAAGAAAGAGATAGTGATACATACATATGGAGGGGGGAGAGAGGGGGAGAGGGAGAAGGGGAGAGAGAGGGAGATAGTTATAGAGTTGGAGGATGGAGAGGGAGAGAGAGAGAGTGATGGGGGGAGAGTTAGAGGGAGGTGGTAGAGCAAGGGAAAGAGAGGAATGAAGAGAGAGAGGAGAGAGGGGGAGAGAGATGAAGTTGGAAGTGGAAGAAAGACATAGAGAGATAAATGTGGAGAGGGAGAGGAAGTGACAGGGGAGAGATGATGAGACAATGAGGGAGAGAGGATAGCAAGAGGAGAAAGAGAGAGAGGGAGAGGAAGGGAAGAGAGAGAGGGAGAGGAAGAGGGAGGGAGATAGAGTGGATGTTTTAGGGGTGATAAGGAGAGATAAGTGGAGATAGAGATGTAGTTGGAGGGGGGAGAAAGGAAAGAAGAGAGAGGAAAAGAGAGGAAGAGAGATAGATATGGAGAGAGAGAGAGAGAGATATATATATATATATATATATATATATATATATATAGGGGGGGCAAGAGGGAAGAAGAGAGACAAATAAAGGGAGGGAGGAAGATATCTATATATATATATATATATATATATAGAAAGAGAGAGAAAGAGAGAGAGAGAGAGAGAGGTGTTTAGGGGGGTGAGATAGAGAGACACATAAGGAGAGATAGAGGGACATATAGATATAAATGGCAGGGGAGAAAGGGAAGAAGAGAGATAGAGAAAGTGAGGGAGAGGTGGAGAGAGAGAGACAGGGGAGAGAGGGAGGGGGAGAGAGAAGGATAGAGGGAGGGAGATAGACACATAATGTAAGGTGGAGAGAGAGGGAAGAAGAAAGAGACACACAAAGACAAGTACATACATAGAATTTAGATCTAGATAGTCATGAATATTTTGGTTTTTCACTAAAATAGACGGATTTATTTTAGTGTAGTTGTTGATTTATAATTCTATTTGATCACTTGCACTAGATGCAATGATTTCAATGTAGATGTTTATTTCTAATCATATTTTATCGCTTGTAATAGATGCATTGATTTTAGTGTTGGTGTCGGTTTCTAATCGTATTTAATACCTTATACTAGATTAATTTATTTCAGTGTAGATGTTTATTTCTACTCCTATTTGATTTCTTGCACTGGATGCATTAGTTTTAGTGAAGATATTGATTAATCCTATATGATCTCTTGCAATAGATGCAGTGGTTTCAGTGTAGATGTCGATTTCTAATACTATTTAATACCTTACACTATATGCATTGATTTCAGTGTAGATGTTGATTTATACTCCTATTTGATTGCTTGTAGTGGATGCATTGGTTCCAGTGTAGATATTGACTTCTAATCCTATCTGATTGCTTGCACTATATTCATTGATTTTAGTGTAGATGTTTATTTCTAATTCTATTTGATTGTTTACACTAGATGCATTGATTTTAATGTAGATGTTGATTTCTAATCCTATTTGATTATTTTCACTAGATGCATTGATTTCAATGTAGATGTTGATTTCTGATTTGATGCAACTAGATGTATGATGTACATTAATTTCAAATTAATTAGATTAATAATGTGCATTGATTTTAGTGTAAGAAAATCTCTGCCCCTTCCATCTATATCTCTATCTCCCATTGTCTCTCCTTCTTTAGATCTCTATCTCACCCCCCCAAACTTAAACACTCTCTCTCCATATATATATATCTCTCTCTATTCCTCCCTTTTCCACTCCCTCTCTCTATCTTCCCCTTTTCTCTCTCTCTCTAACACTTCTCTCTCCATATCTATATCTCTTCCTCCCTCTATGTATTTGCCTCTCTCTTCTTCCCTCTCTTCCCCCCTCCATCTATATCTCTATCTCACCCCAAAAACATACAAACTCTCTCTCAATGTGAACACATAAACATAATTCATAATTTGAATTGACTTCTTTGTTACAGTAATTCAACCATAAATACAATTCTTGAATTTTCATCCTAAATAACATATTCACTTACCGAAATTCAACATTGTTAATCACTTTGCATTAAAACACGGTAATAGAAAATAACTAATAGGTGTGACAATAAGAATAGTAGAAGAAAATATTTTCAAATTGATCGCAATGAAGATTATTTGTAATTCACTATATTCTTATTATTCACATTTTTTATCGCTCAACATTGCTACATGGTCATTTTGCGCTTAAATTTTTTATTTCATCATTTTTCATCATTCAAGTTACTAATAGTCTCTCTCATCTCAACAAATTGAGGTCACTAAGAAAAGTCAAATTTAAATTGACCAAATTAATATTAAACATATTAAACATATTTAAAATGATCAAAATAATTATATGCCCCTTTCCTTCAAAAAAGTGTTCTCAACGCTTAAGTAGTTTTGGATGCTTCTGTATAAAATTCTCATCCTCCCATGTGGAATCTTCAACAGGTAAGTTCTTCCACTTGATGAGATATTCTGAAATTGATCAATTTCGTAGCTATCGAGTTCTTGTTTCTTTGACTGCTTCAGGTTCCATTATGATTTTTCCTTGCTCATCAAGTTCTGGCAATACTGTTTGAACTGGGAGCTTGTCACCTATAACCTTATTTAAGCATGAAACATGGGCAACTGAGTGCACTCAGGAAATATCAAGAATCTCCAATTTGTATGCCATAATACCTATCTTTTGCAACACCTTGTACAAACCATAATACTTTGGTGATAATTTATTATCCTTCCTAGCTTGCTTGAGGGACATTTGTTTATGAGGTTATCCTTTAAGAGTTGGAGAACGTGTTGTTGATGCTCGATGTGATCTTCCACTACTTGAACCTTAGAATTTTCTCTTAAATATGATGTTATGGATGGTGGATGATATTCATAAAGTGCCATAAATGGGGTCATTTTTATTGCAGTATGGAAGGAAGTGTTATACCACCATTCAACTAGAGGCAACCATTTGACCCATTGTATCTATTTATCAGATACAAAGAAACACAGATATCCTTCCAAACATTTATTTATTATCTCAATTTGCCCATCAGATTGAGGATGATAAGATGAACTATGAGCTAACTGAGTACCAAGACAAGAAAATAATTATGTCCAAAAATTTTCAGTGAAAATGGGATCTTTATCGCTTACAATAATCTTTGGGTTTCCATGTAGCTTTTGAATTGTTTCCATAAATGTAGTAGAAATTGTACTCACTTTATATGTATGAGATAATGCACAAAAGTGTGCATACTTGTTAAGTTTGTAAACTACCACCATGATAACACTCTTTCCTTCAGACTTGGGTAAACCTGTGATAAAATCCATTGAAACCTTCTCCCAACATTGGCTTAGAATGGATAAAGTTGTAATAGACCTAGGGTCTTAATTGTTTCAACTTTATTTTTTGGAAAACCAAACATTCCGCCACAAAGTTTTGAATATCCAATTTAAGGCCATTCCAAAAAAAATCCTTCTTAATCCTGTGGTACGTTTTTAGAAATCTTGAGGATCCTCCTAAAGGAGAGGTGTGCAATTCCCTAAGAATATTTTGTTTGAGTTGGGAATTCTTACATAGGTATATCCAATATTTGTACCATAACAAATCATTTTTCCAGCTAAATGTATCAGATGTACTTGGATCTTGTTGTAACTTTTGAATGAGTGCCCACACTTCTTCATCATTCTTCCATTGATCCCTTGATTCGTTTATCCAATTTGGTTAGATAATAGAAATGACGCAAAGAAATGCTTCCATATCCTCATCCTTTCTTGAGAGCACATTTGCCACAACATTTTGCTTCCCCTTTTTGTATATGATCACAAATTCATAACCCAACATATTTGTGACCCATTTTTGCTGCTCTTTTGAAGATAATCTTTGTTCTAAAAAGTATTTAAGACTATCATGATCTGTTTTTACCTTGAAGTCTCTTCCCATTAGGTAGGGTCGCCATTTCTTAAGTGCATGTAGTATTGCCAACATTTCCTTCTCATAAATGGAAGAATGACGTTGGTAGGCTTCCTTGTTGCCATAATTTTGATTTCCATTTTTCTTTCCAACCTGAATGCCTTCTCCAATGAATCAGGTTCCCAAAGGTGAACCTCATGTTGGATGTTATCCTTTAAATTCCCTATGAACACATCAATCCTATGCTCCTCTAGAATATCTTTTACCCTTATATTCAATTTTTGGAAGTCCTAAATGTGCTTCGTCATTGGACCCTTTTGTTTGAGATTTATCACTTGGCTAAAACAAGTGTTTCTTTTTTTATCCTCATAATGTGATATCATTTCATTCGTAAAAATAGCCCAAGTGAGAATTTGTTTACGAGAGAAAAACCATTGATACCATACAAACTGATTTGGTTCCAAATATAAAGTTGCAATGTGTACCTTTTCTGTGTTTTGCACATTATGGAGATCGAAAAATTGCTCCATCTGTAGTATCCATGTTACGGGATCCTTGCCATCAAACTTCCTCATATTCATATTTGGAACATGGTGCTTCTTCGATCCAACGTTAAAGTCTATGAAATGATGATTACCATTTATTTTGTTCTCATCACGAGTTTCCTTTACTACCCTTTCACCATCAGTAAGAATTTCTTGTAGAAACTTTGTCAAATCTATCTTTAGATATTCAATCTTAGCTTCCATGCCATACATCTTAGTTTCTACATCTTTTTAAACCATCCATCTTAGCTTCTACATCTTTCTTTAAACCATCCATCTTAGCTTCTGTTAATTTTTGTGCGAGTGAATTTTATTGCACTTGGTCTCGTAATTTTGATATATCATGTTGCATTTTTTCCTCTTCTTGATGAGTCATGTTAGAGATTTCATGTTTCTTACTAGGTGTTTCCATTTTCTTTCTCGAGGCATCAATTACTGATAATAATGCTTCACTATGCCCTTTGAATTCCTTCAAACTAATTTTTCAAACCAAACTTATGCAAAAATTTAAAAAACCTACACACCTTTTTTCACTTTGTAGGAGCTCGATATTGAATCTATTGTATCTCTGTAATTTTGGATCTCCAAGATCTGAATGTGCTTCTTGCGATAACCCTCTGAGTACTCCTTCTAACCGCACAAGTTTGATCAATATTGGATTCTCTAATGAAGAGTTATCCCAAATCTCTCTGGATGACCTAGTTATAGATTGGTTCAGTAGAGCGAGCTTGTACGAAGTTCCACGTGTCATAGTTTTGACCTTAGGATTTGAAACTGATACACATAAAACTATAGGTCGTCCACTTTCTGTAACTTCTTATGAAATTTCAATCTGATGTTCAGAAAAAAAACATTATGACGATTTTCCCCAGGTCACCTGTTTGAGATGTAATTCGGGGTCTTGCAGAAACCCTAACTTCCTTGGATCATATCTCCTAAAATAGCGACACAAGTTCTAAAATTTGGATGCGAGGTTTAGAGAGATTTCAGCCCAAATGGGCTTTGTTTTTAGCTTCTGAAACATCGCAGAAAAAAAGTTATAGCGAAAATGCCATGATGACCTATTTGGAGAAGCAAAACCCTAGAATCCAACCTCTGATACCAAATGTTATAAAACTAGCTCACAAAAATATAGAAAAAATAGATCAACGACTTCGAAATCAGCCTCTTCGAGGGGCCAACCTCGTTTACATTACACAAATGAATAATTCCTGGATGATACAAATGACAAAACCTCCTTTCTATATATAGGAGTCTAAGGAGTCACAATATAACCAAATCCGACGTAACAATAATAATATAAGGGCACAAAAAATAAGAATAGTGGGCTTCTATGGGACACAATAATAACAATATGGGGATAATAGGGGCACAACAATAACAATAAGAGATACAATGACAATAGTAATGGGGGGATCACTAGTATTATAAGGACCTAACAAATGCAATACATTCATAAATAACTACCTATTTATATGGAATAGATGGTGTTAATAAAAATATTATATTCTAACAAGAAACAATTAGCATTGACGTATTTGGTTCTTTATAAAAACAACTAAAAAAATCTCATAACTCTAGTTTCAAGTTAAAGGAACTATAACAAATATACATTGTATATAAAGACAAAATCAATTTATATCTAGCCTCCAACATGGTTAATTAATTATAGGCATTGGTCATGATAGACCCAAACATTAAATATGAAAATATTTAACATGAGAAGTAAAGTAATTTTGAACTTAGAGCTTGAGTCCAATCTACAAAAAACTCCAATAAATGTTCCATGAATGTATAGGTATTATGGAAGAATCGAACAAGTATGACCTAATTCCTTTGTTTTTTAGGGAGTATCGTGTGAGACAACCATAAAAAAGAATAATGTTTTGGGTACATGGAGATTATTTAGAAGTAAAAATCCAAAATCTTGCTCGTTGTAGGGCTTCAAACACTTTCAATACTAGCTAGTAAAGAAAATAATCAAATTAGATAATTTTTGAGGTCTAAAATGGACCTCCTAAGGAATATTATAAAATAATAGTGGAAATAATAAAATAAGATTAGATTACATCATCAAATTTTAGAGAGGAAAAACAAAAACTATTTTTTCAACTCGTATTTTCAACTTATCTCCCTATGGTTTTGCTCAAATTTCAGGTGGGAGAACTCATTGGATGTGAAATTTAATTTCTCATCCAAAGAGTACTCGTGTTGCATACTTTTGATGGACCTTGCTACACAAAAAATGAGAAATACATGAAAAATGTGATCGCAATCACATTTTTCATGTAGCAGGCTCTATCAAAAGTATGCAACATGGGTACACCTTAGATTTGGATTAAATTTTTCATCCAATGAGTACCCTTGCTCGAAATTTGAGGAAAATAATAGGGAGATAAGTTGAAAAACTGATTTGAAAAAGTAGTTTTTTTTTTTAATCTTTTTACTCCAAAAATGGCGAATCATTCCCCATGGTTTAAATCATCATCTTAAATCCTGGATTGCAGGTTTCTGTGGAGTGGTTTTTGAGAGATTGAATTCGGATAATCCACAGTGTTCATCTTTTTTCTTTTTGTCGACGTTTCGAGCCTAGAGCAAGACTCATCATCAGGACTTGATATACAGAGAAGAGAAAAAAAAATGTTTGTGATAAATATGGTGAAGGATGACAGTTAGGACGTTTAAGCCGACCCATTTATTAATTGTTTGAGGAAATATAGATATGATTCCTTTCTTTGTATTTTGACCCTTGTTTTTTCGAGATTTCATATCTCTTTCCATGTATCCCCTCCGTACAGGGTAACGATGCTGGATTGCAGGTTTCTGTGGAGTGGTTTTTGAGAGATTGAATTCAGATAATCCACAGTGTTCATCTTTTTTTTTTGTCGACGTTTCGAGCCTAGAGCAAGACTCATCATCAGGACTTGCTATACAAAGAAGAGAAAAAAAAAGGTTTGTGATAAATATGGTGAAGGATGACAGTTAGGATGTTTAAGCCGACCCATTGATTAACTGTTTGAGGAAATATAGATCTGATTCCTTTCTCTATTTTTTGACCCTTGTTTTTTCGAGATTTCATATCTATTTCCATGTATCCCCTCCGTGCAGGTTTCTGTGGAGTGGTTTTTGAGAGATTGAATTCGGATAATCCACAGTGTTATTGATTCTTATAAAGTTTGTTTTGGTTGTACATTTTTATTTTGAGCCCCATTTTAGACCTCAAAATTTCTCTAATGAATATTCAACCATGGAGAAATTAAAAAGAAGAAAATAATTAAGGGTTTATGTGTAAACATGATGAAATGGTATCCTTTGTATAAATTACCTAAGGGAGGTGTTATAGTAGCTAGAAGTATCGACCCTATGATAAAAATCTTAGTCTCATCAATTCAGGAAAAACCTGTAGAAGTAAAAGAAAAGGAAAATAAAACTCTCTATAAGAAACCCTAGGATATTAGTATTTACAATGTGTACGATGCTTCATTTGGGGGAATACTACAAGGAAAGAATTGATAGAACTCCAACCCTACCAAGATAGAGTATGGGAAAACTAATTAATTGCAATCAATAGAAACCAAAGTGTTAATTGGTTCACTTTGGGTTAAGAAGAAACTAATAAACATACAAAGGTTATACCTTGACCTGAACCTCAATTTCTTTTTCACAACAATGTGGTAGCCATGACTCTAAATCCTTAATTCCTTGATCGCAACAATTGAGGAAAGACCTTTTAAGGGTAGGGTTTACCCTCCTCTCAAACAAAAAATAGAATATGCTACAAATATGAGAAAGGAAGTTAACTCTTCGTGTAAACCATAGATCTAGGGACAAAACCCATAATAATTTCAAAACTATTAACAAAGTTTAGAGAAGGAAATTTTCAGGTAACAGGTTCAAAACTTAAAACAAGAGAAAGAACCTTTATATTCCAACATACCTATCACATAAATGATATTTTAGTTAATTGAAAGCTTCTAAAAATGACATGGTGACCAAAGAGTGAGAAATGGTAGCTTGGCAAGTTTCCCCGCGAAGTTCGACAAATAAGGTTCCAAAGTAACAAGGATAAATAAACCATCACCACTATCAAATATGTAGAGCTTCGATGGTAATAACCTAAGTACAAAATGACATCTAGACTAGAGGAGGAGGTGGGGTGGTGACACTAACCATCCAAAAGGAATATTAACCACTATTAGATGAAACTTTAAGATCTTGTTCATCCATTCCCTAAACGACCTCATGACCAAGGTAAGGTGTCATATATATATATATGAAACTTATATATAGGAAACCCTAACACATACACATATCATATTAGGGGAGGTAATGCATACATTATAATTTGATGGGATAAGGAGTATCAAGTCATAGGTGTAGAGTTAAAAACATAATTTAATCTGCACTCATACAAATCTATCCATAATGCGATGGTAAAACTTGTGTGTTAATTATTATAATGAGAGTTCGAGCATTAAAAAGTTTATGTGGAAGTTCTTTAAATATGTATGAGATACATGATGCCAAGGTGGGTTTATACAAACATTTTGACCCCCAACGTTTTAAAGCTTCAAGTACCAGGGCCTAAATGAGGATGGGCCTCATATAATAAAAAAAATAGAAACTTTTTAAAGGAAAAAAAAAAAGCTTATAATGGGAAATAATGAGAACAAAGTTTTATATATGAAGTGATGGGAAATAGAGGCATTCAAGTAAAAATATAATAATTAACATATTATCTACGATAAGATATCCACACACACACACACACACACACACACACACACACACACACACATATATATATATATCAAATGAGGTACATTACATTAGACGACCTCACTCTTCCAATGTTTCTCCAAAAATATTACTCATAATCAAAGTCACTTGGTTATATAAACACCCATATTAATCTAGATTCTAGTAGTGGAGATGATAAGCATAATATAAGTGTTACAAGGAGAGTCAAAAGTTGAAGCTCAACCCAATTTGTAAGTTATATTATTTTTATTTGATTTTCGAAATTGTGTGGAATTAAAAAGAAATGTCAAGAAGGAGGTTTATTATAGGTGGTTTCTACTTAGATGTTGTATGTAGATATGTATGGCTATTAATTTTATTTATACTAAATGATTTCAAGGAAAAATTCTCTAGGATTGAATTGCAAATATTGAATTTCGTTTTCTATAATTTAGGTATTGGTGGTAGTCATTCATCCAACACCAGGTATTAATTGTAGTGATTTTCCCAAGATCAGCCTTGGTTGTGTGCCAAACAATCTCCTTCTGGAATTCACGCTTTATTAGTGAGACTGAGCACAATGAGAATGCATCCCTAAAAGGTTGCTAAACACTCAGACCAAATTCTATATTAGTGGGGTACTTCATGTTTTCTTTCATGGGTTTGGATTTGCATTTTACTGAGAAATCTAATCCTTGTTGATTATATGTGTGTGTGTGTGTGTGTGTTCCAGATGAGGTACATACATTAGAAAACCTCACTCTTCCAATCTTTCTTAAAAAAATATTACTCACAATCAAAGTCACCTAGTTATATAAACACCCATATTAATTTAGATTCTAGCAGTGGAGATGACAAGCATCATATAAGTGTTATAAGAGGAGTCAAAAGTAGAATCTCAACCCAATATGTGAGTTATATTATTTTATTTGATTTTGGAAATTGTTGAGAGTTAAAAAGAAATGTCAGGAAAGAGGTTTATGATAGGTGGTGTCTAATTAGATGTTTCATGTAGAGATGTATGGCTATTATGTTTATTTATACTAAATTATTTCAACAAAAAATCCTATAGGATTGAATTGGAAATATTGAATTTCATTTAATATAAGTCAGGTCTTGGTGGTAGTCATTCATCCAACGCTAGGTATTAATTGTATTGATTTTCCCAAGATCAACCTTAGTTATGTTCCAAACAATCTCCTTTTGGAATTCATTCCTTATTAGTGAGACTGAGCACAATGAGAATGCATCCCTAATAACTTGCTAAACACTCAGACCAAACTCTCTACTAGTGTGGTACTTCATGTTTCCTTGCATGGTTTTATGTTTACATTTTACTGAGAAATCCAATTCTTGTTGAGAAATCTAAGGCAACATATGTACTAAGTTGTTTAGATCAATTTCTCGTATACTTTGAAAAATAATTGTTATTATTATTTTTGTTCTTCATTATTATTATTATTATGTTCTTTTCATCATCAAGACAAATACCAAAGACGAAGTTCACAAAGACACCAGAGATAGGGAAACAACCATGGAAAAATCCCTATGAAGGGGAAAATCCCTCCCTACTTCAGAATCTAGACATCATCACATTCCCACTAGATGTCTTGCTAAGAATCTTGTCGCCACAAGATGCTTCATCTCTCCTTATCAAATAAATCAGATATATCCACTAGTCCAAGCATGCTTCAAAACATTCAACCTTCTTATGGAGAGATCCTGCATAATCACAACCCCAATTAGTAATAAAATTTCAATATCTATCTATATATATATATATATATATATATATATATATATATATATATATAACTCAAACTTCTAGGGTTCTTAAATATACTGATGTTTCTTAGGTCATAATCATATTATCCAAACACATCTTTGTGAGAATATTTCTTCTTTAACTTCTATAGCAGCACCAAACGCAACCTCAACAATTCTTCTAGAACATCCAAGCCTTGTTTATAATTTTTCCAATCAGGAATATATACTGTAATGCTTCAACCATGTTCTTTATTCTTTCTTCAAGGTTTTAGTTATCACAATATGCCCTCCCTCTCAACTTAGGGAGATCAATATCTTCATATCATGGAAGAAACTTCAACCTTTTAAGTCTCTTTCTCTCACCCATGATTGTTGTACATTCTCCCTATATCTTCTTCAGTTTCTTTTTCCACGATCAACTGCCAATTCATGAAAATTAATAATGGAAGCAAATTCCCTTAAAGACTTCCTTTAAGAAATATTTAATCAGTGACTCATGATTTGAGTTAAAAAACTCTATCTAAAAAGCTAATGATGTGAGAAATCCTCTTTTTGAATAACAATTTACACACCTAAATAGGTTTTCCAACACAAGGACTGAAATTTCCTTCAATGCTGACTTTTTAAAAACCCCTATTGAAACTGTAGATTTCTTCTTAATGTATGCTTTGCACACTCAAACCCAATTTTTTTTTTAATGTCAATTCTTCAATGCCTACCAATGAAATACAACTAGCTGACCATTTCTTAGATAAAAAGTTCAACCTCATGACCTTGCTTTATTTGTAGATACCTTGATTCTCTCCACTTATTGCACCACACTTGTCACATTAACAATTTCCTTAAGAATAAATGACACCAAAATTCATGTCCAACTTAGACCTACCCTTAATGGTCAAAAAGAGTTGCAAGAGCTTGAGATATTTCTGTCACAAGTACAAATGCACTGAGATAGAATCAAATATATCGACGTTCTGTTGTTAGAATGTAAGGCCCCATTTACAAATCCGCAAAAAATGAAGCTGAGATCTCAAGTTCACACTTAGAAAATTTGAGTTTGAATCCCAACCACAAACCATGTAGCATACAATACAACCTGAAAATACAAAAAATATACCTAAAATTACTCCAAATTAGACTCTGAATTACCAATTTCAGCCTCCTCTCTATTGGCAGGCCTCCAAATACATAAAGCTGGAAATCCAATGAAACATCCTCTCCTAGTATCTTGCAAACAACAACGATGGAGCACTCTCTATTGCACCCTTAGATTTCTCTCTAGGTTCTCAAATGCCTCAACAAATGAATTTATTTCGCAATGTCATATTTTTCCATGTCATTCATTTAGCATATTTCAAACATGTCTTTTTCAATTTGATTGCTTAACTTTGAATCCAAATTCGCATGCTAACGAACATCAAATTCACTTTCCATTATGTGAAATAAACCAATGTGATCACAATCTCTACGAATGGAATTGGGTCTCTCTCCCTTGGATGATCCCACCTAATCCATGCAAAAAAATAAAACAATGTCGCTTAGCTATGACTGGACATATGATGATTCAATGCTTATGGCCACCTCGGATATTTATTTCATCAAACACCTTGTTTAATTGATTTATCAAAAATAAATCTTCCCAATTACCCCCCTTTCGATGCAATTCCTCTTCAAAAAAAAGTTAACAATGACAAAATGATATAAACTTCTCTCAGAGTTTCCTAAATTCCTTTGAATGTTAAAGTCCATCTATTTAAGACTATTTATAAGATAGCTTGCAAAATGGATTTCTCGGGCTTTTTGAAAATGCATCAAAATGTGAATATGATAAAAGAAGACCATTCCATACCTCCCTATGCATGTGATGAACTTTTGAAGGTAGAAGGGGAGGATTTTCCATTTCTTCTTTGAACGCTGATACAAGAATATATTTTTTCCAATTTCTCACCTCCATCTTGAGATTTATGAGAAGCATGATCCATGAATCATCTTTAAGTATTTTAAATTTGAACAAATTTTGACGAGTGTTTGGTAGTTCAATTTCTTCTGTAAGGAAATACTTTGTGATTTTCAACTTCATATCCCCAATTTCACATTATATTCCATCAAACACCTATAAAAATGTGCAAGTTACTTCAACATCATTCCCTTGAAATTTATCAAATAATTCAAGCAATCCCATCTTATGTAGTCACCTTTTGAATTTGGTATGGATTTTCATAAATTATTTCCAAGTGGTTCAAATCTTACAACTATACCCATCTTTCATGCTCAAGAAACTTTGAGTTTTAATATATCATTCTTATTATCTTGCTATGTTAGGGTGGCGAAATGATAATAAGGATGAATAATGGAGTGTTAGATAGAGTGCATGAAATGGCCCAAGGTGGAAAATGATAGTTGAATGTGGTTGGAGGTGGAAATAATAATGGATAATTCATCCAATCCCCCATAATTAGCATGCTTAAATCATTGATGAAACCAATTAGGATGATTTCATAATTGATATTCGAGATTGCATTTTATGACATGATAGGAGGTAATTGGATATGGTGAATATGATGATTATGGGATGAAAACATTATATTGGAGGGTCACATCGTTTAAATTTCACGCTCTACGAAAAATATGGATAGGTTTTTTGATTGAACTTTTAAAAAAAGTAAGATCATTTTTTTTTTTTCATTTATTTTGACAGATGTTCACGAAAAAAAAGTAATTTGACCGAACAAACAAAGTTTGTTTTGTTTTGTTTTTGTTTTTGTTTTTGTTTGTTTGTTTGTTTTTTATTTTGTTTTGTTTTTTTGGTTTTGATTTGTTTTGTTTTTTGTTTTTTTGTTTTGTTTTGTTTGTTTTGTTTGTTTGTTTTGTTTGTTTGTTTTGTTTTTTTCTTTTTATTTTTTTGTTTTTTGTTTTTTTTTTGTTTTTGTTTTGTTTTTGTTTTTGTTTTTGTTTTGTTTTGTTTTGTTTTTTTTTTTTTTTTTGTTTTGTTTGTTTGTTTGTTTTTGTTTTTGTTTTTTTTTTGTTTTTTTTTTTTCCCTGTTGAAAACCTGCAACTCTGCAACAACTCAACTAACTATGTACACCTTTCTCCATGTTTGGAATGGTTAAACTCCACTAAATATGGTGAATTTAATTTCAGAACCAATACCAACATTTACAGAATTGAATCTAGTTTTAGTAGGTATATATTTTATGAAATTTCATAGATATTTTCTAGTAAAATGTCTGCAAACAATTTTTGAAAGTCATTATGATTAAGTTAAATCAAAATTTTGTATCTTCCAAAATGTACTATGAAAAAATATGGAAAATTTATGGTGCATTACATTGGTCCGTCTTCTTTAAAGGGTAGTTTTAATATTTTTAGTTTTTAACTAATATGTTGAGAAACATGGTGCTATCTTAAGCATCTTCAAAATATGCAGTTTTCTCATATTGGTTTAATTCAAAAAATTCTATTAATTATTATGTGCATATGTTGGCTCATAAATATAGACATATCAAAGTAGAGACTGACTAGATTGTTGCAACACATTTTTTTTTCTAAAAACGCAAGGTTAACAAAGAATACACTGGTGCCAAAAAATATGCCCTTTTATGAAATATGCCCTTTTATGAATCACTTGATTTCTAAAGAACACACGCCCCAAAAATTGCTAAGTTGACATCTCAAATATCAATAAAAAAAATTCTAAAAAATAAGCAATATAAAGCTAATAAAATGTCTGACTAGTTTTCCTTTTACTCTAAAATGAAATTCTAAATATAAAATTTACTTTGGCTTGCCGAAAGTTTAAAAACTTCTAAAAATGATATTTTTTTCCTCAAAAAAGGTCCAAAAGTGTAACCCAACTTCACATTCTCACTCTAAGGAATGACTGCTATAATTTATTGATAAGGACGCTGTTTTGAATTGTTCCTCCTTAACACTGGGTTGATAAAAATATATGTCTGTTTATTCTATGTTTTATAGTTCCTTAAATAAAAACAATCAAAATTTTACCTTTTATTACCTTTAATAAATCAAACAATTCCTTAATTTGAGCTTCCTCTTTGTTTGGTTATGTGTTGTTGAAGACAAGCCTTTGAACTTACTGTCTGATTCAGATGAATGTTGAAACTTGTCATTGATTCCCTTAATGATTGATAAGGATGATAGTATTTTAAAAATACCTTATTGCCTTTCAAGAATTTAATGGCTACTGAAAATATTTCTAGCTATGCATATTCGCAGATTGATAAGATTTCTATTGTGGATCACCATGCATTGATTCTGATCTAAATTTGATGTGGATCTTTGGAAAAAAAACAATCCTCTGATGTTGTTGCTACTTATTATCCTTCTATTTTGGAGAAAGATAAGATTCTACGTACTTGAAAAGTAGATCACAAGAATTCAAAAATTTTCATGAAAACTAAAGGAGAATGCTAACTACCAGAGATTAGTTTTTAATTAGGATTCTTATATAGTTATGTGAGTAACATAGTTTTCATCTCTCTCTCTCTCTCTCTCTCTCTATATATATATATATATATATATATATATGAAAAATTAAATTGAGTTGGTTGGGAAGGAGAATGATTCCTTTTTTCACCAACTCTATCTCTTAATGTTGTAACAATTTTGAACAAATTCTTCTCTTGTTAGGGGCTTATGATATGACTTTAATATCTACCTATTAATAAGAAAAGTAACTCCCTCTTGATGAATAGTCTTGAGTTTAATAAGATCCTAATCACTTGATTTAAATTTCTTCATTTTGATGAAATTTTCATTACACTTTTCTTTGCTACTGGATGATATTAATTCTCTAAATGGAATTTTGTCTAATTCCATCTAGTTCATTTAACTATACTAACCTTTGCCTTTGTGCCTCTAAGATATCTAATCCCAATCTTGTTGTTGTTATGAAGGTCTCTATTTGAAACTCTATGGGAAGCAAAGCTTGCTTTACATAAACAAGTTCATATAGTGTATGTCTAATGGCACTCTTCCATGTAATCTGTTATGCCTTGAGTGCTTGTAGAAGCTTATATATCCAATATTTGAGATGTAGATGGATTTTCTCCGTCAGAATAACTTCAAGAACTTTGTTTGTTAAGCCCATTTTCTCACTGGCTTATGGATGATATGGAATATAATTCCGATGCGTTATTTTATTTTTCTCCACAATCTTCTGGACAAGCTTGGATGTGAATTGTGTACCTTGGTCTATAAAATTTTTTCTTAGAACACCAATATGAGTGAATATCTCCAAAATAAAACTTACAATAACATTTTAGTAACATAAATTAAAGGTTTAACTTCTACCCATTTTGTTACAAAATTAGTACAACCAAGAACACACCTTTTTTTAGATGTATTTTGGAGTGATTATTCCTAAAAAATAAAAATTCCATTTTCCAAATGGTTTTACAAGTACCTAATGTTGGCATTATGATATAGGTGTTGTCCTTGATGGCAACGCACCCAAATGATAGATCTTAGTACAACAGGTCAATAGCAAAGAATTAATTATCAAAGAGAGGTATACGCAGGTTCGCTGTGATAAAGGAGCGTCTACATGCGGGTTAGCAAACCAAAAGGTGCGTATAGCGTACACACACACTTTTACAGAAGGAAAGGCGTGTACATGTTGGAAAGCTAAGTATTGGTCCATGGTATTTGGTCCGAGGTATTGACCCTAGGTATTGGGTCCAAGGTATTGGTCCTACATGGTTTTGGACCATGGTATTGAGAGAGGCCTAAACCTATATAAGGAGGAGAAGATCATCAGGCCAAGATGTGTAAGTGGTGTAGGGATTGAATATCTGATGAAGTGAGAGATCCAGTATGCAAGTTATGGGTTTGTGATGCTTTTCTTGCTCTCAACTAAGGATGCACCTATGTGGATGATGATGGACAATGGATCGGGATCTTAAGACTTGAAATGTATTACTATTATGTGGTTTGATCGTGGATAGTATAGATCTGAATTACTGACACATATTTTATTGAATAAATTTTATGATCTAGGTATGTCTGATGTCTGGGGTAGCTGCAAAGTTATGAGTAAATATTTGCAGATCTGTATGCATGTTCGGCTCATTAGATTTGCGCATACAGAATGAAGTATGATATTTGAAGTTGCAGTTGGATTTGGTTGTTGTTGCAGAGTATTGGGTTCTACTCTGCGTCCTGGTGACTGTGTTTTGATAACAGGTTTTAGTGATTTAGTTGTTGGGTGATTCAGAGATTGATGATACAGGTGTAGGTGATGGTTGTATTACAGTAGTGATTTATTTTGTGCTTCAATGTTGTTGATGGGTCCAATATGAAAATTGGATGAAACGTGGCCTTCAGATTTTGGTGTTGTGCTTCAGGAGTATCCAATATGAAACTTGGTCCCTGGAGGAAGAGAGAAGGTCGTAACCTTCTGTAGGCTGGCGCCTATGTATTGGTAAATATATCAGCCAGTACAAGAGCTAAGGGGTAGAAGCTCCCTTCCAATAGCAGCTGGAAAACGAGTGAAGGTTGGAGCATTCAGTAGGCCGGCGCCTACGTACTAGTAAACGGATCGGGTAGTACAAGAGCTAGGGGGTTGTAGCTCCCTTCTAGTGGTAGCTAGAGAACAAGAGATGGTTGTAGCCTTCTGCAGGTGGTTGCCTGTGTACTGGTATGAGTCTACGCCAGTACAATATTGTAAACAATTTTTTCTTATATTAAAGGAAGACGACAGTGGGTGGTTTTTGTCCCACATTGGGTTTCCACTTCATATCATGGTGTTCATGTGTGTTTCTTATATGTGATGATCTATTTTGTTTTAATACACCCGTTTACTGTTTATATGGTTAATGAAGTTCTGATGCACTGATTAAGGATCAACATATAATGGATTAACTGAATCATAAGTTAACTGGATATACACTAGTTGCATTAAACACAATTGTGTGTACACGTGGGTTCCCTTAACTGAAGTAGCGTATATGAATCTGAATATGGAAATGAAAAATTTATATTGATTTAATAATACTGATTCACCTCCCCTCTCAGTATTATTTCCAACAATTGGAATCAGAGCAGGTCCTTTGGTAGAAGCATGATTGCTTGAAGGAGATCTATAGAAGAATGGGAAAGAAAGTGTGTCAAAAGAAGAAGACAGCTCAAAGGAACAATGACAGCCTGCCATTAGGTGAAAGCAAGTATTTAGATTCTAAATCACCTCATATTTGAAGATGAACAAGAAAATGAAGCATCAGATAAAATCATAGAACATCAAGATCTATTTAACAAAAGGGAGAGTGCCCTCAAAGAATTTATCAACTTGAAAGTTCAGCTGGAGTGTGCCTTTAGAGTACGTCAAATGTTGCAGGAGAAGAATGAAGAACTAGAAAATAAGATTCTCAAATTAAGGCAAGAAGTGGAAGAAGGAAGAAAGGATGCAAAAATCTTGAAGAAGCAACATCTGTAAAAGGAAGAGCAACATCAGGTCGAGGTCAATATCTTGAAAGGTAAATTGGAAGAAAAGGATAAACTGTTACGATTTCAAGACAATATTAAGATTTTGGAGAAGATTTTGGGCACCATACCAAAATGAGAAAACATCATCACAATTGAAGCTATGGAAGAAGAAGGAAGTACAGTGAGAAAGATGTGGCATAACAGAATATACAAACCTGACAGACTTAAAGGGAGTTAAAAGTGTGGAACCTCAGTGTTCTAAATCTCATAAGCAAGTTTCATAAAGGCAAGTCGAATGTATATGCAAGTTTGAAGCTGCACAGTCGCGTATATGTTGGTTTGAGGAAAAGTAGTGGGACAAACTTAGGAAAAAGAGTCTGATATGATTCAGTCAATTATTTGCTCTATTTGATAATGGTTACAATCTACTGATGATGTGTGGAAATGTGCTTGTACTCATAAGATGTTTTTTAGAAATGCTTTTGATCCTAACTTATGATGATGCCTTGATACTTCTTGCTGATATATGCATGATCAGATCTAACAGTGAATAGATGGCACAGGTTCAGGGGGAGCATATGCTTCGAATAATGCATTGTTAGCATTATGGTTAGAAGTCTTTGGTGATGATGCTTATGTAGCTAAATGATACATCTTGCTACTTATTGTTGGGTGGTCAAGAGAATGGTATTGCATGTTACAAGTCAGATGCTATTGACAGATGCTTATGGTGTAGATCATATATGGTGTATGATAGTTGTTGATGACTATCATGGTCTTGTTTAGATTACTGGTCATTGTTATAAAAGTCATGTATACCATTTGATGTAAAGGTCATGAAAATACCTAATTTGTAACCCCACTTTGCATGGGAAGGATGATGTAATAATGTCTATTTCAGTCATGTATAAACATTTGGTATATCCTCACTTGGTTGGGTGGATGAGTCAAAATGGTGTATCCCCACTTGGTTGGGAGATTGATGTATGAATGAGTCATTGGTGATATGAAGGTCATACTCACTTAGTTGAGATGTAGAGTCATGTTATTCTTTTGAAAAATAATTTTACAGACTTGGCATGTGCTCAGGGGGAGCATGGATGGATTGGTACATCTCAGCATGTACAAAGAGAGAGCTCAATCAAACATTTTAGCATGCATTCAGGGGGAGTATAGATAACATAATGTATATCAAAGGGAGAGAATATCTTGGTTTGTCCTTTTCCCTTGATGTCAAATGGGGAAAGTGACTTGGTGTGGTTGTTGCCATCAAGTCCAAAGGGGGCGATTGTTTGCATTATGATATAGGTACGATACAGGTGTTGTCCTTGATGGCAACTCACACAGATGGTAGATCTTAGTACAACATGTCAATAACAAAGAATTAATGATCAAAGAGAGGTATACACAGGTTCACTGTGACAAAGGAGTGTATAAACGTGGGTTAGCAGACCAATAGGTGCATATAGCATACACACACACTTTCCCAGAAGGAAAGGGGTGTACATGTTGCAAAACTAAGTATTGGTCCATGGTATTTGGTTCGAGGTATTGACCCCAGGTATTGGGTCCAAGGTATTGGTCCTACATGGTTTTGGACCATGGTATTGAGAGAGGCCTAAACCTATATAAGGAGGAGAAGATCATTAGGCCAAGATGTGCAATTGGTGTAGGGATTGAATATCTGATGAAGTGAGAGATCAAGTATGCAGGTTATGGGTTTGTGACGCTTTGCCTCATCTAAACTAAGGATGCACCTATGTGGATGATGATGGACGATGATCGAGATCTTAAGACTTGAAATGTATTATTATTATGTGTTTTGATCATGGATAGTCTAGATCTGAATTACTGACACATATTTTATTGAATAAATGTTATGATATGGGTATTTCTAATGTCTGGGGTAGCTGCAAAGCTATGAGTAAATATTTTCAGATCTATATGCGGGTTCGCTTTGGTAAAAGAGCGTAGACACGCAGGTTTGGCTCATCAAAGTCACGTATACAGAATGAAGTATCATATTTGAAGTTGCGGTTGGATCTAGTTGTTGTTGCAGATTTCTGGGTTCTGCTCTGTGCTCTAGTGACTGTGTTTTGATGACAGGTTTCAGTGATTCAGTTTGGGTGATTCAGAGATTGACGATGCAGGTGTAGCTGATGGTTGTATTGCAGTAGTGATTGATTTTGTGCTTCAATGTTTTTGATGTGTCCAGTATGAAAATTGGATGAAAAGTGGCCTTCATATTTTGGTGTTGTGCTTCAGGAGTATCCAATATGAAACATGGTCCCTGGAGGAAGAGAGAAGGTCGTAGCCTTCTATAGGCCAGCACCTACGTTTTGGTAAACATATCGGCCAGTACAAGAGCTAGGGGGTTGGAGCCTTCAGTAGGCCGGCGTCTATGTACTAGTAAACAGATCGGGTACTACAAGAGCTAGGGGGTTGTAGCTCCCTTCCAGTGGTAGCTAGAGAAAGAGAGAAGGTTGTAGCCTTATGCAGGTGGGTTTCTATGTATTGGTATGAGTATGCACCAGTACAAGATTGTAAACAAGATTTTCTTATATTAAAGGAAGACGACAGCAGGTGGTTTTTGTCCCGCATTGGGTTTCCACCTTATATCATGGTGTTCATGTGTGTTTCTTATGTGTGATGATATGTTCTGTTTTACTGCACCTGTTTACTATTTATATGGTTAATGAAGTTCTGATGAACTGATTAAGGATCAACATATAATGGATTAATTGAATCATAAGTTAACTGGATATCCGCTAGTTGCATTAAACATAGTTGCATGTACACGCGGGTTTCCTTAACTGAAGTAGTGTATATGAATCTGAATATGGAAATGAAAAAGTTATATTGATTTGATAATACTGATTCACCCCCCTCTCAGTATTATTTCCAACACCTAAGGTTATAGAGGCATCTCATATGCTTGAACTAGCCTCCCCATTCATTGTCAACTGTTAGATATTCTGACATATTGTTTGGTATCCTTAAAAAGAGTAGGCCAATAATATCCACAAGGAAGAACCTTGTATACATTTCTCCTATCAGCAAAATGTCCTCCACATGTCTCATCATGGCATGATTTCAATATTTATGGTATTTCATCTTCTCTTACACACCATCTGATGATTATTGTGGTAATTTTCTTATGGACAAATAGAAATATTTTCATACTAAGGAGTTTTAGTAGAAATTGCGAAAATATAATCATCAAGAAAATTATCATTTATAATGTTTGTTGTATTATTATTTTGGATTCAAGAAATAAAATCAACAACTATATTTTCCTTTGTCGTTTTATCCAATATATTGATGTTAAGTTCCTGTAGTAACAAGAGCCAGCTATTTATATGGCTTTTAATTAAATATCTAATTGCATAATGATCATTACTAAGCATCATATATGTAAGTTTAACAATAATTTTTTTGGTGTTTAGTGTTTAAAATATCGTAAGATAAAGTGGATATATGTTAATTTGTGTGTATAAAGATTAAAAAAAACATCCTATTAAGGTCCACTTGAACCAATTTGACTTGTGAATCATATGTTAAGCTCCTTTTTTAATATAGGGAAACTAAAATTTGAGAGGTCAAACACCTTGATGTGCACACACAAAGAAGGGCTCTACACCAACTAGGTTTTGAAATTTAACTATTTACATGGTGATGCCTCGTGCCAACCATTAATCCACATGTTGATGAAACAAATAATAAATAAATTACTTCATTTTCAATTTACTTAAATTCTAATAAACTAATGTCTGTCTCAATGAAGATCATCGTCATCAATATCATTACAGAATCTCACACACACATGGAACATTTCTATAGGCACTTCCTCACGTCCATTACTAACATTAAAGTAAAAGCAATTATCAAATAACATAATTGTATAACCCCAAGGGACCTAAGTATATGTGACCTTGTGCTCTCCTTGGTTAATATGGTTGTGGCATGGCAAGTCAAACCACTTAATCCTTGGGGTTTCTATGTTTGGAAATATATCATCCCACCCTTAATGTGTTTATCTACCAGTCTAGATCCATCTTAACCCTGAATCTATCAAGCATCGAGAGGGATCAAATATATTGAGGTGCAAACCTCTTTTTTGAGTGCAAAACTTGAGTAAAGGTTTGCATCTCGAGATATTTGATCCCTCTCGATGCTTGATATATTCGGGGTTAAGATGGATCTAGGATGCTTATATAATATCTATATCTGTATCTATGTGTATCTTTATTAATCCCTCTCTTTATCTCAACCCCCAAACATACACATTCACTCTCCATATATGTCCATCTCTCTCTCGCCCCCTCTTCTTCTCCCTTTTTATCTTCCCCTTCTCTCTCTCTCTCTTCCCCTTCTCTGCCTCTCTCCTTCTCTCTCTCTTCCCTCCCACTCTCCTCTCCCCTTCAATCGCTCTCCATATCTCCCTCCCTGTCTCCAAATTTCTCTCTCTATGCCTTTATTCCCCCCTTCTCCTCCTCAAACTCCATCTCTCTCTTGAGTCCTCTCTCTCTTCCTTTATCTCTCTCCCTTTCTCTCGCACCTCCCTTTGTCTCCCCCCCATCGCTCACACTATCTCTCTCTCCCCCCTCCAACGATGTCACTATCTACATCCCTATCTCATTGTCTACCCCCCTCCCTCTCTCTCTCTCTTCCCCTTATCTCTTATCTCTCTCGTCTCCTCTTCTCTCTCTTCCCTCCTTTCCTCTCTCTATCTCTCCCTTGTCACTCTCTCTCTCTCTCTCTCCACCTCTATCTCTATATGTCTTTTTTCTTTCCTCCCTCTCTCTCCCCCCCTCCATCTCTCTCTCTCCCTCCCCCAAACCTCCCTACATATCTCTCTCTCCCTCCCCTCCTCTTTCTCCTACTCCCTCTACACCCCTCACTCCTCTCTTTCCAACCCTTCCCCCCTCCACTCAGTTTTTCACTATCTCCCCCCCTCTCCCTATGTTAAACTTAATTCCATTGTATTTTGTTTAAGAAAGTATCTAAATTAAAAAACTCTATTGTTTGTAACATATTAATCTTATATTTTGAATCAATCATGTCAAATAAAGTACAATAATGAAAACCTTAAAAAAAAATAATGCATTAACTTTCCTCAATTATTGTTAGTCACTTTGCTTGCTCTAATGGCTTGAATCCTTAGTTAAGATGGATTTATGCTAGTTCTTAATAATATTATTTATATTATATAAATGTCACATATTTATATATAAAAGTATCATCATATAATTTTATTAAAACCCTCTTTTAATTTCTATGGGAATATTTTTAGTAGTCATGAGAGGATAGAGGGTTTAGATTTAGATATATCTCAAAAGTAATTATAACCTTTTTACTTTTAGATTCAATTAAAAAAATGTTATAAATTAAATCAAAATAAAATATTTTGATTATAAAATAAATAAGTCATGTGATATTGATAATCCATGTATTGGCCCATTGTATTGTAACAAAGTCTATTTACAAGTTAATAACATCGATGGTAAAGTGTGGGTGAATATTCATGATTAAATATCCTCTCATATTGTTATAAAATATTTTGATTGTAAAATAAGTTATGATTTTTGGGCATGTATTGGTAAGGCATGGTATTGGCCCATGGTATTGTAACAAAGCCTATTCATAAGTTCATAATATTAATGGCGAAGTGGGGATGAATATCCATGGTTAAGAATCTTGTCATATTGTTATAAAATATTTTAATTGTGAAATAAGTTATGTTTTTTGGGCATGTGGTAATGATAAACCATGTATTGGCCCATGGTATTGTAACAAAGTCTATTTCCAAGTTAATAATATCCATGGTAAGGTAGAGGTGAATATCTATGGTTAAGAATGTTGTCATATTGTTATAAAATATTTTGATTGTGAAATAATTTATGTTTTTTGGGCATGTAGTATTGGTAATCCATGGTATTGGCCCATGGTATTGTAAGAAAGCCTATTTACAAGTTAATAATATCCATGGTAAGGTAGGGGTGAATATTCATGGTTAATAATCTTGTCATATTGTTATAAAATATTTTGGTTGTGAAATAAGTTATGGTTTTTGGGCATGTGGTAGTGATGAACCATGGTTTTGACCCATGGATTTTCTATGTTTGGAAACATCTTATCCCACCTTCATTAGGCTAATCCATAAATAGCATTAAAGTAAACATCATTATCAAACAACATATATGCCTAACTCCAAGGGACCCAAATGGATATGACCTTGTCATCTCCTTAGTTTATATGGTTGTAATATGGAAAGTCAAACCACTTGAGCCTTTAGGTTTCTATGTTTGAAAACATATTGTACCACCCTCATTGCGGTTTCTATGTTTTGAAATATTAGAAACATCTCATCCTACCTTAATATGTTTGTGGCATGGAAAATCAAAACACTTGAGCCTTTGGGTTTCTATGCTTGGAAACATCTCATCCCACCATCAATGGGGTTTATCCATAGATAATATTAATGTTAACACCATTTTCAAACATCATATATCCCTAATCCCAAGGGACCTAAGTGGATATGGCCTTGTCACCTCCTTAGTTTATATTGTTGTAGCATGGAAAGTCAATCCACTTGAGATTTTATATTTCCACGTTTGGAAAAATATTGTCCAACCCTTATTGACCTTTCTATGTTTCGAAATATTAGAAACATCTCATCCCACCCTAATATGTTTGTGGCATGGAAAGTCTAAACACTTGAGCGTTGGGTTTCTATGCTTAGAAACATCTCATCCCACCCTCATTAGGGTTTATCCATAAATAATATTAAAGTAATAATCATATCAAAAAACATATATGCCTAAGCCCAAGGCACCCAAGTGAATATAACCTTCTGATCCATTTGGTTAATATGGTTGTGGCATGGAAGTATGATGCAACTGAACTTCTTATTTATTGGGTCCTCGTAAGCTAATGACTTGTTGTGGCCACCAACAACCCCCCTCCTTATTTAGTATTAGAAATAACACTAAGTAAGTGGGGACCCTTAGTAAAAAATTCAAAAAATTCAATTAAGGCTTATGTATTCTACTCCTTAAGAAAACATCGCATCGCGCAAAGACTGATAGGGCACTTCCTTATGAGTAAAAATGATATACTGCGAAAGTGCGACGCAAATTTCATCGCATCGCATGTATTAAGAAACACTCATATTGGAATAACCTTAAAAAATCACCGATGGCCGATATGCAATATCGCATAAAAATAAAATAACCATTTAACGGTTATAAAAATCTTGCGATAGCGTGATACTGCGATTTGCGATCTTGCGATTGCGCGATACAGCGATCTGCGATAAGCACGATCAGGCGACCTTGCAATAACACATCTTAATGAAAAATGTGATAATGTGATACTACGATAATGTGATGCTGCGATGCGAATCGCATAAACTGTCCATCGCATATTTTCCCTCGCTCAACATTTAAGAAAAGCTGTCCATATACCAAAAATTGGATACGCGATTTAATGAAAATTAATGAATGATACGCCAAGTGTTACTGAAAGACAGTTTTGAGTTTCTCGAAGAATCAGTTCACGTCAGGTGGCATGTTTTTGTACATCCATAGAGCTTAGAACTTTCTTGTCGATTTTTATTATCATTAATCTCTCCTCATGTGTGAACTACAGGAATGAAAAACAGAAACAACATGAAGCAATTTGCAGGAAGCGATAAAGGAAAAGGGTAAAGCTCCAATGCTCGAAAACAGAGAAGAGATGCCCTCATGAACAGATATCGCATGCAACAGAGCCGAAAATTCACAGAGTGCTGCTGAGCTATCCATTACAGATCTTTCAGTCACAGCCATGGTTGAATGAGTAGTTGAACAATGCTGATATCAATAGGCGATTTAACGCTCAAGGTCAGAAGCTCACGCAAGCAGTATGTTTACAAAATTTTGAAGCTTATACCCAGTGAAGGAAAAGGCGCTAAAGGCAAAAAATGCACTAGAAAGGCTCGGATCAAAGAATGGAGGCAGTTTTCGATGCACGATTAGCGCCTAGCGCTAATCGCGCATCGCTGAGAAAATTTCTCAAAGAGCAATGTACCTAACTGCTCAGTCACTCGTAAGCCCGGAAAACGCAACAAAGCAAAGGCAGAAGCAATTCGAGGATTAACCAAGTGGAACTTGGATTATTACTGGGCATACACAGTAAATCCACATAGCGAGAGGATGATTCTCAAGTATATCTTCTATTTTGCTGAAAAGATGGTGCCAACTCTTACCATTTCTATTTTCTTAGCTCAACCAAAAGCGGAAGACAGTCAGCCGACTCTACCCAAGCAAATATTGAATGCTCGCAACGTTAAGGAGCAAATGCAGAAATAGTTAGATATTAGATTTAATTTTTAGAAATAGTTTTGCTTAGAAAAAGGGCGGTCATTTAAACCGTATCCTGAATATGTGTAATTAAGTTATTTAGTTAGTATTATTTAAACCCTTCTCATGCATTTAGAGAAGGGTCCAGAAATTTATCAAAAACTTGTCCTCAGAACATGCACTTTTGCACCCTCAGAGGAGGTTTTGGTGAATGAATGGATCAAGATTTGTTGATGTTTGCATTTGATATCTGCTACTGATGTTGCAATTTTGTACTCTTAGTAGATGTTAGAGCAAGGAGAAATAAATCATTGTTGCTTGAAGCTTATGAGTAGGACTAGTCATAAATGGTACTTTTATCTCTTGACCATTTCTACTTATATGTTAAAGTGATATACAATTTTTAGTTGTTTATGTATTATTGCATGAATGCTTGAGTTATCATTTGGCACTTTTGTACGGTGGTGGCTATTTATATATGTTTAATGCATGAATAGCTCATTATGCGATACGCTGTTCACAACTGTTTCGTCTAACTTTTTATGCGAAATAGTTCATCTTAATTGATTTCCTTTCTTATAATCGTTGAATGATCTTTATTACGAGTTGTTATTTGAAATCTCTTTAGATCGCATAATAGAAGAATTACATCCCGGGTTAGCATAGATTTATATGTGTTGTTTATTAGATTACAATAGCATAGAATTAGATTAAAGTTTGAATTAGAATAGCTTAGACAGGAACTGTTAGATCAGCAACATCCAATTCTACACACACACACACACACACCCATACATTGGGAAACTGGTCCCATTATCCCCAGTCGGACCCGCTATACCAAACGGATAAGGAGCTGCCAACCAAGGTTCAGACCAGCGGGTATCCCCCCTGTTGTCGACCTGATTTTCATGGCTTCAACATATTTGGTGCTAGAAGCAGGGCCTGAACTATGAATGGCAAGTAAATATAAATCTGAATACCATTCTGAGAGTAAATTGCCCTCATCATCTCCCCCGTCTTCCCCATTAGATTTAAATCCAGAGTCAGAAGTCGCTCGAGTATCAACTGCTACTACACACCCTGATATTTCAGAACAATCTATCGTTGAACTTCCTGAAGTCGAATCCCTGATTCACAAACTTCAACGATTTTCCATTTCTCCTCAGAAGTCTGATAAATCTCAAGGCAGCGTGACTTCGCAGTACAACCCTACTCATCCCCTGACCAGGCTAAAGAGTGAAAATTTTGGCGTCCAGCCAACCGAATTACCTCTTCCCACCAGGAAATGAGTGAGGAAATCACCGCAAGAGTCTGAAAGTGAGACTCTTTCGTCAGCATCGTCCATCTCAACTACTTCACCGTGAAGTCAACCATCCACACCTCCACTCCAGATCATCGTCCATCCATCCAATGGAAATCCCACAACCCCTCTCCAATCATCTACAATCGTAGTATCCTCATCCTCCCAGCCACAGGGATCATCTTCTGCACTTTCCTCTGTTAGCAGTTCAACAATGACCTAGTCTTGATGGAATAACCCTAGGGCAGTCTTAATGCCTGCACCCTTGAGTCAAATACCGGCCCATCCTGAGAAATGGCTGCCTAAATTCAATCCCGAGGCAGGCATGCTAGCAGAAGAGCACATAAACAACTTCATGATTTCCATTAATCTCAATGGAGTTACTAATGAAGATGTTGTTGTTCATCTTTTTCCCTATACACTGCAAGGAACAGCCGGGTCATGGTACTTTTAAAAGAGGTCCTTCAATGGATGCAAAACCATCACTTGTCTATCAGCATAGGGTTAGAGATAATATGGGATGATGGGGGACTGGGCCTATTAGGGCAGGTCCGGCAAGCAAGCCACATATTATATACGAGCCCGCATTTAGTGAAACCGCTATACCCAAAGGCAAGTTCTTATTCGCTTCGCTCACTCAATCCTGAAAGGCTATAACATTCTTTCATGGACCGAGATAATGCAGTGGCTTGCTTCTGGTAGAATCTGTGGCTTGCTTCTGCTTCTATGGCTCAGACTTCAGCTTACTAAACTATCACTGAAAGCCACTCAATGCCATTTCAAATGCTGAATCCGAGGAAGAGGAAGAGGAAATTGCCACTGAAGGGCAGACCGATGATGAAGAAGTTGTGGAATTACAAGGAATGTGGGATTTCATCCTCCCACAAGAAGAAGATCGAGAAGTATTTCCAATTAGCACACGAAGCAAAAATCAGCTTGATCCTCCCCAAACTACCCCTAAGCCGAGGAGCGCAAGCTCTGTAACAAAGGATAAAGTCACAACAAAGAAAATGACATCTAAAGCGACTCAAACTATCCCAGTCCAAGCAGATGAAACAAATCCATCTAAAACACTGATAGTGTCGGATGAAATGGAGTACAATATTACTGATGACATGAAGAATACTACGGCTAATATCACTCTTTACGAATTGAGCAAGTTGAAACATCAACAGAAGACAATTATGAAAGAATTACATGCCGTGCCAGTTGCACCTTTGCCTGTCGTTTTACTTTCTCAAGCTCCCCATAACATGGGAAGACCTCCAACTAATGCGATCAATAAGATTGATCCAAATGACATTGCCTTAATTGGAGGAAGATCAAGATCTCAGACTCGCCCGTTTCTCCTTACTTATGAAATCTTCAATAAAAATGTGCGCAATTGTTTGGTAGATTCCGGTGCTTCAATGAATATTTTACCCAAATCTATATGTGCCAAGTTAAATGTTCAACCACTGAAATCTGCAGTGCACATAGTTCAGCTAGATCGATATGAAGTCGAAGTGATTGGCGAACTAAATCAAGTAACCA
This sequence comes from Pinus tabuliformis, assembly GCA_031772625.1. Classification (NCBI taxonomy): domain Eukaryota; kingdom Viridiplantae; phylum Streptophyta; class Pinopsida; order Pinales; family Pinaceae; genus Pinus; species Pinus tabuliformis. Next base: position 1,255,550,946 of record CM062818.1, on the reverse strand, counting down.
TAAGATTGTCATCCAACCCGAAGGTATGTCAGGTTATTGACATTCTAGTTGCTGATATCCCATAATTCTATGGCTTAATTCTTAGCAGGGATTGATCAGAAGAACTCCATGGATACTTCGCAACTGACTAGTCGCACATGTGGCTGTCATACAACGGTAAACCGAATCAAATAAAAGTTGAACAAGAGCTACACCAGAAGTACATAGTAACATAGTTAGAGGGAGAAAATGAACCAGTAGTGTATAACAACAGCATCATTGGCAATTACTCGGTAGATTCTTTCCTCGGCAATTTCAATGCTCATGTGTCACCCTATTTAGAACACTCTGTTTTGTCCCAAGTCGTAAATTTTTCTCGAACTGATAGCTCGAAATGTATCAATTTTTTAGATAAACCTGTAAATAAATCTTTGTTTTGGAAATTATTTTTTGATGGTTCTAGATCTAACGAAGGAGCAGGAGGAGGATGCGTTCTGATTAGTCCAGAAGGAGATAAGATCATGCTCACATGAAGACTCGAATTCGATTGCACAAAAAATACAACATAATACGAGGCTTTGGTTCAAGGCCTGTACAAAGCAATCGGGTTAGACGTCAAGTATCTTCAAGTTTTTAGAGACTCTGAGATTGTGGTTAAATAGGTACGTAAAACTATACATTGCTTATCAGGTCATTTAAAACACTATCAATCCTTAGTACAAGATTTGACTGAGCATTTCATAGCGTTTAATATTTCCTCAATCCCCAGACTCCAAAACGCAAGTGTAGACCTTTTGGCTAACGCACCTTCTAAGCTTATTCCGCCCGAAGATTTTAGTCCAGATAAATTCTCAATAGAATTAATCTTTAGACCGTCCATTCCTGACAACATCACAAATTGGAGAGTATTCAATGACGATCCTGATATCGTAAATTTCCTCACGTCTGAAGGATCCTACTCCAATGAAATAATTGACGAAGACCAGCACGATCGACAATTGCAACAAAATAGCACTAATAATGCTATACCTAAGTCGGTGGTCAAGTTAGAAGACTTGTACGATTTGAAAGATCGGTTTAAGAGGTCCACCAATTCAAAACTCCAAAGTTTAACCTTGAACTACGAATTAGTAAACCTAGGGACCGATGCTAAGCCACAAAACATTAATCTAGGCCTTGGCCTAGCCCCTGAAGAGAAACTAGCGTATATTCGTCTTTTGAGACAATATAAAAATGTTTTTGCCTGGAATTATGATGAGTTGAAAACATACGACACTTCTACCATCCAGCATACTATTCCCATGGTCGATAATGAAAAACCTGTCCAAAAAAAGCTAAGAAAGATCCACCCCAATTTAGAAAATCAGATAAAAACTGAGCTCAATAAGTTATTGAAAGCCAGAATAATCTTTCCCGTCAGACATTCCAAATGGGTCTCCAATATGGTACCTGTTAGAAAGAAAAACAGAGATATTAGGATTTGCATTGACTTTCGGAACCTTAACAAAGCTTGTCAAAAAGACAATTTTCCTTTACCTCCTATGGAACAAATACTGCAGGTAGTGGCGGGCTCATAGTTAATGTCTTTCTTGGATGGATTTTCAGGATACAATCATGTGTTGGTACATCCTGATGATCAGTTGAAAACCACATTCAGAACTAAATGGGGTACATACGCATATCGGAAGATGCCATTTGGTTTGATTAATGCTGGTGCCACATTTCAGAGGGCCATGGACATCACATTCAAAGGTTTAGTCAATAAATCTGTAGTAATTTATTTGGATGATATAACAGTGTACTCGAAGAAGCGAGACGACCATCTCAAAGACCTGAAACAAATATTTCAATGATGTTTAAGGTATGGAATTTCACTTAAACCAAAGAAATATTTTTTCGCAATAAGTGAAGGGAAACTTCTAGGATTCATAGTATTAAAATCCGGTATTCACATTGATCCCGACAGAATCAAAGAGATTGCTGAAATATCCCTACCTCATAACAAAAAAGCCATGCAATATTTCCTTGGTCAAATCAATTTTGTAAAGAGATTCGTTCCAGATTTTTCACGAATCGTGTTTCCTTTGCAAACCATGATTAGAAAGAATTCAAATTTTAAATGGGGTCAAGATGAGCGTGAAGCATTCAACCTGATTAAGCAAGCTATTATTAATGCTCCATCTTTAGCAACCCCAAATTTTTCAGAGCCTTTTATTTTGTACACATTTGCCTCAGATAAGTCATATGCTGCGATTCTAACTCAAGCAAATCAAGAAAAAGCGGAAGCTCCAATTGCGTTTTTTAGCTCAAATTTACAGCGTGCTGAACTCAATTATTCAGACGTGGAGAAATAGGCTTATGCTATTTTCAAAGCGGTCAAATACTTCAGACCTTTCTTACTTAAAACCCATACTAAGATCATAGTACCATTTCCAGCGGTAAGGAATCTTCTAGTACAGAAGGATGTGGGTGAGAAAAGGGCCAATTGGGTTATTGCCTTACAGGAATATGACCTTGAGATCAAACCAACAAACATTGTAAGAGGTCAAGGCTTCTGCAAAATGCTGCCTGGAGGATCGCAAATTTCTAAAATTCCATCTGAAGAGGTACAAATGTGTGAGGTAAGCCTAAACGATGCAAAACCACTATATGCTGATATCATTTATTATCTTAAGAACGGGTATGCTCCTTCACACGTTGACCATACTAAGAAAAGAGCCCTAAGGTTGAAAGCTAAGCAGTAACAGCTCATAAATGATATTCTTTTTAGAAAAAATTATGATTCTATTCTTCTTAGGTGTCTTGAGAAAGCTGAAGCTAAAAAAGTTTTGCAGGAACTCCACGATGGGCCAGCAGGTGGACACTACGCTGGAGATGCTACTGCACATAAAATCTTACGTGCAGGATATTACTGGCCCACGTTGTTCAAAGACACATAGTTACGTGAGAAGATGTCAAGTTTGCCAAACTACTGCTAGAAGACAAAAGAAGCCATCCCTGCCACTACAGCCAGTAAACATCGAGTAACCTTTCAGTCAGTGGGGCTTGGACATAATAGGTGAGATTTTTCCTCACTCTTCTAAGCAGCATAGATACATCGTCACGGCAACAGATTATTTTACTAAATGGGTAGAAGCAGTTCCACTCAAGACAGCTAATTCTGAAAATATCATTGAGTTCATAGATCAATTTATAATCACCAGGTTTGGATTTCCATCCGCTTTAATGTTTGATAATGCATCATACTTTTCTGGAAATGCAATGACTGAATTTGCACTTAAAAGAGGATTCAAACTTAAATATTCAGCCAATTACTACCCGCAAGGTAATGGGTTAGCTGAGTCAACAAATAAAAACCTAATTAGGATTATTAAAAGAACAGTTGACCAAAATCAAAAGAATTGGCACAAGGCTTTGATATATGCTTTATGGGCAGATAGGATAACGAAAAAAGCCTATATCAGCACTTCTCCCTTTAATTTAGTTTATGGGAAAGAAGTGGTTCTTCCGACTCACTTAGCCATTCCTTCTTTGTCTTTAGTACAATACATTGATGAAGTACCCGCTTCCTCCTTACAGCTAAGAAAAATGGAAATAATTAAATTAGAAGAAGAATGAGAACAAGCTAAGAGAACGCATGCTCATCATCAAGCACTAGTAAAATCCTCTTTTGATTCAAACATAATTACCAGAAAAGATTTTCAGATGGGATATTTAGTTTTAATGTGGGACAAGGCTCATGAAGAAAAGGGAAAACATACAAAATTTCAAAGGATGTGGCTTGGTCCTTTTTAGATTGTTGAAGTCGTAGGTCCATCAACATTTGTGTTACAGGATTTAGCAGGCAAGAGGGATCCTTTGCCTGTTAATGGACAAATTCTCAAGAAATATTTTCCATAGAAGATTACTCTTCTATTTTTGTAGAATATTTTTTCTTTTTCATAATAAAACCCATTGTGAATGGTTATATTAGGCATTTACGGAAAAAGACACCAATTCTCTTTCAGATTTTGAACTTTTCGCTTGTATAAATAGCAAATCTTTTTGAAAACTGATCTTTATTATTGACAGATACAGTTAAAAACTTTAACCTAGATATGATACTAGTTTCAACTTCAAAGAATTTGATGAAAGCAACCTTTAGTGAAGAAATTGTTTTATCTCAATACAATGAAAGGTATTAATAACAAAATAAAGATTCTCTGTAGAACAACTGTTTCCAAAAACTCTATTATTGTCATCCAGAGCTATCTTAAGGAAACAATGACTTCCTCCCTGCTAAGGAAAATCGCAGCTTTCAGAGGAATAATACAAGGATACACTATATCTTGAAGAATGAGAGGTCTCATCACGAGCCGGCTTATTATTATCACATATATTGTAACTTGCTGACTTTGCCAATACTGTCCACCAAAACAGGGCAATGACTCAAGATTGTTGCAATCAAAAGACAAGGGGTCTCATCACGAGCTAGCTTGTTCAGCAAAGTTATAAATCAAGTGAGTGACTGTGTCATAATTTGGCTACCAAACCAAGACATTGTTGTTTAAGAATAAAAAAGAAAATCAAAGCAATAAGTGTGGATATGGATTTTTCTTTGAAAGTTGTAGGTCACCTTAAGTAGGATACTGGATCATTGCTGGGTAACAGGTAACCCTGTCGAGGCTATAAACGCCTGCTGGCAGCAGAGGCTCTACCTACAAAAAATGAGCATATTTAAAACTGGTTTACAGAGGAGACTTTATTTTATTTTTACAAGACCAAGTAATGGCTGATGTAAATACAAGGACTAGCCCGAGGAAGAAAATAATTAGAGTAGAAAGAGGTTGAAACAAAATATCACTGACAATTTAGAGCATAATGTACTCTATCTTTCCATAACAAAGTTTAATTTTCTGAAAAATTTTCTGTTTTGGAAGTTTGAAAAATTCAATAGAAAAACAGAGATAAGTGGTTCTTCCAAGTGAATCGCCAATTGTTGTGGCCACCAACGACCGCCCCTCCTTATTTAGTATTAGCAATAACACTAAGTAAGTGGGGACCCTTAGTAAAAAATTCATAAAATTCAATTAAGGCTTATGTATTCTACTCCTTAAGAAAACATCGCATCGCGCAAAGACTGATAGGGCACTTCCTTATGAGTAAAAATGATAAACTGCGAAAGTGTGACGCGAATTTCATCGCATCGCATGTATTAAGAAACACTCATATTGGAATAACCTTAAAAAATCGCCGATGGCCGATATGTAATATCGCATATCGCAATATCGCATAGAAAAACACATAACCATTTAACGATTATAACAATCTTGTGATAGAATGATACTGCGATTTGCGATACAGCGATCGCGCGATACAACAATCTGCGATTTTGCGATAAGCATGATTGGGCGACCCTGCGATAACACATCTTAATGAAAAATACGATAATGCGATGCTGCGATGCGAATCGTAGAAACCGTCCATCGCAAATTTTCCCTGGCTCAACATTTAAGAAAAGTTGTCCATAAACCAAAAATTGGATACACGCTTTAATGAAAATTAATGAATGATATGCCAAGTGTTAATGAAAGACAGTTTTGAGTTTTTCAAAGAATTAGTTCACGTCAGGTGGCATGTTTTGTACATCCGTAGAGCTTAGAGCTTTCTTGTCGATTTTTATTATCATTACTCTCTCCTCATGTGTGAACTGCAGGAATGAAAAACAGGAACAACATGAAGCAATGTGCAGGAAGTGATAAAGAAAAAGGGTAAAGCTCCAATGCTCAGAAACAGAGAAGAGATGCCCTCATGAACGGATATCGCATGCAACAGAGCCGCAAATTCACAGAGTGCTGCTGAGCTATCCATTACAGATCTTTCAGTCACAGCCATGGTTGAATGAGTAGTTGAACAATGCTGATATCAATAGGCGATTTAACGCTCAAGGTCAGAAGCTCATGAAAGCAGTATGTTTACAAAATTTTGAAGCTTATACCTATCTCATCGAGGGTAAAGACTGATCGGTCGGATACCATGATTGAATAAGGAACTATAGAAAATCCATCTATTGCCGCATGTTGGATAACTGGAAATACTTGAGTAACCCACAATTTATTAGGGCCTCAACTCTTCCCAGATTACTCAAGGCTATTATGTCTTGTTCTTCATGCTCTCATTCTCTCCATATAATTACCATTTCAATTCCTGAATTAGAAAAAGAAACCCTAGGGACCTCAAAACCCTAAAATGTTGTTGACTAAAACAAGGGATAAAAAGAATGAAATGCAAGAGAACAGAGTTAGTTCCTACCTGGTCCAAAAAACACAAGGAATGATCCCTTCAATCCTCCATAAAAAACTAGTAAACTTCAGAAAAAACTGCTCCAAAGATCATAAGGTAAAAACGAGATCATGAAAATGAATGGTAAGAACCAGTTTTTATGTTTATTTCTTGCACATTAGTTGAGTAAACATTGCTTTTCATTTATTTAATCCATGAACAAGTATTGTTTAATCTTTTGATGGAATCTTGAGCAGGATTAACAACTGGCAAGTAGTTATGATATGCTTACGTTTAAATTGAACATCTTTGACCACAAAGCGAAATTTTATCGCTTTTTCGAGCTTTGTTAAAAACGAAAAAGGAACCCCCTTAGAGTCCTCTTTAAGCTCTTTTTAGACCCTCTAAACATGAAAATATTGCCGAGCGCTTGTCGTTTCTAGCTCGTTAATGGATTAAAATCGATATCTACTCAGTATAGTTTTACCCCTTCTTCGGGCTGAAATAGATTAATTATGAAAAAGGTACTCGTTGGTAAAACATGATCAATAGGTTCTCGTATTTTTTTATGCTTTTTAAGGCTTGAGAGACAAATGTACAAAAAAGAACTTTTGGAGTTTCCTTTTAACCCCTTTTCAAACTCTCTAAATGTGAAAAGGGCCGAGTTATCTTTGTCATTAAACTCATTAAAAACATTAAATAGTAACAAACTTGTCCATCTAGACAAGACCGAGTTTCACCGTCACTAGACTCATTAAAACATCAAATATCAATGGGTTCGCCCAAATGGTGAAATTATAAAGCAAGCATATGTTATCCTCGTCAAGCTTGATTAAAAATAAAGTGGTACTAGTCAGAAATAATTGGCGAAAATGGGAAAAAGCTAAGAACACTTTATGGTAGCAGGTCGCTCTTGAACATGACACTTTCACCTCATTATCATGACTATGGGGGTTGGGTCATTTAGCTTGATGGTTATCACAATGTTGGCCTATCATACCATCCATCACATTTTTTTGGGTCAATGCTACCAATTCACTTCAGTGTCGCCGATATGTTCAAGAGAAGTCATTCAGTTCAAAACTTCATCCTTTACAATACAATAAACCTTCATTTTCATGTCTGCCATTACTGAATCTTGTGTCGTCAGTCAATGTTTCATCTCCCAAATCATTTACCTTGTTTTGCATCGTTGATGTGGGATACATCAAGGTCCTCTTGCGACAAGTCGCTTCTTGTCGACATCAACACATCATCCAAGAAGTTGACTTAGAAACACCCCTTCATTACCTTGAGGCTTGCATAAATCAATGGAAGGTTTCTCACTTCCAGCAACAGGTTAATGTCACGGGCTTTCAACCGAAGGACTTCGTATGGTGTTCGATATCAAATTATTTATTCACACCTTGCAAAATGTACTGCAGTACCTTGAGGGTCATTATCATTATCAATAATTCCTCTTGCGTCTGTTAATGGCTTATATCATTGGCTGGTAACTAGATGATGTCTCCCCATGTTTGAATTCAGATCGTCTATTCACATGGTAAGACTTGTACTTGAGTGAACGATTGGACGAGATTGAAGACCCCAAATCTAGTTTCATCCATGTGGGCCGCGATATATTTTCAAGAGTACTATATCAAATGTACAAATGGCCTTACATTCATGGGCATCCATTCATGGGTCTATATCTGTAGATGACTATATTTGTACATGTAATGAAAGATTATAAGTTGAGCATGGGTATTCCTTCCCTTAGCTAGTTCCTGAGAAAAATCAAATTATCATGATATATGTATTGTAACTGATGTAGGTCTCCTTCCATTTCAAAACCTTCTCTCCAAGTGGTAAAGCATCTCAGTCGACATGTTTATTTTCAACTTCTTGCTTTAGGGGGAAACTATTACAGGTCAATTTGGGCACATCAACCCTAGCTTCTAGATCCCTATTATTGGGGTCTGTCAATCCCTAATTAAGTTGTTTTCATTCCAAAATGAAGTCAAACTACATCATCCTTGCCTCCCAAGAGTTTCCACTTCACCATTCATCCAAAGCATATCCCTAAGGAGATCAGCACAGGTGGCCCTTTATCAAGCTACATTGCAATGCAGGAATTACACTATCTGGGTGCACTGCAGCACAATTGGCTTATGTTCTACCTATGTTGAGCGAGATTCATAAAGTTTTTGAAATGAACCCATTGGATTCCTCATCCAATGGATGCTTCTGGAAGTTTCCAGATGGATTGAGCTCGCTTTTGGATGAGGAAAATGATGAATGAACCTTAATTCATTATCCCTTCCTCCATGGAACCACTTCCCAATTTTGGCAAAGCATTCATGAGGGCCATTAATGGCTTAACCTCCTCCATTCAACTATAAATTGACCAAGCATTGAAAGGTTGGTCTAGGTTGGAATTTATTGAGCTAAGGAAATGTTGTTTGAATGAGATTAATAAGAGTATTGCAATGATGTCGAATTGTTGCTTCATGAAGACAGAAGGGTTTGAAGCTGGAAGGATGAAACTGAATTGAGCATGAATCTTCATGGGTTGTAATCTTTCCTCCTATTAATAAGGAATTCTATGCTTTTCCCATTCATGTGTTCATATGATGTATATCGTATTCTTGATTCTATGGTATGTTTAGTTAAGAGATTGTTATTGTATGCTTTGATGGGTTTCCGTCTCGGCTTGTGTGCAGGCACGTTCCAAGTGAGTTAAGTACCAAAAGGAGTGGCAAAATCAGTCAAACGGGAGAGGGAACAAAGGAAACTTACAGGTTGGTTCCTTTTTCCTCCTTCTCTTATCTGTTAACTATAGGAAAAGCAACAAATTACGTTTTCTGTTGTTTCTAGACCAGCTACTAGGTCTAGAGGGTTAGGCGTTTGAAGAAACACTAAATTTTCCCAAAACAACAGTCCTTCACGGAATGTTCCTTTTCCCATTGGTCAAATACTTAGTCGCAGTGATGATATATTTCCCACCCGTCTTCTTGCCTCGAGGCTGAATCAGTCCTACTAAATCAATTTCCAATTTCTCAAATGGCTAAAATGATACCTGTGGATTCAAAGGCAACTCATCCCTTCACGATGGCCTGTTGATTCTCTGACATGCATCGCACACCCTATAATATGCTGTGGAATCCTTGTGAAATGTTGGCCACCAGAACCTAGCTCGTAAAATCTTCTACGTTGTTGCTTTTCTTGCATAGTGGCCTCCCGCAACTCCTCCATAAACTTTAGGCAGGATACTATTTCGTTCAAAATCAGGCACACAACGTCACAGTATTTAGTTCGGTCCCATATTATAAAATTGGCCTGCAATAACAGAAAATTTTGTCACACACAAACACTAATTCCTTCTTCTGTTGACTAGTGTATCTGTCTAGAGTCGTTGCTGTAGTCAGGAAGTGGATAATGTTTGCAAAGTGAGTGTCTTCTATGCACACCACAAAGAGATGTGCGTCAGGCAGTCCTTCCTACAAATTGCTAGGTTCCTCTCGTGTTTCAATGTGCAATATATGGTCTAGCCCTGCATTCAGTTTCCCTAGATTCACAATCACTTCGAAATCATACTCTTGAAACAACAAAAAAAAATCCTCATATTCCCCCCCCCCCCAACACAGGCTTGTTGAATAAATAGTTTAATGTAGAGTGGTTTGTATACATCATGAAGTGTCCCCCTAACAGGTAATATATTAACTTGTAGCATGTACACCATAAACAAACCTTTGCGCTCTGTTGTCCAATAAATATTATCAGCCTTAGACAATTTCCTACTTGAAAATGATATAGGGTGATCCAGTTCTCCTTCAACAACCCATGTCAGTAATATAGATGACCCATCCACATGCACATGAAATTCCTTCTTCCAATCTGGGAAGACTAGGAGCTGCACGGTGACCATTTTATCCTTCAACACATCCATACTCCACTTACATTCTTCCTCCCAAAAGAATGTAGCATCCTTCTTCAATAGCTTTTCCATCGGTGCAGTAATTTGGGCATAACTCTTGATGAACTTCCAATAGTATCTAGTATGACCTAGCCTTGCGCGTAACTGTTTAACACTCCTTGGTGCTTCCAAATTGATTATAACCGCAATCGTAGTAGGATCCACCATTAATTGTTTTTTACATACCATATGACCCAGCAAGATTCTGAAAGAAATGTAAAATAAGAACTTCTTCAAGTTTAGCATGATTTCATACCTTTGGCATGTATCCAACATAGAGCGCAAACTAGCTACACTGCACTTTACCAGTCCAAACACCATCCAATCATCAAAGTACACCTCCAAAAACTTGTGAATGAACTCTTTGAACGACGTAATTACTACACGCGAGAAGATTGTTGGCTCATTCTTAAGTCCAAAAGGCATTACAGTATGCTAAAAATATTCCCACTCAGTCGCAAAGGTAGTCTTATTCTTGTCTTCCGGCACAATCTTAATCTGATGGAACCTAGAGAACCCATCAGTGAATTAATAGGCCTCTTGCCTCCTAATGTTATCCAATACTTCATCTGTGAATGGAGTTGGAAAAGGATCATGAATGGAAACATCAGTTAGCTTCATAATATCTATGCAAATCCTTATTTCATCCTTCTACTCATTTTCATATACTACCATTGGAATCAGCCAAACAGATTCCTCCACTAGTTCAATAAAACCTGCTGCAAGCGTCTTGTCCAACTCTAAGTGGACCCTTTCCTTGTACTTGGGATTAAGGCAATATGGCCTCTGCTTAACAGGCTTGACGCCTGCTTTCAAAACTATTTTCATCACTACCAAATCTCCACTGATACCTTTTAAGTCTGAGAACTTCGTGGGAAACAAAACCTGATATTCATGGAGCAACTTAGTCACCTTATCCACCATAGCATCATCCCAATAGTCACATATCTTCACAAACTTTGGTTCCACCTCTGTGCCAATGTTCACTTGTCTGGTTTTCAGTGGTGTGGTGATATCTATATTCTCCATTTGTGGCCCCTCAACTTCGCGGGGGACTTCTACCTCTGGGATATTAATGTTCCTTGGATCCTTGTCTTCTTCTTTAGTAGTCACATTATAGCACTCAAACACATGGCCCAACTGGGTCCCCCAATATGGTTGAATCAAACCCAAAGGATCATTCGTTATTCTGAAGATTTCTACCTTGACCTCCTACAGTACCTTGTTTATACATTCGAACCCATATTCAAAGCTAAATGTCATTAAGAATCCCTGTCTCAAAATTTCCCATTCCTCAGTACCGTGGCAGAGCTCTGTTTCTAGATACCAATTCATTGGTATTACATCCAAAGTATGATATAATAAATGCACCCACTCAGATTGCTGCTCCGTTCCATAGACCTCAATCCATTTTTTCTAAGTGAGCATGTGGATCATTCCTTCCATCATATTTCTTTGTTAACCGAACTTTTGGGCGACCAGATCGCAACCTCATCATTTTTCTGAACTCACGCCATCCCTCAAAACTGTCCTTATATGTACCACACGATCTTGCGGATGTAGTGCCAAATCCAACGTTTGAAAGCGATGATTCTCGGGAACTTCCCTTTCAAATGCATCCAAAAAGTTATCTACATCAGTTAAACCATCATAATAAGGAAGACGTTTTACCTCCAATGATACATAGTGTAGCGATTTAGTCATCATGTTACAACGCAACATAGATAATTCGCACAACATGTTCTACAAATGTTTCAACTCCTCGTCTGAATCAGATGTATAGGAACTTTTGCGAACCCATGCAATGCATCCATCACCTGTCAGATTGATACAATCTTGGTCTCACGCCGCTATTTTGTAGATCTGGTCCAAATCATCATCGCTTTCACAATCACGGACTAGTTCAGTATAGTGCGATCCTTTTGGAGGGTCTAAAGTTACTATTACACGGAGTGATTTCCTTTTAAAAGAAATCATCCGCTTCTTCAGATTAATTACCCCATTCATGTGAATAGACCAATCAATCCCCAGGAGCACGGGGTATGGATTGTTGTCCTCAACAATCTCTCTCACTTCAAAATTAGCCAATGTGCTCATGCCTTCAATATCTACTATCACTCCTTGTAGTCTTCCCATGGGGATAATCTTCTGTTGATTTTCCATCCTCACTTCAATCTGGTTTGTACACTCATGAGAAGGATTTACGAATTGAAATATTTATGAATTGAACTCTAGTCTTGCTCTGTGTAAAAAAAAAACCGTAAATTAATGTTCTAGCATCATTTGGGGTAATCCAATTGTCAACCCAAAGATAAATTTATGAGAACGATTTGTAATTGTTCAATTCTCTTGCTTTAATGGTGAAAATTTATAGTTGAATGGTCAACTAAAAGTCCATTGTCCATATTTGTTTTCAAGTTTTCTACTGCTTGAAGATTGTCTAGATTGGGGATCACCTATTGATATTTCAGCCATTTGTTTTTGTTAGAGATGGATATATCTATGTGAACTCTAAAAGTTTGCAATTATAAGCACAACTTTGGTAATTTGGTTTAAAGAATGTTGTGTTAAGCATGAATAAATGCTAGTAGCTATTGCTTTTAGTAAATTACCATAATTTCACTATACTTTCAACATCATACAGTGTAAGATGATTAGTATTATACTCACATTGGAGGCTTGGATGACCATGCTCACACTCCGGATGATGTACACTGCTCACTAGCATCTATGTGAAAACTATATGATTCTACTTTGAAGACTTATGAACAAACATAGAATTATTTCTTGATTATTACATAGAAGAGTTAAATGCTCGAAGATCCAATGCTACTATTGTAGTTTATTAGTATGAAAGGTAGTTTATTGGCGTAAAATGTAAAATAAAGGGCATATAAAATGTAAAAACGTAATGAAATTCTCATTTGAAGGGCAGAGGGAATTTGAAATTCAAGGCCTGATCGCAGCAAAGGTCTTGTCTGACTACTCCCTCATTATAGAGGATCCATCTCCCCCCGAGGCATAGATGTATAATTCCTGAATCAATTGATCACAGCAAGCCATGGGCCTGCACAAGAGACTGGATGTGGTGGGGGCCCATTCTACATATCAGTCCACACCATTCATACAACATGCTAATGGGATTCAGAAGAGGCACTACTAATTTTGCAGAATTATTAGCTACTAAATTCCTCATACAATTTGCATTGGAGAAAAACTATAGAGATCTACAATTATTTGGGGATTCTGAAGTTGTTTGTGATTGGCTAAATAGAACCTCTAGATGCTCTCCTTTCACTGAGACATTTACTAGATGAGACACTGAGATTGATTTCATCCTTTGACTATTTTGCATACAAACCCATTTTCATGGAGCGGAACACAACTGCTTAGCCTTTCCAAAGAAACAATGAACATGGATCTGGGCATCTGGATGATCAGGAATAGCGAGATGGAGAACACTATCAATACTACCACCAGCCTTTCATGGAGATCATTATTTAATTTTTTGTTGATTATGGTTAAAATCATATGTATATATTTATCGTCTAATAGACTTTTAAGTTTTTATATACAATTGATTTCCTTACTTATAGTGATTGTTACCTCCCTACATGGAACAAAGGTAACAATTTTTTGGATGCTTATCTCAGTTTTTTATGATGACAGACAAGTCTCTATTATGTTCTGAAATATGCTCACATGCATCTACAAAATGTAATTTCCTTTTAATAATGAAATTATGATTTTTCTTGGGGGAAAAAGAATAAATAAATTAATAAATTTCTTATGATAAAAAATATATTAATATAAAAAATTTAACTCTTCAGTCATTAGAAATTATTAGAAAAATTAAATTAAATAAATTGTTATTAAAAATTAAATTAAAATCAATTATTATTAAGAATTAATTAAATAACTTCATATAATGAAAAAAATTTAATTTATTAATTATTTCATGTATGCTTAGGTTTATTAATATTAGTTTCTTTTTTGTGTTTTTGTGTATGCATTGGTATTTATATTTTGGTCGGTAAACTCGTTAAATCTATCATCAAATTTATGTAAGATGGATGCCTTTACATCAATAAAATACACTCCCAATAACAATTTTCCTATGTACCTATTTGTTAGGCCTCAGTTGCCTCTTTAGTGTGCTCATAATCCTATTTTATACACCTCTCTGAATTAGAAAAAATCTAATTACAAGTGTGAGCTATTAAGTAACAACTTCCTTAATCAAGCTACACTCCTCCCTCTTTCTAGAAGCTTCACGACACTCTACACCTTTTACAAAATACCACATGGACAAGAGTGCTAGCCGACCAGAACTTCATAAACCTAGATCTTTTCTAGAATTTGGACACTTGTATTTATATCAAAATTTTACTATTTCTAAATTTTTATACAAATTTTATTAGAGGGAATATCTCCTTTGGAAAGTTTTCATGACCCTAGTGGGTCTAGGAAAAATGATCTCCCAAGGGTTTGATTCACCTGCATAAAAAACAAGCCACTTGAATCTTGCGGTTTCTATGTTTAAAACATCTCATCCCACTCTTAGGCACTTAAGGGAGAGTAAGATTGTTAATACCTCACTAGTTGAATTAAAGCACAAGGGACAAATATATCACAAGTTGAATTTGAACTTAAGGGTAGGAAGTGCAAGTTAATAACTCACTAGTTGAATTAACTAGTTGAATTAATGCACAAGGGACAAATATATCACAAGTTGAATTTGAACTGAAGTCTAGGAAGTGCAAATACTTTTCCCTTTCGAACCTATAACTTCAGAAAAGCACATGATTTTTACCACAATACAAAATTCATATTTTTTTACATCTTTTTCTCCATAAATTAGGCTACCTCCTTGGTATTGAACCTTAAATCTCTTAGCTTACACAATACTGAGATCTTTCTCCATAGATTAAGCTACCTTCTGAGTATTGAACCTTAAAGGATTTAAGTTACACAGTACTCAAATAAAAAAAGCAATTCAGCTACACGAGTAAACCATATAATTTGATTGCAATAACAAATTCTTATAAACACTCCAAATAGTTTTTCACATTTTGTAAATAACATTAAAAATAAATATTATTGTAATACAATATATACTCTTAAACTAGATAAGGGGTTCGCGTAGGAAAGAAGGGGTTTGCATGGGATTTCCACGTCCATACCGAAGTTGAGCTGAGAACAAAATGCTCGCTCTTTATGACTAATTGTTGCATTTGCTGGAAGAATTGTGGGTTTTTTATGACTTTTGTAGTGGCTGGGTCTGCGCAGTGAAAGAATTGGGAGTCTTTTATCAGCTCCGCAGTGAACATCGTCGTCATCAATCCCTCGTTCACAAAGTTCCAAGAAAATTTTTCAAACTCGGAATGCCATTGTTTAGCCTTGAACTTTCTGACAGCAGAGGCGAGGTGTTTGTAAGGAGTTTCGATTTCGAGATCGAAATCTCTGAGAACTAAATGCTCCCCTTTCAAGACTAAATGTTGCATCTGCTGGAAGAATTTCCTACCAAGTCCTCCATGATATCGCAGACGCAGCCACTGCAAAACTCAGAAAAGGCCCAAAATTCTTCCAGCAGGGGGAGCATTTAGTTCTCAGATATTTCGATCTCAAGTTCGATCTGGAGATCGAAACTCCTTACAAACACCTCGCCTCTTCCCTCAAAAAGTTCAAAGCTAAACAATAGCATTCTGAGTTTGCGCAGGTTTCTTGGAACTTAGTGAATGATGGATTGATGACGATGATGTTTCTCCACTTCAAACCCTGCCAATTCGCTCGTCTCAGCCTCCAGTTTCTCCACAACCAGAGAACCCATTGCGGCAGGGGATCGATATCTCTACCTCAGATTGGCAGTCAGCTGTTAGCGTTTTATGTAACAGAAAGGATGTGCCTCCAATTTCCATCTCCAATTTCTCGCTCCCCAACTGCATCACCAATCACTTCTCAGAACGGGAATAGCTCTCCTGCTGGCAATATTGATGCAAGCTATACACCCACAAGTACGAATACATGTGACTCTGTTGATCACACTGCAATCAATGCCGCTGGATAGAGTTGGAAGGATAGTCCATGTGATTTTCACTTTGAAGCAGTGATTAAATACATAAACAAACAAATATATAACACAAAAAATTAAAAAATCAAGACTTTCTTCAATTAGGTTTATGCCTACTCACTGACCAAATGCATTAGATTTGATCTATCTTAATTTTAGATCTACTAAGAAATCAAATCTCTTTTCACTAAGAGATATGATGCTTTGGGCTCTTCATAGATCTGGAGTTAAGATGGATTTAGATTGGTTTAATTTCACACTTCAAATACTTTATATTCCAACTCAATACCATGGGTAAATACCACAGGTTCTCATACCATGGATCAATGGATTTATTTTTATTTTACAGTTTTATTTTTTTATTATTATTATTTTTACACCGTAAGGCGTTCCCCTCTGAAATAAACTTCCCTAAAATCTACCTGTCATCCGTCTGTGCCATTAGATCATGTGTTAGACGATTATAGTATTGTCAATCGTTGGATTATAGGAAGGGAGTTGAATGGTTATAACCGTTCACTGGGAAGCTGAAGCGAAGGTCCAGATCGATGTACGCATCGGATATTGCAGCTCCAACCAAACTTATTACAGCAATCGAAAACCAGTGGATTTTCCCCTGGATCTCCCCACCTACGTCTCCTTGCTTCGCCACAATGGCCGCATAGCCCTCATCGACTCTGCCACTGGGGAAACCACCACATTTCCCCAACTATGGTAGAGCGTAAAGTCACTTGCCGCTGGTTAACCGGCCTTGGCATCAAAAAATCCAACATTGTATTCATCCTCCCGCCGAATTCAATCTATTTCTTCATTATCTACGTGGCTGTCTTGTCCATTGTCATCTGTTTGGTATGTTTTTTTTCTGTGAGAGGTGGAGACTATCGGGCAACAGATTCTGAGATTAGTTTTCCATGGATCTTCATACCCTGTTCCAACGCTGCCAAGTTGGCGCATGCTGAGAGAATACTGGCAAAGGTTTTCGCGTCTGGCCTGATACCCGCTAATTGCATTTGTTCAAAAAGCTTCAAAGCCTCTTTGCCCTGACCATTCTGTGAAAACCCTGAAATCATTGCACTCCATGATATCACGTCTGGCTGACCTATTTCGTTAAAAACTTTCAGAGCCTCATCAAGCAACCCGTTTTGTGCATATCCTGTAATCATCGTATTCCATGACACAGTGTCTTTCCCATGCATTCTGTCAAATAATACATGTGCCTTTTGTATACAACCACATTTCGCATACATGTCAATCAGTGAATTCAACACAACGACATCAGACTGGAATCCACTACTAATTATTTTTTCATGGATCTCCATACCATAATCCAGGGCTGCCATATCGGCACATCCAGGAAGAACACTAACAAAGGTTTTTGCCTCAGGCTTCAAACCTGCCAATTGCAATTGTCTGAAAAGCTCCAGGGCTTTCTCCCCGTAACCATTTTGCGAAAGCCCTGAAATCATTACATTCCATGAAACCACATTTCGCTGAGGCATTTCCTCGAATAGTTTCAAGGCCACATCAACCAACCCACTCTGTGTATATCCTGCAATCAACGCTGTCCAGGAAACCACATCTCTTTGAAGCATTTTGTCAAACAATTCGCGCGCATTCTCTATGGTGTCACATTTTGCATACATGTCTATTAGAGCATTGGCAACAACCAGATCAGACTCAAAACCATATTTTATGATTTTCGCATGAATCTCTATGCCCTTCCATAATGATGCCGAGTTGGCACATGCTGGAAGAACAGTCGCGAATGTGAAGTGATTGGGTTGGAGGTCTGTTCTTGGCATTTGGTTAAAGAGTGCCAATGCCTCCTCAGGAAACCCATCCCTCGTGCAAGCAGCAATCATGACCGTCCATGAGCACGCGTTTCGTTCAGGCATTTGGTCGAATACTTTGCGAGCGTCCGCCATAGTGCCGCACTTGGCATACAGGTTGAGAAGTGCATTGTGCAAAACTGCATCTCCCGTAAATCCGCTCTGCTTGATGTGGGCATGGATTGCCTTACCCTCTGGTAGGGCGTTTTTTTGCATGCATCCCTGCAAAAGACAAACATACATAGAACACTCTAAACGTTTTCCTGTGATATCCAGAATGCCTAGCGCCTCGCTGAAGCGACCCCGTTTACGGAGTGTCGGGATTTGGTCAACAGATGTATTATCGAGATTGCTTTGGGATTTAGGACTGGTCTTGTGCATTTTACGTTGAAGGCCAGACATTGTTTCCTGCAACCATTCTATAATCATGTTACTCTTATTCTTGTGATGGCTCAAATGTTGTAACATTCCGTTTGCTCTGTGTGCTGTGCAGGTTGCTTCAAAAGAAGATATTAAAACTTTAAATACATCTCGATTACTGGGTTCCAGCAACAGCCCTTCTTTAAGCACTACTAGTGACAAACAAAGATTTAGTAGATCCAGTGGCATGGCTAATTTCATTAAGACAGGCAGTGACAGAGGATGCAGCAGGGCCAATGGCAGAGGCAGGGGCAAGAGTTTCAGTTGACCTAGTGGGCAATTTCAGAATCAATAGAAGTGCTAAGGTTTCGTAACCCCCCATCATGATGCTATTAAATTTCAAGTAAGCGGTATCTCCCATTTCGGTTACTAGGATTTGAGTATCACTAACTCTCAATAACCCTATCTGTTTACATAGATGGAGAAATAAGAGCAATGGGGTTGTTGGATAAGCAGTGTAACGGTACTCTCACAGGTCCTCGCCCTGAGAATGGCCTCGGTAAACTCAACAGGGAAGGGAAGGTCTGTTTCATCACATATCTTCATTCATCCCTTCATTTGCATTCTACTCAGTTCCTTACTCTACTTTGGGACTTTGAAGGCCAAGGCTGGAAGTAGCTATTGTTTGTTTTAACTGTATTTTCAGGGATTACTGTGGATGGAGGTAATGCAGATGTAGTTGTTGATCAATACCATCATTACAAGGTATATTATCTGCAAATCTAAGAATAGTAAATGTCACTAGGACAACCTATATGCAGTGGCTACTTGTAAGCCATCCTCAAGCTTTATGTGCATGTCCAACCCCATTATTGTTGTTTTCATACTAATGTATCAATAGTTAAACTCCTAGATGATTTGGGTATCAACCTGATGCAAAATTTCATGTGGGTTTTGAAGGAGGATATTGATCTAATGTCTGTGATGGGAGTAGATGCCTATAGATTTTCAATCTCATGGCCCAGGCTTATTCCTGGTATATTTCTGTTTGAGCTCTGACCACATGTTTAATCCTGAGAATTTAGTAAACACTCCCTTGAAGGCAAGATGCCCTGATCTTCATTGTAATCTTTACTTCTTTTGGTTAACTATGTCATATATGGTTTCTTTTCTGAACATGTCGAAATTACTTGGTATTTTGTCTTGTTAATGGCACACCTACATTATTCGCTTTACTCTAATATAGTCTATGAGATATCATATCAAGGATTTTTCTTATTAACGATGCTATGCTATCTCATTTATCTTAGTGGTACCAATAATTGCGAGTTCTAATTACCGATTTCCCAAATACCTTGAAAATACCTTGGGTAGGATCAATATTTACTGGTAATTGACCTTCGGTTCTGAATTTCACCGAGCGATTATTCACTGAAATGTAGTTGAAAGTGAAACAACAAAGTTCAGTCTAAAACTTGCCAAAAAGTCTCTTGCTATTCGACCAGATTGCTCCTTTGTGTTTCCAAACATTTGGCAAGTAATGCCAGTCCAAGTCAAACTACTGTGATAATTAGATTTTTGCGGTCATCTCTATTCCAAGTCCAACTACATTAGTAATTAGATAGCCTGAGTTTCCAAACATTTGGCAAGTAATGCCAGTCCAAGTCAAACTACAGTGATAATTAGATTTTAGAATTCATCTCTATTCCAAGTCCAACTACATTAGTAATTAGATAGCCCAGAAATGTGGGCTTCATATACTGCAAAATCAGGGCTAATGGGTCTTTCTGTCTGCCCATATAATATAATTGTAGAATTGAATTCCTTGGTATTAGTTTAAACTAACACAGAAAATAAAAAGCATAAGGCCCCAACCTTGCCGAATGACTGGATTGGCTGCATTATTAAGTTTTGTTTTTGAACTGATATTGCGCCTGTTGCGCCTGCCCAAAGGCAAGACGAAGGCATATAAACTAATATACAAACCATGAAAAGAGTAGATGCAACCCATATCTATAGAAATATGTTATCAGAACACATTCATAGAATGATAATGAATGTTTAGGTAGCGAATTTGTGAGCAACTTTGTCTAAATGTAATGCCCTAACATTGCATTTTTTTAAAAATCTAAATTACTTATGTATTAATATTGTAAAAAAAGTTACAAACAGTATTAGGTGTGGTCTGCCATAATAAAAAACCAGGTCATACCTTGCTGCCAGCTAGCATACGAGTAGGACCATTCTGAGTGAGCATAGGACCACATGTTTAATCCCGAGAATTTAGTAAACACTCCCTTGAAAGCAAGATGCCCTGATCTTCATTGTAATCTTTACTTCTTTTGGTTAACTGTGTCATATATGGTTTCTTTTCTGAACATGTCGAAATTACTTGGTCTTTTGTTTTATTAATGGCACACCTACATTATTCGCTTTACTCTAATATAGTCTGTGAGCTATCATATCAAGGATTTTTCTTATCAACGATGCTATGCTATCTCAGTTATCTTAGTGGTACCAATAATTGCGAGTTCTAATTACCGATTTCCCAAATACCTTGAAAATACCTTCGGTAGGATCAATATTTACTGGTAATTGACCTTCGGTTCTGAATTTCGCCGAGCGATTATTCACTGAAATGTAGTTGAAAGTGAAACAACAAACTTCAGTCTAAAACTTGCCAAAAAGTCTCTTGCTATTCGACCAGATTGCTCCTTTGAGTTTCCAAACATTTGGCAAGTAATGCCAGTCCAAGTCAAACTACTGTGATAATTAGATTTTGGTAGTCATCTCTATTCCAAGTCCAACTACATTAGTAATTAGATAGCCTAAGTTTCCAAACATTTGGCAAGTAATGCCAGTCCAAGTCAAACTACAGTGATAATTAGATTTTAGCAGTCATCTCTATTCCAAGTCCACCTACATTAGTAATTAGATAGCCCAGAAATGTGGGCTTCATATACTGCAAAATCAGGGATAATGGGTCTTTCTGTCTGCCCATATAATATAATTGTAGAATTGAATTCCTTGGTATTAGTTTAAACTAACACAGAAAACTAAAAAGCATAAGGCCCCAACCTTGCTGAATGACTGGATTGGCTGCATTATTAAGCTGTGTTTTTGAACTGATATTGTGCGTGTTGCGCCTGCCCAAAGGTAAGACGAAGGCATATAAACTAATATACAAACCATGAAAAGAGTAGATGCAACCCATATCTATAGAAATATGTTATCAGAACACATTCATAGAATGATAATGAATGTTTAGGTAGCGAATTTGTGAGCAACTTTGTCTAAGAAAAGTATGCTTCAGACAATAGTATATATTTAAGACATCATATTGGACAGAAGAATATATTTAAGAGTTCATATTGCTTGTAGAGTGAAGAAGTTATTGGTGTTGGGCTAAGAGTTTTCTTCCATCTCTAATACATAGAATTTGGTTTTTCCTCTTCCACTCTTTCTCCCTTTGTATCTTCATCTATACTTCTATTGTAGTTGCCATTGCATAAATTCTCCTAGAATTGTTATGCTTGTGGTTTCATTTTCTGCGTGCATAATAATATAAGGTCTTGTTTAACATTTTTGCAATATATTCTTCCTCTTTCTTCTTTGTATCTATATCCAAGCACTGTGCCATATCTTCAACCTAGGCCAACACTATTTCAATTCCATGCCATCGATGAACAATTTCATTTTCCATTTTTCCATGAGGATACAACTATATTGTAGTGACCCTTGAGCCATCTTGAAATCGATGAACAATTCGATTTTCCATTTTACCACAAGGATACAACTATATTGTAGTGACCCCTGAGCCATCTTGAAATTGCCAGAGTAGACTTTTAAGGTTTTAGTTTTTATGGTTATTAATCGATACTACAAAAGGATTATTGTGTTTGATAAGTTTATTAAGCTGTCTGGTAATGGCACCTCTTGTAGCTCAATGTTTTTTACCAATTGGTTGGCACATTAAAAATTCAGTCAAATTAGTTTATTGTGTGAAGGTGGTTTGTTTCCAAAGTGGATTGTTAGTGGTTGAGTTCTGTCTGTAAACTGATTGCTCCATTGAACCTATTGCTATTTCAATTCAATTCAGATTGGGATTTTTCCGTTTATATAAACTATGAATTGTTTTTGAAGCATGTTAAATAAATCAGCAATAAAAATTTGGACTCTACCATATATCTCACTTTTCAGATTATCCACGCCTTCCATTAAGAGATGAAGTTTATATTTATGTCTGCAGCTCCTCGTGTAGGCTACAAAAATATGTTTACAATAAGATCTCAAATGAAATACTTGAAGGGCCTTACTGTCTTGTTTACATTCATACCTCTGTTCAAAGGAGTGAAAACTGCCCTGGTGTGTCTACTTTGTGGTTGATCTAGGAATAACTTCCTCTGGCTTTTAAGGAAAGGCTTCAGGTGGTGTATTTCCTACATTCAGGGCTTCAGTCAAGAGTGTTTTTTGCAACCCTTGGCTGTTTCTTCTTGAGTTCAGGGTGAGTATTAAGTTGAGTTTGCATTTTGATTCAAATAATTCATTAGATCTATTGTTGCAGATGTGCTCATACAGTTTTTGATGTGTTATGTTGTTTATACTGGAAACTGAAGTATGTAAATCGTCTAGAATTTATCTGGGATTACATTAGGAAGGGATAGATTGAGATTCCTGATTTTGTGTATGACCATGATGATCAACTGGAAGACAGAACCTTGATGGACTATGGTGTTGAAACATATCCCTTTCAAGTTTATGACATGGCTGCCATTGGATCATTTGATTCTTGATAGTCCTTGAGATGGGCCTCCTAGGCACTGTGCAAAATTTATCCATCAATTATGGTCATTTGTTGTATAGCATTTTATTTTCATGCTTTTCCTTCTGTATGCAAATGTGAGTCATCCCTTTCCAAGTGACTTCCCTTGAAAGGAGACTGTGTTCTTGAGAGAAGGCACTTTCTTGTTTTTCTATTGCAGTTTAGTTATCCAAAATTCTTGTGCTATAAAATTATGCCCTTCCGCATTGGGTGTACATATATGTAAATAGTCAAACCTGAAAACATGGAAGCATGCAGTTATTATGCTTTAGTAGTTCATCTTGCTGAAGGTGTTGATGGAAAAAAGGGTGTGTAGTGCAGAAGCATGGTGAAGATTATTGTCATTGGAAAGAAAATCTACCTTTTGTGTTAAAACTTGGCTTTCAAAAGTTTTAAAAGCATGCCTAGCACGCATTGTCTGCACGGTTTTTGCCTCAAAGCTAGCCAATTTCCACTACTTGACTGAAGAACTACCCTTATAGTCAAATTTGTATTTTGACTGTTGAATTAACTTTTGATGTACCTTCTATGTATAGAATAATATATCCTGTCATGAAGAAAAACTTCATAACTCTTCCTATTTGCTAAAATTTCAAAAATGTGCGGTGTTTATAATATGTCTGGTCTTCTTCTGCATCTTGGATATCACTGCAGAAGCTCTTACATGGTTTGTTTGTGTTTGTGTGATCAAAAAAAAAAAAAACATGATTAACCAACTGTTCTGGACAGACATATTTATAATGGCTTGAAAACGAATTACTTGTTTTGCAGCGCTTTCCCTTCTTTGAAAAAATCTTCTTAAATGATAATGATAAGTTTACTTGCACAATGTTCAGTGATCTGAATAAAAATCCTTTTTGAATGATAGATAAATTACTTGGACTATGTGGATTTTGGTCCCATCAAATCATGAAGTTTGCTCTTATGTTCATGGATCTTTTCTCAACGATCATCAACTTTACAACATTGGATCAGTAAATTTTTCCCAATTCAGATTCTAGAGCATGAATAATTGGGCTTGAGAGGCAAACAAACCTCTGAGCTCACCAAATTTAGCTGAAACGATATTGCCAGTTTGTTCTTATTGTATCACACTTGGGCTATATCATTATGTCTGTATGGTCGATCTTCTCGTCTTGCAGGGAAACTGGATGATGCACATGCGGTTATTAAAAATATTCCCTTGAAAATTGATTTTCGGGTGTGGGGAGCCTTGCTTAGTGCATGCAGGATTCAGAGATGGTAGCAAGGAGGATTGTATAGTAAAATTTATATGTTCCATCACCAGAATATGGCTAAGCTCAAATGGTGGGGTGTGGGGAGCCTTGCTAAGTACTTGCAGGATTTAGAGATGGTAGCAGGGAGGATTGTACAGTAAAATTTATATGTTCCATCACCAGATTTAGCTGAAACGATATTGCCAGTTTGTTCTTATTGTATCAAACTTGGGCTATATTATTATGCCTGTATGGTCGATCTTCTCGTCTTGCAGGGCAACTGGATGTGGCACATGCCGTTATTAAAAATATTCCCTTGAAAATTGATTTTCGGGTGTGGGGAGCCTTGCTTAGTACATGCAGGATTCAGATATGGTAGCAAGGAGGATTGTATAGTAAAATTTATATGTCCCATCACCAGAATATGGCTAATCTTAAATGGTGGGGTGTGGGGAGCCTTGCTAAGTACTTGCAGGATTTAGAGATGGTAGCAGGGAGGATTGTACAGTAGAATTTATATGTTCCATCACTAGAATATGGCTGAGCTTAAATGGTGCAATTTTCAAATGAAAAGAATTAAAGAGGCAGTAGCAGTTGCATGAGTTGTAAAACAGTTTTATCAAAGACTATGGTCCAATACACTGTGAACAATGATCATGTGTAGCATTTTGGAGTCACTTCAAAATAAGGCAAATCATCAAAATTCTAATAAATGTTAATATTATTGGATGTTTTAGTAAAGTCTCAATGATGTGTAATTCAATCAAACATGACACAACCGTTTCCCAAACAGAAACGTCTTTATTCCTAAAATAACCTACAATCTACAATTCATGAAAACTTCCCTTGCGTCATTATTCAAAGCTAGAAAACCCAATTCCACATATAGAGTTGAGAAGGAAAAATAACCTAATCATGCATCAATCTCATCTCCATACAAGCTTTTCAAGGAAGTAGAAGTACAACGACTAAATTCACCTCTTGATTTGGTGTCATAAGTTAACTAGGGGAACCTCCCCTCATCGGCTATTATATTAAACTTGTCAATTACATATCTTTCGTTCTCTTACATGATGTGGCCTCGGCATTGAATTCAAGCTTCAAGCTTCCTGCAAATCTTTTCTCTGCATTGTAAATCCATTTTGATAATTCTTTGGATCCCATATACCATAACGAACTAGTCCCCTGTCCCACTTGTGACTTGTAAGACATTCAAAATAATCTTTTAGCCTACCATTAAAAGGTCTCTTGCGAAAGTTCAAAATCAGATGAGGGCTGAAGGTTGGAAAAATTCATTGCGACATCAATTTTGTTCATTATGCTTTGGGGTTTGCTTTGGTAAACTTGAAATGTGGCTTAGAGTTCACAATCAGAGGACTGAAGGTTGGAAAAATTCATAGCCGCATCAATTTTGTTCATTATGCTTTAGGGTTTGCGTTAAAATCTCCATAGTATTCATGGGATGCATAGCTATAACAAGCATCAAATTAGAATGTTTACATGAGATCGGGAGACCCATATCTACAATTATATTCCAAGGAGGTAGTAGTAGATTCTAAATAAATTAGCAATGCAACAACATAAATGTTCGCAACAAATTAACAAATTTAGAGATATCCATCTTCTTCAATAATGTACACACTACATGGATAATGGATTTCTGCATTTTATGCCTTACGGCATTTCCTTTGCAACATCTGGTGCAAATGCTAGTACTTTGATCAAGTAGAATTGTTTTTGTGGCATTATTTTTATTTCTATGGTTAATAAGACACTAAATACATGCTTGGCAGGAGAGCCCCTCCATTTAATAAATTATATTCCACATGAATATGGTCAATAGCATAAAGTTATTTTATTTTAATGTTATTATTTTTATTTTATTTTGATAGAGTAACTTGGAGTTATTTTTACTTTTAAAGTCAGATAGAACACTACATTCTATTATAGGACATTCCATTACAGCGTCTCTACCATATTGGATTGGAGAGTCCAATGCCAATGTTACATTATATAGCAATGGGATTGATAGACTCGATAAACATAACAATATGGGCGATAAAGATTGACTTAGCTACAACTCATTCACATAGGAAAACAACAACTTCTAGAACATCGCCTTGGAACTCACACAATCTCTAATATTCATTTCTTTATTATCTCTAGGTCTCCCCATTAACGTGAAAATGAATTATTTAGCACATCTAACAATATTCTAACATAAAATGTATAACATAAAAAAAACATGCCCATTGGTTTACATCCCACCAGGTTTACAAAGTGTGACAAAGCATTCAAGTATTTCATTTTGACTTTCTTTGCTACAATATATTGATGAAACTTCTTCTTGAACTTGTTGCTCCAAACTTTGATGCTTTCAACTTGTTTCTTCTTCTTCTTACTCCATATCATGAACTTTGGATATCTCTTCTTGCTACACCTTGGATCATGTTAATTCATTTAAACTCATTCTTCAACAAGTTCACTTCCATCACAAGAATTTTTCAAGTCTTGTTTAGTAGACCATTGTCACATCAACCCATAATAATGTCTAATTTGTTTTGATCTCCAATACATAAAAAATTCTATTGATTTTTCATTTTTTACCTCATCCATATTGTCTTAAACAAATTCAAAATCTTGATTGTGAATGGAAATTACAATTATGTTCTCATCTTCTTCTTCCGCTTCTTCCTAGTTGCTACTAGTAATCCATCTTGTCATCATTTACCGTGAAAGAGAACAAAGTGCAATCAAGTCTTTAATTAATTCAAGTTCTTAATGCTAATGATTACCAAATAAGACTTTATTTCCTCTACACAAATAAAAAATTAAATAAATAAAATTTAATAATTAAAAATATATAGTTTTATGTTGTAATCTCTAATTTAAATATTGTTTAAATTTTTTTGGTCAACAGTACATTAATGCAAGGGTCAACGTATTTTTGAATACAATATACCCTTGCCTGCAGCAAGGATAATATGGACTCCTGGAAATTGATGTCTTACAAGATGTATTTTAAGTTTGAGATTGGTCACTCCATTAATCAAAGGATTAGTGAGAACGCAACTGACCTTAATTATAGAAGAGCTAAGTCTTCCACTTTAGCAGAACATGTGGAGAAAACCAATCATCATGTTTGTATCGAAGAAGCTAGTGTTATTGCTAGAATGTCACAATTCCCTTAAGTATAGAAGAGCTAAGTCTTCCACTTTAGCAGAACATGTGGAGAAAACCAATCATCATGTTTGTATCGAAGAAGCTAGTGTTATTGCTAGAATGTCACAATTCCATCACCCAAAATTTAGGGAAGCCCTTGAGATTGAAAAAAGACCAAACAATCTCAATAGAGAGGATAGTTGGAAGATCATTAGTTGCTGGGTTCTAACCCTCTCCTCCTAGGCATTCTCTTCCCCTCCCTAAGTTTAGCTTGATCTTATTGTCTTTTAAGTAAATTTCCCCTTGTTTCCTGTTTCTTGTGGCCTTTGTTCTTTGTGGGTGGTTGATATAGGTCGGGATAGTGTAATAGCAATTTATTTATGCTATTGTTTTATGCTAAAAACAGAAGGAAGATATTCTTGAAATTAATCTATGATTTTAACCCTTAAATAAACTATTAATTAATTTTAAATATTAAAATTTTCTTTCTAACCCTTAAATTACTCTAATATTTATACGTTTAATAACTTTTATAAATAATTATTAATTTAAAATTAATGTATTTTATAATTAATTTATTTTAATATATATTTATGAATATATGTGTATGAAAAGGTCCCTTTTAACTTATATTTTAATAAAAATATAACTAACTATTTATGTTTTACCCTATTTTTTTTTTTGTAACTTTTTAACTAACTATTAATTACTCTAATATTTATATATAATAACTTTGATAACTAACCATTTTAATTAATTTATTTTATAATTTAATTATTTTAATATATATTTATAATTATAAAATGGTCCATTTACTTTTATTTTAATAAGAATATAAATAACTGAATTAACTTATTCAATTAAATAAAGTTTATACCCCTAATCTAGTCCAAACTAATCGTTTCCCTCTAGCCATTGTCAATATAACTGTTACCTGGTCAAGAAACATAACTGTTGGATGTTTTTATCTTTCTATGTAATATGCAAAGTGAGACCTGTTCATTCAACTTGTCCTCGCGACCTCGCGATGAACCACACTGGTTGGTTCAAAAGACGTCAACAAAAGCATCCTAATGTGATTTTCGCTTAAGAATCTTCTCAAACACGTATTTTACAATTGGTGAAAAATTTTACACATCAAATATGACGTCTAAAATATATTGGGGTCGTGTCATTCTGATGTTTAATTAAAAATCCAAACCGTAAATATCTATTGTACAAGAATTTACTAATGCCCAAAATTATTTATTATAACTAAGGTTGAGTTTACAAAAATCTAATTATGGGTGATCCAATTGGACTGCTTTGTACCTACGGACTATAGGGCAAGATCTGGTTGTTGAGAATTAATGGGACATTATGGGCATTGGGCAATGCACAGTGGGCACTACAAGGATATGGCACACTGCACGAATATGGCTAAGGTGCTATATTTTTTCAAGATCTCGTTGTTGATGACAGAATTTAATGACCTATTTACTATAATTGGAATTCACTCTTGCGAAACAACTTTAGAATTTAGGAGTTAACACTTTCGCCTTTGGAATCTAATGATATGTGGTTTGATGAATTATGTGTTTTATGGTCTTACATTTTCCTTTTTGATTTCTCTTTCTTGCTAATTGGGAAAAGCAATAACAGAACTACAAGCTTTTAATTTACCCTGCTGCACTATTGTGTCTATTAGAGTAGTGGTATTTGATATGCAAAGCGAGATTTGTTCATTCAACTTGTCCTGACGATGAACCACACTGGTTGGTTTGAAACGCGTCAACAAAAGCATCCCAATGTGGTTTTTGCCGAAAAATCTTCTCAAACACGTATTTTACAATTGGTGAAAAATTTTACACATCAAATATGACGTCTAAAATATATCGGGGTCATGTCATTCTGATGTTTAATTAAAAGTCTGAACTGTAAAAATCTATTGTACAAGAATTTACTAATCCCTAAAATTATTTATTATAGCTAAGGTTGAGTTTACAAAAATCTAATCATGGGTGATCCAATTGGACTGCTTTGTACCTACGGACTATAGGGCTATGATAGAGCTATGGCTAGCATGCTATATTCTTTCAAGATCTGGTTGTTGAGAATTAATGGGACATTATGGGCATTGGGCACTACAAGGATATGGCACGCTGCTTGACTATGGCTAACGTGCTATATTCTTTCAAGATCTGGTTGTTGATGACAGAATTTAATGACCTATTTACTAGAATTGGAATTCACTCTTGCGAAACAACTTTAGAATTTACTAGTTACCACTTTCGCCTTTGGTATCTAACGATATGTGGTTTGATGAATTATGTGTTTTATGGTCTCACATTTTCCTTTTTGATTTCTCTTTCCTGCTAATTGGGAAAAGCAATAACATCCCTAGAAGATTTTAATTTACTCTACTGCATTGTTGAATTTGTTTTTACCCTAATGCAGTGTCTATTAGACTAGTGGTATCAACCTATGGGGTATGTACTCTTTATTTACTTATGTCGTTAGTTTATTGTAAAACTTGAAAAATATTCACAAGTTGTGTAAAATTTGGGAAATTTTGAAGTAAATTAAGGCATTGTTGCTTTGGATTTTGTTTTTACCCTACTGCAGTGTTGAATTTGTTAGCCTCTGAATATGGCATAATTTCTCATTAGAAACTACTAGACTAGTGGTTTGAACTACTAGACTGGTTGTATCGTCCTATGAGGTATGTAGTCTTTATTTACTTAAGCCATTAGTTTATTGTAAAACTTGAAAAATACCTATAAGTTATGTAAAATTTGATATGGTATACAACCCCTCACGAAATTTTGAGGTAAATTAAGGTGTGGAATTTGTTTTTACCCTACCTTAGGGTTGAATAATGAATTTGTTAACCTCCAAATATGGCATTCTTTCTCATTCAAAACTGCTAGACTGGTGGTATTAGCCTATGAGGTATGTGCTCATTCATTATAAAACCTGAAAAATACTTACAATTTATGTCAAATTTCATATGGTATATAGTGGTTGAGGAAATTTTGAAGTAAATTAAGGTGTGGTTGTTTCATTTACTCAGTAGTTAGTTATTGTAAAACCTAAAAAATAATTATAGGTTATATGTAAATTTTGATATGGTATACAACCCCAAATTTTGAAGTAAATTAAGGCATGATTTCTTCCAACTAGCTTAGGGAGCCCTTAAGGAAATTTCGAAGTAAATTAAGGCGTGATTTCTTCCAACCAGATTGGGGAACAACTCAAACTCAAGTTGGTAGCCTGATAAACCATCAAATTCAAGAAAAAAAAGAAGTGTCTATTATAATATGTTATGTGTTTTATGGTTTGATGTTATTTAGTAGTTTTCAGAAGTTGGGGATTTTGAATTTTCAAAATTGGAGTGGATAAGAGGTTTAATATTATTTGGTAGTTTTCTAGAATGGGAAGTTGAAGATTTCTTAATTCAAAGTTCACTAAAAAAAATTAAAATTTTTATTTTTTTAAGAAATCATGATTTACGTGTTGGATTTTTTTTCAAATGCATATAAGAATTCTTATAAAAAAATAAAAAAAAATACAAATTTCTTAACTCAAACTTATAATCATGATTTTTTTTTTTTTGGAAATTAAAAATATAGAACTCATAAATAAAAAATTAAATTGAATTTTAAATCATTCATACATCTTAACTTTATCATACTTGAAATTTACAGGGCCTGACTTCAAAATTGAAACTATTCATTATCATTCATCATCGTATAACGTAATCTGAAATTTCTATGTGAAAGCTTATCCTTTATGTATTTACAGGGGTGTGGCTTCAAAATTGAAACCATTCATTATCATTCATCATCTTATAATGTGCTCTGAAATTCCTATCTAAAAGCTTATCATTTCTGTGATTTCAAGATTCTGAAAAACATTCTGCAAAAATAATAATTTTATTTGTTATCTCATTAAATTATATTAGTAAAATTTAGAATCGTTATCTTATAATTGAAAAAATTCTATCCGAAATCTTATCGTTTCTCTGACTTTAAGATTTCGAAAACATTGAAAAAATTCTATCCGAAATCTTATCGTTTCTCTGACTTTAAGATTTCGAAAACATTGAAAAAATTCTATCCGAAATCTTATCTTTTCTGTGACTTTATGATTTCGAAAACATTCTCCATGAATATTAATTTTATTTATTAACTCAGAAAATTGTATTAATAAAATTTGGAATGGCGAAAGTGTCATTTCATGTTCGGTTTTAAATAGTTTTAACTGAATGTAAATATTTTTACAGTTGAATGTAAATATTTTTACAGTTAGATGCGATGGTATGAATTTGCATGTGAAGGCTATTGAGGTTGTTGAATTGAGTTATATACAATAGTTAAATTTTATTTAACAATTTCTTTTGTTCAAAATGCAATTGTTAATACCTTGTATTTTAACATTTTTTTTTTTTTAACAAATATTCTTTTTAATAATGGGTTTAACAATGTTTATGTTTTTTAAGGTAATAAATAAATATGCATTATTAGAAAGTATTAACTGGGTCAATTTGTATGATTTAATGAACTCTAATTTTCATATATATTTTTTATATAGATGATTACAAATCAACAAATGTCTCAAAAGAGAAAACTACATGAAATTTTTGGAATTTTTTCTTATCCTGATCTAGATGAAGAAACAAATGAAGTTGAAGAATAAGTTGCTAATAATTCAAAAATGAAAGTGCAAACAAAAAGAAACCTTTGTATGATGGTTAGATAAGTTTCTTTGGTTGAATTGTGTGAAGATTGATGAAAAAATAGCTATGAAGTGTAGTTATTGTGAGAAGTATAAGATGAATGGACCATGGGGTTTAGGTAATGGTTGCACAACATTAGAACATGATGCTCTTGTTACTCATGAAAAATAATTGGTGCCTAGAGATGTGAAGGCAAGATGGATAAATTCTCTAGATGGAAAGATGGAACCAATTCCAGATCATATTAGACAACTTGAAGATGCCAATAAGGAAAGAGTGATTTCTACAATGAAAGTAGCATATTTCATCTGTCAAGAAGATTTATCTCTTTCAAAGTATGAGAAACTTTCCAAATTTATAATGGATGCAAAAACTCCATATATGCTGAAGTCTCAAGAGTACTCTTCATACACAAATAGTAAGTTTGAAAATTATTTTATATATTGCATATCAAAACATCTTGAAAAACTTCAGATGAAAAATATGATGGAAAGCCCTTTCTTCTCATTAATGGTTGATGAAAGAACTGATCGAACCTTACAACAACACCTTGTTTTTTATGAAACATATTTAGACTCAAAGGGTCTTGGGCCACTTATCTCACGGTTTATGAAGCTCAATGATGTAGCGGATGGAAAAGTGAAAACAATATATGATAGTGTCAATCAATTAATAAATGTTAAAGGCCTGCAACATAAATATTTGATAGTTGTTTCTACATATGGGGCTTCAACAATGATTGGACATGAAAATGGCCTTGTTTCATTTTTGAAAAAGAACAATCCAAACCTTATTGTAGTTCATTGTGTGGTTCATCGTGAGTCTTTAGCAGCAATAGACGCTTCTAAGAAAATACCTGAGTTATTATATGTTGAAAAAATTGCAAACAAAGTGTATTCATGGGTTCAAAACTCCCCAAAAAGAAATAATGAACTTAATGATTTGCTCAGAGACATGCAAATTGAAGTTCTTGCTGTTCTATAAATACATTCAGTGAGATGGTTATCCAGGGGGGAAGTTATTATAAGGCTTGTGAAGCTTATGCCAACAATTTTGACTTTGTGGAAAATGAAAAACATAATTCATCATTGTATGACAAGGCATGGATATATTCTATCCAATATTGTCTACATATGCTTGCCGGTGTACTAGGGGAATTGAACAAGTTGAATCTGACTTTTCAGGAAGAAAATGTAGACATTACTACTATTGGGTTCGTTATTGAAGTAACTATAAGCATATTATCTAAATGGTTTTTTCAGAAAAGAGACGTTTGCAGAAGACACAATTTATCTTTCAAAAATTTAATTCATTCCCAAAATGGATACATTAATATTAAAAATGAAAGGACAGTGGTAGATAGACATGAATTATGATGCATCTCTACCTCAGCCATGGATATTGAATGAAATGAAGCATGAAAACAATGTATGAAACCCTGTATTGAAGGTACGCAAGAGTGTTGTCAGCAACTCACAGAAGGTTATACAGAGACTCTCATAGACTCTTTAAATGAAAGATTTCTAGACCTTCATCTTTTTAATGCAACAAAATTGTTCAGCCCTTGCTATTATCCAGAAGAGCACTATACCTATTAAAAAAAATTATAACGTTAGATTTTAAAGCTTTTTCAACATTTGCAGCATACCATATCAGGTGATGTTGGATTTGTAGCTTTATTTGATGCTAAAGCTTGTAAAAGAGAGTTACACCCTTTTTTTGATTCATTAAATCTAGCTTGTGAGGGTTTTTCTATTAAAGAAGCATGGAAAGTCATTCGTAACACAAAAAAATGGCACAAAACTTATCCTAATATGATGAAATTATGTCAAGTCGTGCTCACTATCCCTACAAGTATAGTAGATTATTAAAGGGGATTTTCTAGGCAAGACATCATGAAGGACATAAGAAAATCAAGGCTAGGGTTGGATACACTCGATGCTTTAATGAGAATATCTTTGAATGGACCTAAATCATCTAATGTTGATTGGCATTCAGTATATGAGGTACAGACGGATACAAAGTCAAGAAGGATTCTTGAGCTTTGAAATTTCTTCTAGGTTATGTTAAGATATTGTTACTGAAAAGTTTTTTGTAGTTTCTCTAGAAAGATTAAGTTTAAATGAAGTATAATTACAATCTAATATCAAAAAAAAATTGTATTTTCTCTAAGAAGTTTGAATTTCGATGAAATACACTATAGTTTGGAAAAATTCCACTAAATGTTTTATTTATACTACATTTTCATGGTTTTATTTTCTTTTGATGAAGTAAGAGTAGGACCTTCTATTAAGCTAGCCAATAATACATAATTTACATGAATCCGCACCCGCTCTATGAGAGTTCATCAGTCAGCAGGGCAAGCAGAAACCGAACCACTCACCTAAAACCATGAGAAGCCTAAACAGGAAAAAACGGGGAGAAACTACCAAACAATTAGGGGAAAAGACCATTTGGTAGTGTTGACATGCACCAAATGAAACTTTGAACTCCTCGGAAGACGAGCCCATTGAACCGGGGGCCACAAAAGGCCACATATGACCTACTAAGGGTCCACAAGGAGTCCCA
Organism: Pinus tabuliformis; assembly: GCA_031772625.1. Taxonomy (NCBI): domain Eukaryota; kingdom Viridiplantae; phylum Streptophyta; class Pinopsida; order Pinales; family Pinaceae; genus Pinus; species Pinus tabuliformis. The sequence goes on along the minus strand of CM062818.1, from coordinate 1,255,516,006 downwards.
CCACAAACGAAACTTAAAACTTTCAAACAAACTCAACGAAAATTATAAGCATAGCACTCTAAATTTTTTCATGTCTGAAATTCCCAACCAATTAACACAAAAAAATTGCCACCATTGATCACTTGACTTAGATTGAATGGCCTTCGTGAACATCAAGAGGATGAGAAGTGCAAGAGTTAACTTCCTGATGAGGGCAGTTTTCTCTCACCTTGTGACACAACGTGTCGCAAGAAGAGTGGAATCTCGGACCAACCTCAAAAAACCAAAAACCATTCAGACCCCACTCGATATACCACTTTTGGTTTTGAATCGGTTGTTTTGAGGAAAATCATACATGCCCTTTGACCAAGTGATGGCCATTAGTCCAGTCTAGTGGGCATTTCTCGAGCCATTCTAGTCCACCCATATTCTCTATCAAACCGCAACTAAGAAAAATGAAAATGGATGACCAAACCCGTGGTAGTATCCCAGTCAATCCTCAGCATTCAAGCAAAAGTACTTTGAGCTTTAGAAAAAATCCAAACAAAAAGGGTGAGACGGTTTAGGGTTCTCCATCCTCCCGCCTCTCTCCTGAATCCCTTCGATCCATCTTGTTAGTTCATAGTTCCATATCTTGGGTCGCCTGATAGAGATAGTCCTCCCACAATCTGCTTGTAGGTAACGAATCCCAAGCATACCTAGAATCCCTGTCCCTATTGGTAACTCCTTCATTCACCAACCGATCCACTAACATGTTAGCTTTCCTTTTCACATGAACAAACCTGACAGTTTTAAGGGTTTTTAGGTGCAAGTAGATATGGTGATGTAAAAGCTTCTAATGCTTTGACACTTTATCTGGAGAGCTTCCATTGTATATTTTCTTGGTCACTTTAATAATCAGTTCTGAATCTGCTTCAATTATAACATTGTGTGAATTTGAATCCACCAAGATTTTGAAGCATTGCTCTAATGCCATGAGCTCAGCCATGTTATTATTGGCCTTCCCCAAGTGGCCATGGAATATTTTCTTTATTTTCCCCTGATCATCTCTTATGGCACCTCGAAAGCCAGCTAGTCTTGGGTTTCCCTTAGATGCTCCATCAATATTAAGCTTTAAGAAACCATAAGGAGGGGACTTCCAAATATAAACACCTGTATTTATTAGGCTCAGTCCCTTTATTATTCCTAGAGGATTTATGGACTCAAGACCCAAGTGAAGTATAATACTCTCCTCTTGGGGTAGAGGAGGATCCTTTAGAAGAGTTCTCAATAAGCTTACTTCTATGTCTTTGAGTTGACTTAGAATTTGATCAATTATGTGTTGGGGCTTGCTTGTTTTTGTTTTTGAAGATTTGATTGTTGTGCTCTTTCCAAACATTCCAGATGACAAAGCTTGGAACCAGAATCCAGGCTTTATTAATAATCTCATTCCCTGAGAAATTATTCCTCCCTTTCTTGAAAGTGTTGGATATGCTGAGACTATCCGTATCAGTTTGTCTAAAGATTGAGGCCACCCAATCCCACACCTTGGAAGTGAAAACACATAGGTTGAGAAGGTGTTCAATCGTCTCCTCATGTGAGCCACAGAGGTAACATTTGGAAGGAACAATGAATCCTTTCTTTAGGAGATTCTCCCAAGTTAAGATATTCCATTAATGCACTAGCCAGATGAATAACTTTGTTTTCATTCAGTGGGGACTTTGCCATAGTTTCTTCCAGACTTGATCAAGATTCACAAAGTTAAATCTTGTAACTTCCTATTTAGCCTCTTTGAGGTTAAAGTTACCTTCGATGTTCTTTCCCCATCTTAATTGGTCAGGTGAGGAGAAACTAGAATCCTTCTATGCTCTAGATCTTGGGTGAGAGCATCTACCTTGGCATTTAGATGAATCTCATCATTGTATCTTAGATCCTTTCAATTCCTCCATCTTCCATTATTCCTTCCCTGGTCCCAGATATATTTTACCAAAAATAGACCTTTGCTATCTGTGTCACTTTTGAGATCTGCTAATTCATCCCTATAAAGGTTGGGTTCCTGTTGCCAGTTGTCCTCCCAAGATCAAGCAAGGTCCCCTACTCAGATTTCCCAGAAGCAATGTTTCTGAACAAGACTTTTATTTTCCTAGGAAATGTTCCAAATATGTGAGCCCCTAGTTTTCCCTGACATTCTAATGTGATCCTTCTCCTACCAATACTTGGCATAGTTTTTTTCTAAAGCTTAACCTGGGGGACCTTTAACTCCTTGATCCATCCCCACCAAATCTTAGCTCCCGAAACTCTGTTGAGTGTCTCATGATCATGAAGCCCCAAACCACCATGGCTTTTGGGTTTGCAGAGCTTGTCCCAGGCTACTAAAGCCCACTCCTTTTTCTCTTCCCCTCTACCCCTCAGAAAGTCCCTTTCTATGCTTCTTATCTGCTGCTTAATGCCTTGAGGAGCAGGAAGAGTTGAAAACATGAAAATGGGAATGGCCTGCAAGACCACCTATGTGAGCACAAGGTACCTACCAAATTTAGTGACTTGCATGTCCATTTTCTGACCTTGTCCTGAAATTTATTTAATATTGGCTCCCACACTTTCTTTCTTAGAGGTTTGTCAGTAAGAGGAATGCTAAGATATTTGAAAGGTAGTTGTTCCGTTTGAAATCCAAGAATTCTAGTAATGTTTCTCTGAATAGCAATATTAGTGTTAAAGAAAAATACGTTGGACATTTTGAGGCTTACCTCTGTGCTTATTGCCCTAGAAAAGTCATTTATGAAGTTTTTGATTGCTCTGGCTTCCCTGATTGTCGGTATGCCCTGAAAAATTATGTCATCCACAAATTGTTGATTATTGTTTTTAGCTTCATTCGAGGAGAGTTTGATACCCTGGATTTGTCCTTCAACATTTGCCATTTTGATCGCTCTACCTAGCCCTTCCATCATGAGGATGAAGAGGCACCGTGAGAGAGGATATCCTTGTTTGAGTCCTCTGGAGGGTGTGAAGGTTCTTGATGGAGCTCCATTAAGCAGTATGGAAAAACTGGCTGCGGTAACTAGTGCCATAACCCATCTTATCCAATTTTGGTCAAAGCCATAGGCTTCTAGAATTTCTCTCATGTAAGACTAGCTTAGTTTGTCATAGGCTTTCACTAGGTCCAAATGAATGATCATAATAGCTTGTTTGTTGCTTTTGAGAGAGTGTACCACCACATGAGCTTGGATGATATTGTTGAGGATTTGTCTTCCTTCCACATAGCATGTTTGCTCCTCCGAGATGAGAGAAGGTTGAAGGGGCTTGATTCTATTGGCTATCACCTTGGAAATGATTTTATAAACCACATTACATAAGGCTATGGGTCGAAAACCATCAGGAGTCATGGAATTTCCTGCTTTGGGATAAGAGCTATGAAGGGAGCATTAAGAGCATTCAGTACCTTTCTGGATTTTCTTGAGTCTTCCACTACCTTGAGGATATCTTGTCTGACTATTTCCCAGCAAGATTTGAAGAAGTCTACTTTGAATCCATCCAAGCCTGGTGCTTTACCATTTTGCATTTCATTAATCACTTCATTGACCTCCTCTTCTGATACTGGCATGTTAAGATTGTGGTTGTCCTCCCTGGTAACAAGCTGAGGGATATACTGAGTGAAAGGGTCAATGAACCTAGATCTATCCTCTAGTGGCTCCTTTGCAATATTGAAGAAGTGTTGTACAAGAACCGATTCCATATAGTTGTGAGAGACAAGCTCAATACCTTGAGAGTCTTTGATCTTTGTGATTTTGTTGTGTGCCCTGTGAGCCATAGTGGATTTATGAAAGAACTTTGTATTTATTTCTTCCTCTCTAATCCATTGTATCTTTGATTTCTACCTCCCGAATATTTCCTCTTATAAGCAACATCCTCCCATTCTTCCTGCAAAGAGTCAGTTAGTTTTGCCGCTCTTCGGAGAAGCCCTCTCTGATGATGATCTGATTGATCTCTTGGAGCTTCTGCTGAGTTTCTCTTTTGGATTTGAAGATATCGCCAAATTCCTTTCTGTTCCAAGCTTCAAGTCTAGCTTTGATATGTTTAAGTTTCTTATGGAGCATGAACATTTTTGTGCCATGAATGTTCAACTCCTCTCTCCACCATTTGTTAATGCTATAGTGAATTTAGGGTGTGAGAGCCAAGAATTTTCTAACTTGAAAGGTCTATTTCTCATTGTGCCCAAAAGGTGGCTTCTAGTTGTATAGGCCAATGATATGATCCTCCAAAGGGCAGAATGGAAGCTATTATGGCAGGTCCTGTGAAATGGAGGTCCTTAGAAATAATAAACCTATCAATTTTGGAAGCAACTTGAGAAACCCCTCCCCTTTTGTTGTTCCATGTGAAGGTTCCATTTATTGTTTCAATGTCCACTAATCCCATGCTCATAATGAAGTTCTAGAAGGCCATGGAGTCTCTACCTAGCTGTCTAGTGCCTCGTTTTTTCTGAAAGAGATCTTATCATATTGAAATCTTATACAACAATCCAGGGCAAATTGGGATGTCTTTCTCTTAGATCCTCTAGGGAGGTGAGAAGCTTGAGTTTGTCTGCTTGCTTTTGAGGTCCATAAAAATTTATAATGATGTATATCTCCTTATCACCTACAGGTTTACATACCAACGAAAGATAGTTCCTAGATGCTTCTGCATCTAGGATTCCAAATTTCTATGGATCCCATAGCATGAGAATCTACCTCGCCGAGTTATTTGCCTTAACTTCTAGATACTCATACTTGATTAACCACTTATTATGAATTTATCTTATCTTATCCATCAAACATTTTGTCTCCTGAATAAAAACCATATCTGTTTTTTCTTATTTCATTATGTTTCTTAGATTTCTTTGTTTCCTTCTATTCCCTGTGCCTCTAATATTCTAGGTTGTGAGGTTTATTAAGAAAGGTTAGTAAAGGAGTAACTAGTGAGATCTTTCATCTTACCTGAGTTGATCAATAGTTTTGCACATTCGTTCAGCAACTCATTGTGTCTTTTTCTTACTCTTTTCCTTCCTAATTTATTTGGATATTGTGCTTGTGAATTCTCCATTAATTTGACCCCACATGGCTCTTGCCTTTCATGATTTCTTTTGACTCCAGCTCCCTTCGATTGTGACCTCCATAGAAAGAGTTGTTGTACTCTGTCATAATCCTCTTTTGCCAGGGAGTCCACTCCTATGTTCTTTCCTTGTTCCAAAACTTTCTCTAGATCTATATTTTCCCTATCTATAATCTCCTGTAGTTCATGGTCCTCCATTCGTGCTTCACTTGGAGTCATCTCATGGTCCCTACTGATCTCCATACAGCTTGCTAGATTATTCTTTTGCTGGTTGTTTACTGTGATACTCTCCATGTAAACTTCCTTGTCCTACTCCTCGGTTGCATTCTCCATGGCCTGGAATGTCTCCTTGTTCCCCTCTTCTTCCTCTAGGATATTGAATCTGTTGTGTCTTGCATATCTATCCTCATTTATCTTCTTGTGTGGACATTTACCCCCTTTCCCTTTACCTCCAACCTTGGTGAAACCCTCGTGATCCCTATCCACAATAGTTTTCCTATTACCTTCCATATTGATTATTGGGTAGTCTTTGAGTAGATGCCCATTTTCATTGCATTTTCTACACCTAAATGGTATGTGCTCATAGTCCACAGTCTGCACCCATTCTTCATCATATACTTCTAAAATTATCGCTTCGGGAAGGGCTCTAGATAGGTCCATTTCCACACATATTTGGGCGAATGAGGTATATTTTCCTTTCAGAGTTGCCTCTAATGTCTTTAGAAAATTCCCCAGCTTGTTTCCTATGGTTTTCAAAGATTCTGGTAGCCAGTAATCCAGAGGAAGGGAGTATAGTCTAATCCAAACCGGTACTGATGTGAATATTTCTCATTCTCGGACAAAGTTCATCATCCATGGCTACATGTAGAGTCCTGCCGCGACATAGAAATAAGGCCCACTTTCGAACTCTCTATCTTTGTCCTCTAGGCTTGTGAACACCACTATGAAGAAACCCTTTGAACCCAGATGTAAATGTATTTCTCCCTTTGGCTTCCAGTGGCTCCTTATCTAGACGTGTAACGCCCTCTCTGTTGGCCATAACCCCATGAACTTGCATATGATCGCATGTTTTGTCATGTGATCCCTATACACTTGTATCGATGGATCGCTGAATATAACCTAGGGAATGATGTTCGACTTAGGTTTGCAGACCCCAGTCGTCCTTTTGGAAGCTAGTTTTTCAATACAACCTCCATGCTCTTTTTCTTTACGTGTTTCCTATTCATTCCCTTCTTGATCTTGAAGTTTCTTTCTTCCAAATGTTCCCTTGCTTCTTGCTTCTGAAACCTTTTCCAAAGGTTTTTTCAAATGCTTCTTTCCCTCGTCCTTACTTCCCTCTGTGACTAACTGTAGGAGGGAGCGGCACTCCCCCCTGCACGTCCCCCCATGGTATCCTGAGTCAAAACCCTAGCACCAACTCCAACCCTAGCTCAAGTTGCAACTCTTCTAATGAGGTCAACTCAACACTAAAATTGAAATCACATTTGCATGGTTTTCATTGTTTAAATAGTCTCACTATAAATTTGGACTATAAATACGATAGACTACAATTCCACTATTTTTATCCACATACAGTGATGTATGGTATCATCAAATTTCTTTATTTTGTTTGTTGACTTCTATAATGTTAGATTTTGTTGAGTATGGTAGTGAGATGCACAACAATAAATGACTTCTGCTAAAATCTGGACAATTGATTGAAAACTAACTGTTGTGTTGTATTATTTTTTTTTTTAAATAAGTTAAAGAAATGAAAAAAAAAATATTTGTTTTCTATTTCTAGTGAGACATCTTATTTTTTTGGATCTGGAAATTATAATAAAACTAGTTTGAAAACTAACTAGTGTGAGTTGTATTTTTATTTAATTAACAAAAAAAAATGAAAAACATATATTTATTTTTAATTTGGATCCTATTTTTTTGGATCTGGAAATTGTGATAAAACTAGAATTCGAGTATGTTGGTGAGGGTAGATTGAAAAAATTCTAGACCAAAATATGTTAAAAATAATGTTTCCGGGTTGACAAATGTATATACTTATAGACCAGAATATGTTAAAAATAATGTTTCCGAGTTGACAAATATTTGAACATTGGCTGACAAGTGTTTCAACATTTTTTACTCTTTACATTGTTGCAGATGTGTTGTTAATGGTAAAACTACATAAAATATTAGAGAATAATGAAAAGTGTGCGGGATTTTAATTTTCTAAGCCTTTTTAGAAGAATGAAAAAGGTTTGTGATTAGAATTTTGTGAGCTTTTTTAGAAGAATGAAAAAGGTTCGCGATTAGAATTTTCCCTTGTTTGGGATTTTATGAGGAAAATCACTTCAATCTGGTTTGTACACTCATGAGAAGGATTTATGAATTGAAATATTTATGAATTGAACTCTAGTCTTGCTATGTGTAAAAAAAAAAAAAACCTAAATTAATGTTCTAGCATCATTTGGGATAATCCAATGGTCAACCCAAAGATAAATTTATGAGAATGATTTGTAGTTGTTCAATTCTCTTGCTTCAATGGTGAAAATTTATAGTTGAATGATCAACTAAAAGTCCATTGTCCATATTTGTTTTCAAGTTTTCTATTGCTTGAAGATTGTATAGATTGGGGTCACCTATTGATATTTCAACTATTTGTTTTTGTTAGAGATGGATATATCTATGTGAACTCTGAAAGTTTGCAATTATAAGCACAACTTTGGTAATTTGGTTTAAAGAATGTTGTGTTAAGCATGAATAAATGCTAGTAGCTATTGCTTTTAGTAAATTACCATAATTTCACTATACTTTCAACATCATACAGTGTAAGATGATTAGTATTATACTCACATTGGAGGCTTGGATGACCATGCTCACAGTCGGGATGTTGTACACTGCTCACTAGCATCTATGTGAAAACTATATGATTTTACTTTGAAGATTTATGAACAAACATAGAATTATTTCTTCATTATTACATAGAAGAGTTAAATGCTCGAAGATACAATGCTACTATTGTAGTTTATTAGTATGAAAGGTAGTTTATTGGCGTAAAATGTAAGATAAAGGGCATATAAAATGTAAAAACATCATGAAATTCTCATTTGAAGGGCATAGGGAATTTGAAATTCAAGGTTTGATCGCAGCAAAGGTCTTCTCTCACTACTCCCTCATTATAGAGGATCCATCTCCCCCCCAAGGCATAGACGTATAATTCCTGAATCAACTGATCACATCAAGCCATGGGCCTGCAAAGGAGACTGGATGTGGTGGGGGGCCCATTCTACATATCAGCCCACACCATTCATACAACATGCTCATGGGATTCAGAAGAGGCACTACTAATTTTTCAGAATTATTAGCTACTAAATTCCTCATACAATTTGCATTGGAGAAAAACTATAGAGATCTACAATTATTTGGGGATTCTGAAGTTGTTTGTGATTGGCTAAATAGAACCTCCCTTTGAGACATTTACTGGATGAGACACTGACATTGATTTCATTCATTGACTATTTTGCATACAAACACATTTTCATGGAGCCGAACATGCTTAGCCTTTCCAAAGAAACAATGAACATGGATCTGGATGATCAGGAATAGCAAGATGGAGAACACTATCAATACTACCACCAGCCTTTCATGGATATCACTATTTAATTTTCTATTGATTATGGTTAAAACCATATGTATATATTTATCGTCTGATAGACTTTTAAGTTTTTATATACAATCGATTTCCTTACAGTATATTACAGTGATTGTTACCTCCCTACATGGAACAAAGGTAACAATTTTTTGAACGCTTATCTCAGTTTTTTATGATGACAGACAAGTCTCTGTTATGTTTTGGAATATGCTCACATGCATCTACAAAATGTAATTTCATTTTAATAATGAAATTATGACTTTTCTTAGGGGGAAAAGAATAAATATAAATTTCTTATTAAAAAGAATATATTAATATAAAAAAATAACTCTTGGTCATTAGAAATTATTAGAAAAATTAAATTAAATAAATTGTTATTAAAAATTATATTAAAATCAATTATTATTAAGAATTAATTAAATAACTTCATATAATGGAAAAAATTTAATTTATTAATTATTTCATGTATTCTTAGGTTTATTAATATTAGTTTCTTTTTTGTGTTTTTGTGTATGCATTGGTATTTATATTTTGGTTGGTAAACTCTTCGTTAAATCTATCATCAAATTTATGTCGTGAAAATGGATGCCTTTATGTTAACAAAATACACTCCCAATAATACACTCCCAATAACAATTTTCCTATGCACCTATTTGTTAGGCCTCTGTTGCTTCTTTAGTGTGCTCATAATCCTATTTTATACACCTCTCTGATTTAGAAAATATCTAATTACAAGTGTGAGCTATTAAGTAACAACTTCCTTAATCAAGCTACACTCCTCGCTCTTTCTAGAAGCTTCATGACACTCTGCGCCTTTTACAAAATGCCACATGGACAAAAGTGCTAGGCTACCGGAACTTCCTAAACCTAGATCTTTTCTAGAATTTGGACACTTGTATTTATATCAAAATTTTACTATTTCTAAATTTTTATACAAATTTTATTAGAGGGAATATTTCCCCTTTGGAAAGTTTTCATGACCCCACTGGGTCTAGGAAAAATGATCTCCCAAGGGTTTTATTCACGTGCATAAAAAACAAACCACTTGAATCTTGCGGTTTCTATGTTTAAAACATCTCATCCCACTCTTAGGCACTTAAGGGAGAGTAAGATTGTTAATACTTCACTAGTTGAATTAATGCACAAGGGACAAATATATCACAAGTTGAATTTGAACTTTAAGTGTAGGAAGTGCAAGTTAATATCTCACTACTTGAATTAATGCACAACGGAAAAATATATCACAAGTTGAATTTGAACTTAAGTGTAGGAAGTGCAAATACTTCTCCCTTTCGAACCTATAACTTTTTATGGAAAAGCACATGGTTTTTACCACAACACAAAATTCATATTTTTTTACATCTTTCTCTCCATAAATTAGGCTACCTTCTTGATATTGAACCTTAAATCTCTTAGCTTACACAATACTCATATCTTTCTCCATAGATTAAACTATCTTCTAAGTATTGAAGCTTAACAAATTTAAGTTACACAATACTCAAATCAAATCAGCAATTGAGCTACACCGAGTAAACCATATAATTTGATTTCAATAACATATTCTTATAAACACTCCAAATAATTTTTCACATTTTGTAAATAACATTAAAAATAAATATTATTGTAATACAATATATACCCTTAATCTAGATAAGGGGTTCGCTTAGGAACGAAGGGGTTTGCATGGGATTTCCACGTCCATACCGAAGTTGATCTGAGAAGAAAATGCTCGCTCTTTATGACTAATTGTTGCATTTGCTGGAAGAATTGTGGGTTTTTCATGAGTTCTGTAGTGGCTGGGTCTGGGCAGTGAAAGAATTGGGAGTCTTTTATCAGCTCCGCAGCGAACATCGTCGTCATCAATGCCTCGTTCACAGTTCCAAGAAAATTGTTCAAACTCGGAATGCCATTGTTTAGCTTTGAACTTTCTGACGGCAGAGGCGAGGTGATTGTAAGGAGTTTCGATTCCGAGATCGAAATCTCTGAGAACTAAATGCTCCCCTTTCAAGACTAATTGTTGCATCTGCTGGAAGAATTTCTTACCAAGTCCTCCATGATACCGCAGACCCAGCCACTGCGAAACTCAGAAAAGACCCAAAATTCTTCCAGCAGGGGGAGCATTTAGTTCTCAGATATTTCGAACTCAAGTTCAATCTGGAGATCGAAACTCCTTACAAACACCTCGCCTCTGCCCTCAAAAAGTTCAAAGCTAAACAATAGCATTCTGAGTTTGCACAGGTTTCTTGGAACTTTGTGAATGACGGATTGATGACGATGATGTTTCTCCAGTTCAAACCCTGCGAATCGCTTGTCTCAGCCTCCAGTTTCTCCACATCCAGAGAACCCATGGCGGCAGGGGATCGATATCTCTACCTCAGATTGGCAATCAGCTGTTAGCGTTTTATGTAACAGAAAGGATGTGCCTCCAATTTCCATCTCCAATTTCTCGCTCCCCAACTGCATCACCAATCACTTCTCAGAACGGGAATAGCTCTCCTGCTGGCAATATTGATGCAGGCTATACACCCACAAGTACGAATACATGTGACTCTATTGATCACACTGCAATCAATGCCGCTGGATAGAGTTGGAACGATAGTCCATGCGATTTTCACTTTGAAGCAGTGATTAAATACATAAACAAACAAATATATAACACAGAAAATTAATAAATCAACGACTTTCTTCAATTAGGTTTATGCCTACTCACTCACCAAATGTATTAGATTTGATCTATCGATCAAATCTCTTTTCACTAAGAGATATGACTCTCTGGGCTCTTCATAGATCTGGAATTAAGATGGATTTAGATTGGTCTAATTTCATCCTTTAAATAAGTTATATTCCACATCAATACCACGGGTAAATACCACATGTTCTCATACCATGGATCAATAGATTTATTTTTATTTTAAACTTTTATTTTTTTATTATTTTTATTTTATTTTGATCAAGTAAAATTGTTTTCGTGGCATTATTTTTATTTCTAGGGTTAATAAGGCATTAAATACATGCTTGGCAAGAGAGCCCCGCCCTTTAATAAATTATATTCCACATGAATAGCAAGAGAGCCCCGCCCTTTAATAAATTATATTCCACATGAATAGCGTGGGTCAATAGCATGAAATTATTTTATTTTAATGTTATTATTTTTATTTTATTTTGATAGAGTAACTTGGAGTTATTTTTACTTTTAAATTCAAATAGAACACTACATTATATTATAGGACATTGCATTACAACATCTCTACCATATTGGATTGGAGAGTCCAATGCCAATGTTATATTATATAGCAATGGGATTGATAGACTCGATAAACATAACAATATGGTTGATAAAGATTGACTTAGATACAACTCATTCACATAGGAAAACAACAACTTCTAGAACATCACCTTGGAACTCACACAATCCCTAATATTCATTTCTCTATTATCTCTAAGTCTCCCCATTAATGTAAAAATGAATTATTTACCACATCTAACAATATTATAACATAAAATGTATAACATAAAAAAGCATGCCCATTGGTTTAAGTCCCACTAGGTTTACAAAGTGTGACAAAGCATTCAAGTGTTTCATTTTGACTTTCTTCGCTACAATATATTGATGAAACTTCTTCTTGAACTTGTTGCTCCAAACTTCAATTCTTTCAACTTGTTTCTTCTTCTTCTTACTCCATATCATGAACATTGGATATCTCTTCTTGCTACACCTTGGATGATGTCAATTCATTTAAACTCATTCTTCAACAAGTTCACTTCCATCACAAGAATTTTTCAAGTCGTGTTTAGTAGACCATTGTCACATCAACCCATAATAATGTCTAATTTCTTTAGGTCTCCAATACATAAAAAATTCTATTGATTTTTCATTTTTTACCTCATCCATATTGTCTTAAAAAAAATCAAAATCTTGATTGTGTATGGACATTACAATTATGTTCTCCTCTTCTTCTTCGGCTTCTTTCTGGCTGCTACTAAAATCTGCACACTAGTAAATATTTGTGAGATATACAAAATCATCATTATTTGTGTTTTTTTTTCATTTTCCTTTCCATTCAAAGTTTCCCCCCTTTCTCTATCTCTATCTCTATCTCTATCTTCTAGTACTACATCATTATGCTTTACAAATGAATCTTCATTTGTGTTTTCGTCACAATCTTTGTACTTCGCTTCATCTTGTTCATCCTTCGTTACTCTTCCACTGAGAAATTTATCTATGAGCTTCTTGTGCCACACCATTTGAAACCAAATTTCATAGGAAAGGTGTTCATCATCATAATTAACTTTAAATTCTTCAATACTTCGCATTCTTTATATTCATGTTTAGTGATTTTCCTTGTTGGATTTAGTTGTGTTCCTTCATTATCTCCTTCAATATTGTCAGGCTAAGTAGTAACTCCTCAAGGCAAAAAATGATTCGTGTTTATTCCTTCAGGTAGGTCTTCATTAAGTACATGAGGGAGAGACTATTCAGTTCATCTCCTGATGACTGTTCATATTACTTATTTATCTATTTATATTATATTCACCCAATCATGAGGATTAGGTGTCAACATTCCCCCCTTAATCTGAAGGGATTTTGGTGAGTCCAAGCATCATTCTGAATCGTTCAAGCTTCTCTCTTCCAAGTGCTTTGGTGAAGATGTATGCAATTTTCTCATTAGTGGAACAATGACGGAGATGGAATGTTTTGGCGTCAACATGATGTCAAATCAAATGATATTTAGTATTGATATGCTTCGTTCAATCAGGGAACTTTGGGTTCTTGGCCAGCTTTATTGCAGAGGTATTGTCAAGCATGAGTGGAGTTGATTGTACTTGTTTTACCTGCAAATCTTCAAGAATTTTCCTAAGCCACACAATATCTTTTGTTGCTTCAGCTACTACCACGTATTTTTCTTCTATTGTGGAATCTGCTGGAACTGATTGTTTGAGTGATCTCCAGGAGACAGTTCCTGATTGAAGACTCATAGCATATCCTGAAGTAGATACCCCAGTTTCTTTGTCTCCATCAAAGTCTGAATCAGAGTATCCAATTAAGCTGAAGTCGTCCACCTGTGTATATTTGATTCAAAAGTCTTGAGTTCCCTTCAAGTACCTTAGAACTCTTTTTGCAACAGACCAATGTCCCCCACAAGGCTTTTGCATAAACATGGAGAGGATTCCAACAGCAAACAAAATGTCTGGTGTGGTAGGTGTTAGGTAGTTGAGACTTCCTACAAACTATCTATACTTTGTTTCATCCTCAAATTCTTTTCCTTCAATAGATGCTAGCTTTAAATTTTGTTCCATTGGAGTAGTAAGAGGATTGCATTCTATTATGCCAAACCTGTTCAACAGATCTCCAATGTATTTCTTTTGAGAAAGAAATATGGACTTCGGATGTTGGGTTACTTCAATGCCAAGATAGTAATGAACATAGCCCAAATCAATCATTTCAAAACTTTTCCCCAATTCCTTCTTTATGGATGCAATGTAGCTTTCGTTGTTCCCTGTCATCAAAAGATCATCTACGTATACCACAAGATAGACAACTTTTTTGCCAAATTTCTTGACAAATAAATTTGCATCATAAAGATCATAATGTTTGAAATTGAGTTTCAGAAGATGCTCAGTTAGTTTTTCATACCAGGCTCGCGGTGCTTGTTTGAGGCCATACAACGACTTCACCAGTTTACATACTTTATGTTCATGTCCTTTGACAGCAAATCCTTTAGGCTAGGACATAAAAACATTCTCTTTTAGATCTCCATTCAAGAAAGCAGTTTTTACATCCATTTGATGGACTGTCCAACCGTTCTGAGCTGCTAGGGCAAAGAGTGTTCGAATGCAAGCCCATTTTGCTGTGGGGGCAAAAGTCTCCTCATAATCGACCCCTTCCTTCTGTGCAAAACCTTTTGCCACAAGCCTAGCTTTGCGCTTGTCATGTTAGCCATTAGCTTTATACTTGTTCTTGTAGACCCACTTGCAGCCAATTGGTTTGGTTCCTAATGGAGGATCAACCAGCTTCCAAGTGTCCTTCTTTATGAGGGCATCATACTCCTTTTGCATCACTTCTTTCCATTCATCATGAGAAGCAGCTTCTTTGAAGGAAGTTGGTTCAAAATCTGTAGACAAGTTCAATTCACAATCATAATAAACATCCATATCAATAGGTGAATTAGAGTCATCTACATCACCTCCCTCCATTTTCCCAGTTTGAATTTCTAGTTCCTTTCTTTCCAACTTCATCATGATGAACACTTTCAAGTGTCTTTGTCAGCCACTTTGGTGGACCTTTTTCAGATGGTCCAGGCTTCTCCATTGATTGAATTGGGACTGAATCAAGATTGAGTCTCCCAATTCTATCAATCACATCACCTAAAGCATCATACGTTGTTGGAGTTTCATATAGGGGAGAGTTTTCTTCAGAAGAAGATTCCACATGTTGATCTAGTATAGGAATCCCCCTTCAAGATGTGGAATTTGATTATCAAATTCTTGAAATGATTTTGCTTTTGCGAATCTATCCAAGATATCAAGTTGCCGCTCAATGACATTGTCAGTTTTGGATGATTCAAGAAAAATTACATCTCTAGATACAACAAACTTTTTATTTACTTCATCATAGAGATAGTATGCTTTGGAGATGTTTGAATACCCCAGAAAGATACACTTACGACTTCTAGCACCAAGTTTGTTTCTATGTACCTTTGGTATCAAGGCATAGCAGGTGGAACCAAAGACCTTGAGATGGTTTACCGAAGGAACATGTCCATACCACATTTCATATGGAGTCTTGTTTCTTATAGCATTAGATGGACATCTATTCTTTATATATGCATCACATAGAACAACATCAACCTAAAAAATTATCTTTACATTTTTTAAGAAGAGCATGGATCGTACCATATTTAAGATTGTCCCATTCATTCTTTCAGCTACACCATTCTGTTGGGGATTATAAGGCATAGTTGTTTGATGTTTGATCCCATGTTGGCGAAGATAGTTTTCAAATTCATTTGATGTGTATTACTTTCCATTATTAGTGCAAATAGACCCAATATGAGATTATGCATCATTAGCAATCCAGTTATCAAAATTCTTGAATGTTTGAAAAGCATCAAATTTTTTCTTCAATAAATAAACCCAACACATTCTAGTGTAGTTATCAATAAATGTCATGATATATTTATTTCCATTTGTAGAAGGAACAGGCATTGGACCACATAAATCTGAATGAATGAGTTCAATTTTTCTATGTGCTCTTGAATATGAATCATGAGAAGACTATTTGCTATGATTTCCTAGAATGCAAGCATCATATTGCTTAAGTTTCCTAGGAATTGTAGGCAAACCAACAACACCATTTTTCTTCAACAAGCGGAGATTGTCATAGTTCAAATGTACAAATATAGCATGCCATAATAAACTTGATGGAAGTGTACCTTCTTCATGATTTGAATTGTATGAGAAATGTTGTGCACGAGTAGAGGTTCCTTGCAGCTTGAGAAGCCTCTCTTCTTCTATTCCCCTCATGACAAGTGAGTGGTCAGATTCTTTTCTTACCTCAAGCTTTCCATCAAACATATGAATGGAGTGACATTGCTGGCAGATGTGGGCCAAGGATAGCAAGTTTGTCTTGAGTTGTGGGAGATATAGAACATGATGTAGAAGAAAGTTTGGAAGACTAGGCAGTTTAAGCCTGATTGTGCCAAGCCCTCATGGCTTGATTTTTGAGTGGTCTGCAAAGTATTCTACTCCTTCAACATTGTCAGTGAAATCTTCAAAAAAATCTTTTCTATAGGTCATGTGGAAGGTTGCTCCTGAATCAAGCAACCAATCATTTTTCCAAGAAGCAAGTGAAGCATTAAATAAATCTTCATTTACTCCAATGTTACATTGTGCCACAACATAGTGAGCGGATTCAGGTGCTTTACCTTTGTCTATATCATCAGTTTTACCTTTCTATTGGTTTCTTTTCTGCTCAATTTTTTCCCATGGTAGCTTGCATGTAGAGGCATCATGTGATCCATTTCTTTTGCAGTGTATGCAGTGCAAATCTCCCTTTTCTCTTTGAGAATGTCTACCCCCTACCTTTGAAATATCTTCCTCTTCCTCTTCGACCACCTGTTCCTCTTGAAGAATCTTGAGCAGGATGCTTTTCTTTATGAGCAACGCACACAGCCTCTTCAGAAGATTCAAGGGTTGTCTTCTTTCCCAAAGCTTTCTCTCTTTCAGTAAACTTTTCACAAGAGAGTCAAAGGTGATATCTTTAAGATTTCCATTTGCTTGCAATGACTCAAGATAATTGGAGTAAGTAGGATAAAGTTCTTTGAGAAAAGCGATAAGAGGAATATCCAATTCAACCTTAGTGGATTCGATATCATGCATTATAGACTTTACTTCAGATGCAAGAGCAAGAGGATCATTATTTTGCAAGTCAAGAGTGAAGAGTTTAATCATGATTTGAACAACTTCAAGTGCAGAATGTGAGTCATAGAGTTCTTTCAGAATTTGTAAGGCTTCAAAGGTAGTTGAATATGACAAAATATGGCAATTCACCTCTTCATTTACAGATGTTGTGGTTAATGTATAAGCTTTGCTATTCTTGTTTTCCCAAATGACAAGCTATTTATCTGAGGTAGGTTGTACTGGTTCATTGTCTCCGTCTCCGACACACACTCCTTTCTACAACTCATTGAAAATGAGGGTGTGTTTTATCAGTCGGGACCATTCAGGATAGTTCTCCTTACCAGTGAGAACTATTCCCACCATGGATATGATTGAATGCATTCTGTAAAAAAAAACTTCTGCTGATATAAAAATACTTCTGCCAATATATAGTAAAATTGTGCTTCTGGTGGTAATTTTTACATTTCAAAAGGGCATTCTCTCCATGTTCTATCTTTGTCTTTAATGAAAATATAAAACATAGATCAGTTAAGCATTCTCAAAAGATTTCAAATCTCTTCCTCATATACCAATATGGACACCAATACCTCACACTACACCTTTGTGCAACATATTTCCCTCACCTCATTGTTTATGCAAGAAATAAATGAAAGGATCCAACATATATCTTCCATATACCCCAATGGTAATTTTATATAATGTAATATATGCCCATTAGCAGCTTTGATTCTCACACGCAAGTTATCAAGCTATGAAGCACACAGGTGTGCTTTGATTCTGGCACACAAATGAAGCATGCTATCATGCAATGAAGCACACTATCATGCAATGAAGAACACAGCTGTTCTTTGATTCTCGCACGTAGGTTATCAAGCACACAAGATTACGGTTCCATCTTGAGTAGTTCCCTTGTACACAACGCCAGATCTTCCCTCACCATGCTTGTGCTGACCATGAATGTTTTCTGTTGCAGCTACCACAGATCTTCTCCAACTTGTGAGTCTTTGTAGGAAAAAGTAAACGATAGCAGGTCACTGCGTGGAGCAGTGTTCAGGCTACTACATGGAGCAGCATTCAAGTCACTACATGGAGCAGCGTTCAAGCTACTACATGGAGCAGCATTTAGGCCACTACGTGGCACCAACGTTCAGTATGCAACATTTATGGACAACACTTTGTATGCAGTGCTTTGTATGCAGCGTATGGACAATGCTTTGTATGTAGCGTATTATGGAGCAGCGTATGGACATCAAAATTTATGGACAATGCTTTGTATGGACATCTCTTTTTAATAGAGAGGAGACGAGTAGAATAGGGAGTTACAAAGGGCATAAAAGCTTAAAAAATGGAGCTGTCTCTGATACCATGTCAGGCCAGGCAGTAACTCCTCAAGGCTAAAAATGATTTGTGTTTATTCCTTTAGATAGGTCTTCATTAAATACATGAGGGAGAGACTGTTGAGTTCATCTCCCAATGACTATTCATGTTACTTATTTATCTATTTACATTATATTCACCCAATCATGAGGATTAGGTGTCAACAAATAACCTTCTCTATAATTTATTTTTGTAGCTTTGTTTCAGGTACAAAAGATCATTTTGATGTATTAATATATTGCAAGGTGTTTCTATGCTTTTCACTCTACTTCATCTCTAGAGTTTCCGAAAAAACTTTTGTGATGTTTCCTTGACCAAATTCATATAAAATACTTAAACAAATGTTTCCATCTGCTATTGAAATAATAAGAAATAATGCCAACTCATCCATTCTTTTATCATGGGGATCTATTAAACCTTTTTGAACAAACTACAATAACTGATTTGAACAAAATAACTCTTCCATTTTATTTTCTCAGAGGTCATAATTCATACCTGTGAAATGGGGAAAAATATGGATTAATTTGTTAAATTATTCTCTAGCTCTTCCATCTCTTCATATTTATTGGACCTTGATTTTCTCTTCATCTTCATTGATCTATTCTAGATCTGCATTATAATTCTTGTCTTCATTAGATATGGGTTCCTTGGATATAGCTAGAAACACTCCATATTTTTCAACAAAATACGTTGCCTCTTCCCTTTCATTCTTTCTCTTGATTTGTTTGATTTCTCTTAATAATTGTTTAAGTCTACTTTTCTCACCCATGACTGTTGTTCATTCTCCATCTATCTTCTTCAATTTCTTTGTCCACGATCAACTACCAATTCATGACAATGAACAATGGAAACAAATTCCCTTAGTGACTTCCTTTAAGAAATATTTAATGTGACTCATGATTTGAGTTAATCAACTCTATCTAGAAATATAATGATGTTGGAAACCCTCTTTTTGAATAATAATTTACACAACTAAATAGGTGTTCCAACACCAGGATTGAAATTTCTTTCAACGATCACTTTTTAAAAACTGTTATTGAAACTGTATATTTCTTCCTAAAGTATGTTTTATATACTCAAATGAAAAAAAGGTCTTTTTCTTTAATGTCAATTCTTCAATGCCTACAAAATAAATAGAACTAATTGACCACTCTTTAAATCACAAGTTCAACCTGACGACCTTGCTTTATTTGCATAAGCCTTGATTCTCTCCACTCATTTCACCACACTTGTCACACTAACAATTTCCTCAAGAATAAACGATACCAAAATTAATTTCCAACTTTTACCTAAATGGTAAAAAAAGGTTGCAAGAGATGAGATATTTTTGTCACAAGTACAAATAGATCGGGATAGAATCAAAGATACCAATGTTTGGCTGTTAGAATGTAAGGTCCCATTTACAAATCCACAAAAAGGTCAAGCTGAGATCTCAAGTTAACACTTAGAAAATTTGAGTTTGAATCCCAACCATAAACCACACAACATACAATGGAACCTCAAAATACAAAAAATGTACCTAAAACCCCTCCAAATCTCATGCTTCACTACCAATTTCAACCTCTCCTCCATTGGAAGAACTTCAAATACACAAAGCTAGAAATTTGACAACACCTCCTCTCCTAGTATCTTCCAAACAACAATGATGGAACATTGTCTCTTTCACCCTTATATTTGTCTCTAGGTTCACAAATTGCTCAACAAATGCATTTCTTTCGTAACGTTACATTCTTCCATGTCATTCATTTAGTAGATTTCTAACATTTCTATTTTTAATTTGATTGCTTGAAATTGAATCCATCTTCATAGTACAACAAACATGAAATTCACTTTCCATTATGTGAAATAAAGCAATTTCATCATAATCTCTACGAATGGAATTGGGTTTCTCTCCCTTGGACAATCCCATCTAATCCATGCAAAAATAAAACAACATTGTTTATCTATGACATGAAATATTATGTTTCAATGGTTATGACCACTGAAAATGTGGCCCAAAAACAACTGCAACATCTCAACACTTAAATCTCACATAGATTTACTCCTACATGGCATCAACTATAATGAAATTCAGACAACTCTTCAACAATTTCAATGGTCACTGCACTCTTTTTCTCTCTTGAATCTATGGCTCTCTAATAGAGGCGACACACTAGAACTTGAAAGAACAAGAAATACACCAGAAATTGATCACTAAAAACTTGTACACAATAGTCATCTTCACAACCATTTTCACACCCTTGAATCTCACCACCTATGCTCTGATATAAGCCCATTACCACAAACATAGTGTCACACACTTAGCCCCTTGTAATACAACCTCTAATGCAAGCCCCATAATGCATGTTTACAAACAAATATACTCACATAGGAATAAGATCCAAACATGAAAATGCAAATGGAACAACCACATGTAGATATCAACACTACTCAACTTAGATCCACATGAAAATCATAGTGCAACTCAACTTAGTTTTGGGATCAAGCCGATCATATCAAAGGCCCTCCATTTATGATACGAACTTAAACAAATGGAGATAATAGAAAAATAATAAATCAAGTCTTTATTAAATCAAGCCTCTGCCTTCTCACTCACCAAATACATGACATAGTCGCACTATATAGCAGTGGGATTGATAGACTCGATAAACATAATAACTTGGAGGACAAAGACTCTCAATCAACTACATCTCATTCACATAGGAAAACAACAACTTCTAGAATATCACCTCATAACTCACATAACGTAGAATATTCATTTATCTATTATCTCTAAGTCAAATACATTTGAACGTTTTGTTTGAGTGTTCATCATTTTTTTCTAAAATGTCTGGCCTAGTTTCCATATTCCAAGTTGAAAATTTGTCAATTTTGTGTAGCATTCTAGGGTTTTGATTTTGATTATTCATTGGTTATTGTCTTTTTATGTGAGAGATTAATGATTAATATTATTTTGGTTTTGATGAACTTTAAGTGATTAAAAATGTTTTTCCTTTAACTTCTAGTTAATGTAGGAATACATTTTGAAAATAATAGTATTTAATTAAAAATATTTAATTTTAATTAGTAATTGAAAAGATTACTAGGCATTTTTTTTTTTAATTTAAAGATGGTGTTTGTATTTAATCAATTTTTTTTTGGGTGTGCCATGAACCTACAAGAATATCACCTTCAATAAAGGTCCATCCTTGTCAATATTGTTCCATTCATGGAGGAATAACCCTAGAAAGGGATACCTCTGTGGAGGGAGCCCTCTCCATGTAGGGATACAATTTTGGAAAGGAAAATATCTCCCCAATGGGAGTATTTTCCATGTAGTGTTTACTTGCGGAGAATTTCTACTTTTTAATTATTTTATTTATTTATATTAAATTTTAAATTTTATTAAAAAAAGTAAAATAAAAAAATAAAAATAAAAACAAAAAATTAATTAAAGTAATAATGTCAATGTGGAAATTAAAGTTGTGAGTTTAAAGTGGTTATGGTTTCTTTAGTTGTTATAGTTACACACTAGGATTAGGTGAGTTAAGAATAACCATCGATGTGTAGTTTTGTTGATTATAGTAGTGAATGTCTTTGGGGACATGTGTAGGGGTGCCAACATCAATCATTGCTAAGTTTTGAGTGTATGTTGGGTGGAGGGAAGAAGCCATTTGTTACTTGTTGGTTGTTTATTGAAGTTGTATTTGTGTTGGTCATCATCTTTTGTTATCTTTCAATATAAGCTTGACCTTATACTCTTTTGTTGGTCTTTGATATTTGGGTTTTTAGATTCAATATAAGTAACTTCAAAAGTTTTGAGGAAGAATCTTTTGCTTCTCTTCTAAAAAATGCCAATATGTAGGAGGAAAATACCCAACAAAGCGTAAATTTGTTAAAAGGGTTGAAGAAATCCCTAAGGTGGAAATTTCATCTCCAAAGACAAATGAATTCTATTTTTCTACATGAAAGAACCTTAGTTGGAAAGTTTATAGCCTTGTGTCCTGGTGCATGAGTTGTTTATGTCAGGTGCTCAGATTGATAGCGTTCCTTGGAGAAAATGGTTTTTTTTGTGGTAATCACATTTTCTTGTTTATTTATAAAAGTGTTGAAGGTATATATTAGATATTTATATCATGCCCATACCTCATGGGATTTAGTGGTTCATTTCTTTTAGAATGGTCCTTGGATTTTTACTGAAATATGGAGCTCAAAATTTATGTTAAATGGATTAAGCTTCCACATCATCCTATAGAATTTTGAGGTAAAATCACTATTAATACTATAGGATATAGGAAACATATAAAATGGTGATATATACTTGTGATAGAATATGTGTAGAAGTTGACTCATATGGGTGCTTCACATAGGTGATTATGCTTAATATGGGAGGTTAGGTTCATTTTCAACCCTTGGAGTATGAATAGATTCATTTTAAGTCCAATATGTTTGATGAGAATGGTCACTTTCAATAGAATGCCTAAATAAATGTGAATCTCAAGCTCCCATGAAACACTATCCTCCTCTTTAGAGTAGAAGATGATAGGAAATCTTCCAAATTATGTGTATGTAACAATCATCTAAACTTAGATCGAGAGATGTGGTTCATTTAATGCAAACAATGATAGATACAAACTTGATGAATAAGAGGAAGAAGATTAAAAAAAATATCTCAGTTCGAAGCAATAGAAAAATATCAAAAAGGAAATAAACAAATTTTCTCCTTGATTTGTGGATGAACCTTTATTTTTGGGTGCTAACTTCACTTACAAGGAAAATTGAGAACATGATGACGATGATTTAGAAAAATAAAATAAAATATGGTGTAACAAGCTTACACACGTAAAAAAATAAAAATAAATTATTATTATTTCACTAACTCAATTGCCATAACAAAATGGCTCAACCAATACATAAAATACATGTTTACTTATGGTATCAACCCTTAATGCCCTGGCATAGATGTTAATTCAAATACTTTTATGATAACCAGAGGGAATTGGTCTAAATGTTTGTGCTTATTGACATGAATTAAGGTTTGTCCCAATCATAATATGTTTATTACTTAAGCTTTTGTATTTACTTCATACCATGGCTTATTAATATTCAACATTCCCTAGGCATTACCGTTATTAGGTCAATAACCTAATTGAATGGGTGGTAGCTGGTCTCATTTTCTTCCCCAAGCTGCCACGATACTATGTATCTTTCCTGAACCCTCGATTGACATACCTATTCTTTGCTCCACTATTGACTTAACGGGGTCTTGATCTGACGGTGCTTCGCATTCCATAGCAGTTAAGGAAACTATTAATTTTTCCATCCTATGTTACACATCATTTGCTCTTCCTCATGTGGAAAATAGCTCTACTACAACCCTTACAGCTCAGGATTCTCTTTTCCATACCCCAGGTAAACTACCTATGTTTTCTAGCATCGATTTTTCTACATCCTTTATATATATATATATATATATATATATATATATAGATATAGATATAGATATATATAAAGCTAATGACAATCAATATTCCTCCATAGGTTTTTTTAGGCGAGCTGAGCTTGAGACGGCATTGGGTTTCTCAACTACACAAGTTGTCGAGTCGTCCCTCCAAGTGCTAGAACAATAAGTTTCCCAAACTGCTCACTTCCTTCTTATTTGCATGCACTATATACAGTCATAGGGTTTTTGAGTAAACTGATGCTCAAACCCTCTTATGGAAGGTCTACTCTCATGAATCCAAACTACCACAAGTATACTATAGAGTTATGCTTTTAATTTCAATTTTTTTTTAGTTATAATTATTAGTTTTCAAGGGTATTTGCATGTCGTATAACATCTCGACAGGTAGTGGGACATGTTTGTCTTTCAACCCTACTCCCATCTTTTCTTTTAGTATCTGATCATAAATGGTGGAGAAGGAGTAACAGGGCCAACCAGCTGACCCTTGCTCATGTTTTCTTGTTTTCAGGTTCCAAAAATTCTATGTCATCTCCATTACATTTTCTAGGTTGGTCTGTACAGTAGTTATCTTAGGTTTTTAGACAAGGGAAAAGGCATATTGTATATTATGAGTCCAAATGTGGATGCAATGTGCTAATATATTATTTTTGTTTCTATTCAGAATATCCACAAGTCATTTTGAGGGTTTTTGAGGGCTGTCATTTTGAGGGTTGTTGCATGGTATTTTGATTTATGTAATATGGATGACTTGGCTTGGTGCAATGAACTCCATTAAGTTATATTTCTTTCAAAACTATGGTTATTAATATATGGAAAATGTATTATTACTTTTAGTTTTCATGGATAAGGGTTTTACCAGTGGAGGTTATTTTATGTTCTGATTCTTAATCATTAATCAATTATCTAGTTATTCTAAACACATTACAAATAAGTATATTTTCAATTTTTCGATTCTGCCTTTATTTTTGGTACAATTACCATTTTCGTAACTATGTTTCCCACCCCTCGGTTTAGTTACGTTCATAACTCTTTTATAAATTCAAGTTGATGGTTCGTACCTCCTAGGGTATACATGTTTCTTTCCTTATGACTCTACCCCAAGAACTAATATGGGGTTGCGTTGAATCCTAGATAGGTACCCAGGTTGCTAGTTGGTATGAATAGACCCAGGGCGTAAATTGGTCTCCAAGTAGCCTATGAATTCTATTAAAGAATAAAATTAAATCTCTTTAAGCTATGTATTAGTGATATGTTTAAGTTTAATTACAAGTCTGGATATCAATTTACTGTTTCCTTCTGCACAATGAATATCTTGCATTTTGATTGCAACTAAGAATAATGAGAAATACTACATTTCTTTCACTGTAAAATTATATTTCATTGTTTCTTATGCTATGGTAGCTTGATTTAGGGTTGGAAAAATCCTCATATATTTTCTACAAAATGTGAGCATACCCATGAATATAGTTTAACAATCTCTTGACTGGCTAATCCATACGAGTAAGGGTTTCATTTGTTTTCTCCAAGGTACATTTTTTTGGTTTGTATGACTCTTGAGTTATATCGTAGAATGTAATTGTAATATTCATTACAAAGAATCACAATCTCTTGAATATTTCCAAAATTATATGTGTAAATCCTTTACAACACAACCACACAATCCTGCGTTACAACATTCACTGTAACTTGACAATAACTGTCCAAAAATACTGTAAATACGATTAAAGAGAATTTAGACTTTCACATCTCTTCCATCACTTTTCCTACGAACAAAGCATTCCATCAAACACAGTGTTCCTACTAATCACTATCACTATTCAATAGGAATTCTAGCAATGCATATTTACTTATCTGATTTTTAGACTGACTAGAAATTTCACAAGAAGAGGCCACACATCCCAACCATTGCAAAAAAAAAATTATGTCCAATATCCCCACCAGCATTTTCAATTCTAGAAAAACAACTTAGATAGTTATTTACTAGTTAATGTCCTCAGACATCAAGACCACTTAGTCTAGCCTATAATGCATAGCCTTAGCTTGGCTTAGGGTTTCCACTGGCTCCTAGTACAGCTCAAGAATACCCTCCAAGAAACATTCCCCCTTAACTCATTCTTCCTTCTCTCATATGCCTCCATCTTTCTCTTCTCCTTCCTTCCTCAAATATTTTTATCACTTAGATGTTTTATCTTCGGGGAGAGAGAGAAAAAAGCATTTTTCTATAACTGTCTGGTAGTTGAAAATGACATCTATGGTCTTTTCCCATAAAATTTCCAATACTTGTTTATTATATATTTAACAAAATAAAAATAAAAATAAAATTTAAAATAGATTTTAGCACATAAAGGTCGACTAAGTTTTCCGCTAGTTCATAAGTTACTCAACTTAGTGTAGTAAAAGTAAAAGGAAAAATATTTACAGAACTTGGGGATGTTACATCTTCCCAACTTTGTGCAAAAAATTGCCACTGTTGTTTATCCTTCCCTCTAAAACAAGTCTAGATATGCCTCCTACATAAATTTTTCATCCTCCCAGGTGGCCTCTTCTGGGCCAAAGTGCTTCCAATGCACTTCAACCTAGGTGATAGCTCACCTTTATAACATTGTTTCTATTTGATCAAGGATGAGTAGAGGCTCTACCAGATATTCTCTTTTTGGTTCAACCTATTTATACAACCATAGAGAAACCAATAGTTCATATTGATTATTAATCTAAGAGTAAAAGTACACATACTCATATATGTGAATTTACCATTAAATCTTACTTGCACATCCCCCTAGTTAATAATATGTCTAGTGTCATGTTGGCTTAGTGGGTCCTGACCCAGGTTTAGAGTTAATTTTTCCAAACAAATTCCTACACTACTGGCATCTTCCACATCAACCCACGAAGTACGGACTGAAGTCTCACCCGAAGCAGTATGGGGGGATATTGGAACCATGTTTCCACACCCAGAGATTAGTGTAATGTCATTTTATTCCCTAAAACTACCTTCTTGGAAATCAATAAGCCTTTAAGGCTTATCGATATAAATTTCTTTAACCAACCCCTAGACCTTCCCAAAGGTCTACAACTATCTTTTGCGGACCCTAAAGAGGTGAATTAACCACTTACATGCCTTTGTGATTACTCCTAATTTTGTATTTGCCCATATTGGCTTAAGTTTGTGATAAATTTAACATGGAACAAGATATTCTTCGCATAAACAGTTACTATTACTTGCATTCATATAATAATGTTAAAATAACACATCAATACAATATTAATTTATAAACCCATTATCCATCATAACATAGTAGAAAATTCCTTCATAACAGAAGTAAACAGAAAACACAGATATTTCTGGAATAACCTCTTTACTAATACTTCAGGTCTTCTTACAGACTCAAAACTACCATATGCACTCAGCTGCAGGGGTCCACACACTCAGCTATGGACTCTACTCTAGGCCTTTGCACACACAGCTGCAAAGCCTCTTTTCTATTCTAAGACTCTTCGATCTTCTCTTCTACTAACCCATTACATTCATCTTCATTCGTATCCTTATTCTCTCTCTCCTAGACTCTCCAAGACTCTCTTCCTTATACAATCGCATGGTCCACGAACCATCGGTAGGTATTCTAGAGCTAACACAACTTACATAAAATAAGGGTAAAACCCTTTATGACACTTTACTATCTACACAGTCCACAACCAAAATTTATGGAGACTTTACACTTTATACAACAAAACTTGGGCTTTTTGCCCCAAAACGTGGGATTTTGCCCCAAAATTGACACTTTGGGACCTTGTCCCAACAAGCTCCAAACAAAAATATCGTGACTCACCCTTGAGTCACTCTGCTAGTGTAAATATCTTACTTCGGAGACCTCCCACCTCTATTTGTGCCACTGCTACCTCAATCGCGCTTTGCATGGCTGCCTATTTGATCTGCTCCACTAGCTGCTCTATTACTAGGCCTACACTGTCTTCCTTGATCTTCTCTGTGTTCTTTGTAGGCTTTCCAACTTCTTCTCAATGTTGGTGGAGATAACATCGGCCTCATCCATCCAAGGCCCCAATATGGCCTTGAGGACCGCTTCTTTTCTCTCCGTTGCTTCCACTTGTTCGAGCAACTGTTTTGCCTCATGTAGCTTGGCCAATCATTGTGCTATAGTGACATTGTGCGTCGTCACCCTCACTTCATCATACCACTATTGAAGTTCATGGGCTTCTATGTTTAACCTCTGCAAGTTAGGGTCTTCCTGCAGCGTCCTGATGACCTCCTTGGATTTCTCAAAAAGCATGGTGCAATCCACCACTTCGGCATCTACTGATACGACTCCATGCTTCACAATGGCTTCACGTTGTTCTCTAACCTCTTGCGGAGTTGAAGGCTGAGACATCAACTCTAACTCTGTAGTTTTAAGGTTTAGTTCAAATTGAACCTTTGCCACTTCTGTCTTGGTGTCACACATAGCTACAGCCAACTTCCTGATCTTCACATCCAATGGTGCTTCCTCTAGGATATGCAGTTCAAGGATTTTTCTACATGGCTTGGCCACCACAACTATAGTTTGTTCATTTTGTGCCTAAAATTTCTTCCATGCTTCCAGTGCTACTAATTTCTCCACAAATATTTATTCATTTTTGACTTGTATTCGCTGATCAAGCTTAGCGCGCGCTGCTCCCATGCCTTAGTTTCTACTATCACACCTGCTTGCAGAGTGTGCAGAAACTCGCTTGGGAGCATGACAAGATTAAGGCCAATATTCTTTAGGGAGCTGGAAATAGCCTTATCAATGGCCGCCTCCACACTCAAAGCTCCATCAGGCAACACGACTACCCAAAGATCCAAGGACTGAACCATCTCTGTTGTTCGAGTGGTCCCCCGTGCCAAACTGGTTGATGCAACACTACTTTGTCCTGCACTTGCCTGGATTTTGGTTGTTTGGATCTGTAGCTTATGTAGATCCTTTTGTATGTCAATTAGTGCCAGCTTCTACTACTGCTCAAACTGCTGTAGTAGTTCTGCCATGGTATCCCACACCTTATCTCCAATATCATCCAAGTCACCCTTCGTCAAGGTAATTAGATCTAGCGATGACTTAGTGGCTTCTCTCTTCTTGCGTGATCCTTCCTTTTCCTGTTCCCTATACCGCTTCCCTCGGAAGGGAGTGCTCTCTTTTTGATCTCCACCAACGTGTTCTGACCGCTCTTCTTCCTCCATATGGGGTGAAGGGGACTTCTAACTTCTTTTGGAGCCATGTTCTTCTTGCTTTGCTTGTTCCTTCGCAACATGCTCCACTTCTACTCAGGTCTTCTCCTTAGCCTCTTTCTTCCTCTTCTCAGCCAACTATTGAACCTTCTGTCTAATGCTTCCTTTTTTTGATTCTCTGCAGACGTTTTAGTCCTAGTGGCCACATCGGATGTGGAGCACCGCTATGTCATCCAACGCTTTTAGACCTCTGCAATAGCATCATCTGTAGTAAGGTCGGGTAAGTCGAACCACTTTTTATCTGGATCCTTCCATGCCCAGATATAAACATGACGGAAGTCCACTTTGAACTTCGAATACCCTGAAAGTTGCTCAAATATAGTTGGTGACAACCACGGCTTCTGGTTGATGGCCGTGTGAATGCTCACCTCCATCAACACCCAAAAGACTTTGCATTCTCTGACTTGCACAACGTCCTATGTGGTCTAGAGAGATGCAAACTTTACCGCTTCTGGTAAATCTATCTTGATAGGAGGAAACTAGTTGTCCTCTAGCAAATCCCATGCGATGAGCACAATCGAGAGCAAAAATCACAAATAGTGAAAGGTCTTGCTTTCGTCCCATGCCTCTCTACAGTTCCCAAGGAACTCACTACATAGGTAGCATGCCCAGTTGAACTGTACGCCCTCTGCGCACTATGCTTCCAAAGAGACCATTGGTTCTAGCACCTCATCTATGCAACACTTCTCATGACCTTGCTAGCTAAAATATGCATGGAAACCTTCACCATGGGGTCTGTAATGCTAGTAATCGAGTACCCATGTGACTTCTTTACAAGTTTAACTTTTTCCTTCATCTTCTCAGTGAGGTCGCACTCTCTCATCTTTCTTCCAAACGGCTAGGCTAGATTCAATCCCAAATGTGCCAATAATGTGATCTAATGGATTAGCATATCAGTGATGGGGATTGGCTCATTCAGCCATAATCTCCTATCATGTACTAGGATCAGCAATTGCTTAATGATAATTAGGTTAATCAGAGCATGGTGGTAGTGAGGCACCCATAGCTGGTTAAATAATCCTGACTCATTTACTCCGCGAATCCATTCCACTAGATCCAATGTGATGACATGAGACTCCTTATAAAAAACCCTTTTCATGAAGGTGTCGGTAGCTAGGTGCGGGAACCACTCATTGTTCGCCAAATCCCAATCTTCTAGTCTCAATTGTGAGATCAACACCAAGTGGAGACCTTCAAAAGGTAGGTTCTCTGGTAACAGGGGTGTGTTGAGGAGGAATTGTCCCGTGTCTGGGTCCTTTGGGACATTTACCTTGCCCTTGCACAGAGGGATATACTCCAATAGCTTAGAGATAGGGTCAACCCCCTCAATTTTGATATCTTCCATACCCTCCTTAGCTTCTAAATCCACCATTTTCCCCTTTTCTTGCACGCTTGACTTTTCTTTTCTTTGAGCCTGTGTAGCTGAATGTTTTCATCATGACTCACGCACAAA
The DNA here is from genome assembly GCA_031772625.1 of Pinus tabuliformis. Taxonomy (NCBI): domain Eukaryota; kingdom Viridiplantae; phylum Streptophyta; class Pinopsida; order Pinales; family Pinaceae; genus Pinus; species Pinus tabuliformis. The sequence goes on along the minus strand of CM062818.1, from coordinate 1,255,485,405 downwards.
TGTCTCCTTCTTTTATTTATCCTTCTTCAACTTGGGGAACTCTCTCGTGGGTGTAGGCTTGAGCCTAGGCGACCTCAATGTCATAGGCACTGCAACTGGAACCTATGGAACAGCACCCTCAGAGGCAATAGCTCCCCCAGTGCTGGTAATCTCTGCTGGTCCGGACATTGTGGTCAGGATAAACTCCTAGGTTTCCTTAGGTAACTTCTCAAATATAGAAGCAGCGACTAAATCAGCATAAACCAGAGGGTTCATAAACAAGCAACACCTGAACACTGAAATTCTAAGAATGCAATGTCTCTTTCACTGGATGGCCACGCGTAATTTATAAGCAAATTTGAATTCAAATTCGACTATTCCCCAAAAATCCGTCCATAAATGCCAAATTGGTGCTATATTTCTAAATATTTCACTCTTAAATTCAGTTTTAAATGCCCCCCAGCCATATCCTCACTGTCAAATCATTAAAAGTAACGGTAACGGTCACTTTTTGGCTGCACTGCACAGTCTCTCCTCTTATATCGCAGCTCCCTTCATGCTTCTACAGGTACTGTGACACCCCTATGTTCATGCAGACCCCTTGTCACATAGTTCTATAACTCAGGCAGTGTATTTTATAGGCCCGCGCCTCCTTAGTCAGATCCCTGGTGTATGTCTTAAATCGATTTCCATTTACCTTTCCCGGAAATGGATCTCCATTCAATTTCACGAGCTGAATTGTTCCACCATTGGTAATCTCTTTGATAACATATGGTCCGTCCAATGCATTTGAAATTTTCCTGGAAATTTATCAAACTTACTGTCATAAAATAAAACTAAATTATTTACCTTGAAGGTGCGCAGTTTGATGTGTTGATCATGCCAAGCTTTTTCATGTTCCTTATGAACATGCTGATGGAATCTAACTAAAAACCTATGTTCCCCGAGCTTTGTTAGTTTCATGAGCCTCTCTTCTAAGGCTCCATGATCCACCATTCATGTGAACACTGCTGTGCGTAGACTAGGCACAATTTATTCCATAGGCATTATAGCCTCTAAGCCATACACCAACCTGAAAAGTGTCTGACGAGTCAACTTCTTCCAAGTAGTTATGTAAGCCCATAATGTTGTTGGTATGCACATGTCCCAATCATTCCTCTATGCATTTCAATTCTTTTTTGGTGCATTCTCAAATATCTTCTTAAACGCTTCAACCATCCCATTAGCCTGAGGATGATATGGCATACTCTTCTGATGATAAAATTGGAATTCTTCTATCAGCGCACTAATTGTTTCATTAAGGAAATGTGTACACTGATCACTCATCAAAATCTTCAGGAAACTGAACCTAGTCAATACATAATCAAATAAGAACGTCGTTGTTGTTTCCCTTGTATAGTTCTTATAGGTCAATTTGGGCACATCAACCCCAGCTTCTAGATCTACATTATTAGGGTCCATCATTCCCTAATTTAGTTGTTTTCATTTCCTAATGAAGTAAAACTACATCATGCTTGCCTCCCAAGAGTTTTTGTGTCACCATTCATCCAAAAAATGCCCCTAAGGAGATTAGCGAAGGTGGCCCTTTATCAGGCTGCATTGCGAAGCAGGAATTGCATTGTCTGGGTGCACTGCAGTGCAGTTGGCCTTTGTTCTACCTATGTTGAGTGAGATTCCATGAATTTTTGAAATGAATCCATTGGATTCCTCATCCAATGGATGCTTCTAGAAATTTCTAGATGGATTGAGCTCACTTTTGGATGAGGAAAAGGATGAATGAATCTTAATCCATTATCCCTTCCTCCATGGAACCACTTCCCAATTTTGGCAGAGCATTCATGAGGGCTACTAATGGCTTAACCTCCTCCATTCAAATATAAATTGACCAAGCATTCAAAGGTTGGTCTACGTTGGAATTTCTTCAGCTAAGGAAATATTGTTTGAATGAGATTAGTAAGAGTATTGTAATGATGTTGAATAGTCGCTTCATGAAGAGAGAATGGTTTGAAGCTCGAAGGATGAAACTGAATCAAGCATGAATCTTCATGGGTTGTAACCTTTCCTTCTATTAATAAATAATTCTAATATTTTTCCATTCATGTGTTCATATGAAGTATATCGTATTTTGTATTCTATGGTATGTTTAGTTAACATATCATTATTGTATGCTTTGATGGGTTTCTGTCTCGACTTATGTGCAAGTACTTTCCAGGAGAGTTAAGTACAGAAAGGAGTGGTGAAATTAGTCAAAGGGGAGAGGGATTGAGCAAAAGTTACAGGTTGGTTTGTTTTTCCTCCTCTTATCTGTTAACTATAGGAAAAATAGTGAATTATTTTGTATGTTGTTTCTAGACTAGCTACTTGGTCTACAGGGTTAGGTGTTTGAGGAAACACTAAATTTTCCCAAAAAAAATGATGACCATACTAGGGAGAAATCCTATCCCTTGTAGTAGTTTATCAATCTCTTAAAACACTTTGACATACTATACCTTCTGTCATTTATTGAATTCAAATCCAATACACTGAAAATTGAGTCAATTTTCAGCATAAATTTGTCCTACTGTAATCAGCGCACCTCTGTGACAGACACAGTGCACTGCAGTGCACCTTCTACAATAGACTCAGTGTGATTCAGTGCACCGTCTCTAACTATGGTCTGCGCTAATCTCTTTAGGGTCAGCTTTCCCAGCTAGGAACTAAAAACTTTTGTCACTTTTCAACTATTTGAATTGCTTATTGGATGTAAATGAGGTCTTGACTCTGAAAATAGTATTTGTTTCCTTATTTCGACCCAATGTAGATTGGATTGTTGAATTTTTTTAATGTATTTATTTTATCATTTGCAGTCCATTGTCAAAAAGTAGTTTCGATTGATTGTTTTGTCAAAAACGAAGTGTCGTAAAGTCTTCCTTCATAAATAATCGATTGGTCTATTTGTGCATTTGATTCATATTTTTGTTCAAGGTGTGGAAAATCTTTGTTCCTTTAAAGTTGAAAGTGTCATTTAGTCTTCCTTTACCTTTAAGAGAAATTGTCATAAATTGACTTTTTTGTTAAAAGAGTTCTTGAATCGTTTGTGCATTAGTTTTTCTTATTGCATCATTCACATTAAGAGAAACTAAAAAGAAAAAGAAATACATGCAATTGCATTTTAAAGTTTGAGTTTGTGTGTTCAAAAGGAATGGTTTAGGGAATAGCATCAGCTTATGCTCTTTGTTGTTTGATCCAAAAAGTACTTGTATTCTCTATCCCTCATAGCTAGGATTTTCATTGCTGAAAATAAATGGAAAGATCAGTTTATGCTCTTTGTTGTTTGATCCAAAAAAGTACTTGTATTCTCTATCCCTCATAGCTAGGATTTTCATTGTTGAAAATAAATGGAAAGATTGCTTCTCATTTTAATTGCATTCTTAGGAATTTCGGAAAACATCTCGTGGTGAAACCTCAAAGGCAAACCTTAAGCAAGATCAACCTAAAATTTACATCAATTAACCTAATAATGTGTTGTAACTTAATGAAAACATCTAGAGGTCTAAGCTAGAGATGTGTTTCGGCGTCTTAAAACCTAGTGGTTGTCGTTTTCTTTGAGGTTGGGTGATTCCTCCTCTCTGATACCATAAGTACTAGTACGGAATTGTTCTCCTTTTACCATTGAGTATATAGTAGGAGACTCCAATAGGTTGAAATCCTTTATCCCTAGGAACCCGAGTCTGCTGCCTTACCGATCACAATGCATCGAACACAGCATTCGAGAAGACTGATTGTTGTATGGTAAATCCTTGGTAATTTCTCTTTCATTTACCAACAAGGTGTATATTGCAATTTTGTGATTAGTTTGGTAAAGCCTCTTGTCTATCATCTCCAGAGTAGTCTCTTTCATTCCTTTTTGACTCCTTAAAAGAAAAGGTTCATCTAAGCAATTGTCCTTTCAAGCTCATTAAACATCAAAAGCAACTAGAGTCATCTTTTGTTTTTTATCGACTCTTTAAAAATGAAAAATCAAACTTATGTTCTAGTGTCATAAAAGTTAATTGACCATGAATAACATCCCTATTCCTTAGTTGAGTTTAGGTTGATAAGAATAATCAACAATTCTGGATGAATATCAACCTCCACTCCATCATTCGAGGAGAGTTACGAGAAAACCACCTTGGCCACTGGAAGCGACTCCCATCCAGTCAAGGCAGACTTGTCAAACTGAGTCTAGTATTTGAAGAGTTTCTAGTACTTCTTCTTAATTACCAAGGCCACCTATGATGGCTAGTACTGAGCCTCAAGTTACTCCAACTATTTCTGGTACACAAGAATAAGTTACTCAACTACTTGAGGCCACTATAATGGAAACAAGTGAACACGTAACTAAAGTTGATCCAAAACTTGAAGTTAATCAACCAGAAATTAATTTAGAACTTGAACATGTTTAATTAGAATTTGATCCAAAACTTATAGCAGTTGAAACTGAAGACATTTCTGAACTTGAAGTTTTTCACGAACCTTCTCTTAAAACTGAAGTTCTTTTACCAGAATATCTGGACTTTGACCTTGAACATTTTGAAGTTGTTACAAAAATACCTCAGTCATCTGTAGTTACTAAAACTCCATATTTAACACTAGAAGTCTTTTTCGAACCTGATGGTGAAATCCTTCCACCTAGATTAATTGTTGTAAAGGAATAGGCTGAGGAAGATTCTACCCCTAGGACTCCACATCATTTTTGACCTGGTTTGTATCTTTATTCTCAATCTCTTCCTTTTTCTGTTGTTGCCTCTGAGATACCACTTGATTCATTAGGTCAACTTTTAGGTCACCTAACCATGGCAGAACAACTGCAAACATCCCAAACTGCTTCACCTGATGTAGCTATGGCAGAATCCTTTGTTGCTACTTCTCTGATGTTTACTACCACACCTGAGTCACATCTATATGGACAGTCATCCGTCCCACTTGGTTACTAGTCTATGTATGGAATCCACTAAGGGGTTTCTTCTTTTCCATGGTCGTCACCCATGTCATCATCAGGAATTTTAACTGGTTCTTCTTAACAAGGACAACAGTTTGATCCTACTTACTAGTATCAAACTGGGAAATTTGGTGAACAAAGACCTGTATATCCTATTAACACTGGACTGCCACCATATGGTCAACAATATGCCTATTCACTGCATCCTCCCTATCAAGGAGGACAACCCTATGCTTATGCCCCGCCGTATTCAGGTCAACCTGAAATGAGAGTCTGTCAGTGGCAGCCAATCATGCCACCAAACCCAAGGCTTTTGTATCCAACACAACCTATGCAAACTGAGCTGATTATTTCGACCCAACCTGTCATAACTATGGAACAATAGATACAAGCTCAACTTGCTTTATCTCAACCTGTGAAAGCTAGTTCTGCTACCTCGCAACCCAAAGTTTCAAGTCAGCAAACCCAAACTTCTCATGCTGTTCTGCAACAATCGCTTGTTTCTCGGGTACAATTACCTCAGGTTAGTGTGCCATTATCTGGAGTGACTCAAGTTGCTACAAGTTTAGTTTATCCTCAGCCTCGTCAAATTGGCGTTGGCGGGAAATATCAAACTTCCTAACGATACCCCAACAACCTTGGTAGCCATAGTATCAACAACCTCCTTTTCAGAATGTCCAACCTCAGTATGGGCCTGTTTTCCAAGCTCAACCTGGACAAGGACAATATCAAGCGTATTAGGGTCCTGTGTATCAAGCCCAATCTGGTTACAGATAAATGTAAGGTCAACCTGGTTTTAATCCATATACCGAATATGTCCCACTACCCTATCAAGGATATCTGCCTTATGCGGATACACAAAGGCCTATGGAACAGGCAATTCCATCTTATCCTGGATATGCTCATCCTGATTTGAATCGTCAGTTGCCATTTGTGGCAACTCTAGAATTACCAGATTTAAACCAGCTTACCAACGATCCAATTTTGTATGCACCATGGTGGCCAGTAATTCCTCATAAGTTACCTTCCGATATTCCAAAGTTTAATGGAAATCCTGGAGAAGACCCAGAAAATCACATTATGACTTATCATTTATGGTGTTCTTCGAACTCCTTGAATGATGATTTAGTAAGACTCTGTCTTTTCCAAAGAACACTCACTGGTTCGGCTACTGAGTGGTATATTGAATTGCCGAGAACTTCTTTTAATATTTTCACCCATTTAGCCACCACCCTTTTGACCCACTTTCAGTTACCCATAAAATATGAAACTGGAACAGAACTTTTGGCCAACCTTAAACAAACGACTTCTACTCACATATCAGATCATATTCATGAGTGGCATCGTCATCGGAAAATGGTTAAAACCTATGTTCCTGATCAGCTTGTAGCTGAGTCGTTCATTATGCTTATTACCATCTATCACTGAGGATGTGGTTAAAGGTGGAGTCGTTACAGAAGAGCAAGTGATATCTCATGCCCAATACTTGGATTTAATTTACACGCATTTCGGCAGGCTCTATGACAAAATTCCACATGCACCATCCCTAAATCAATCCATTCCACCTCCATCATCGAATAGGGACTCTCATGCCGGAGATGGTCTGATCGGTTCCTTGAGAATGAAAATGACAAGTAAACCATCTAGTAAATCACTTGGCAAGAATCAAACTATAAAATCATATGAGGTTCCTACTTCCAAGATTAATGACGTGTCATCTTACAAAGGTAAGAATCAAAAGCAACCAGGAAGCAAGAAGGAAGCGAAAAATAAAAAGAAAATTGAAAACCCTCCTCAAGAGAAATAATCTGATTCTTCTAATCCCGGAAAGAAACCTCATTATCCATGTTTGATATGTAATGACGAGCATTTCACAAGAGATTGTCCTCACCGCTTGGGAGTTTCTAAGCTGTTAAAAACTTCTACCACATCCGCATTGTTGACAGATCCGTTTCTAAACTTGGATACCAATATGGTTGCAACTAAAAATGTTTCCACATCCCAGGTATTAATGTTATCCATCGCAAAACCTAAAGATGAGATTTTGGTTCAAACACGTAGTAAATATTATGGTAATCTGCCATCATCGTCAAATAATCAGGCCACTGATCAACCTAGTTCTTTGACTTCGACCGCATCAGAAAATATTCCACTGCCCATTGCACCAGAGTTAACATTAAATCCACCTAAGGGAGTTGTGCAGAAATCAATGTTTAACACTCGAGCTCGAGCTATTAAAATTTATAACATAGTAGAACATATTTCTCAGTCTCTTTCTGCTATGTCGATGCTTGAGGTATTACAAAATTGCCCCTCCCAAAAGCAGGCTTCACTATTGGCAATAGGTGGAGTAGATCCAGCGGATTCTAATCTGGTGGTTTTTAATCACTCAGGATATACACCATAGTTACTAGTGCAATTAGCTTTTCTAATTTAGGTTAAAGCTCTCAACAAAAATATTCATCGAATCATCATAGATGAGGGAGATTCTACCTATATTATGTCAATGAGCTGCTAGAAAACACTGGGGTCACCTATGTTGTCAAGATCACCAACCACATTCAAAGCTTTTGATTGAAGAACTTATACTTCATGTGGGATTTTGAATAACTTGCAAGTTGAACTAGGGGACAAAACAATAGCTGGTGAGATTGAGGTGTTTAACGAACCCCTTGATTACAGCATTTTACTTGGAAGACCATGGGTTCATGCTATGGTTGTTGTTGTTTCCACGTACTTTCATACGATTACATTTCCTCATAAAGGTGGAATAACAGTTATTTACCAAACCTCATTTTTTTCCTCTAGTTCTCAAGTTATGGGAAGTATTCCATTTTTTAACGGACACCCACTTTCACTTCAATCTGTTGGTGTAGGTATTTTCAAAGATCCCTCCCTAATGGGTTTTTTCACACTTCCTACACCATCTAGAATTTTGGAAGTTGTGACAGTCGAGACATGTAATATGTTATTCTCTACTTCATCTCATTTAAAGAGGATCACCAATAGTATTGAAGATGAATGTTTTACTGAGGTTATCTTGCTAAGTCCCATCGAACTCTCATAGCAATCAATTTTTCTTGCTTGTGAAGCATTTCCAAATCCACATTTGCCGATTGTATGGGTAAATCATTCACTTGAATACCGTACTTCTTCCGATCCTTTTGCTTGTATATATTCTACAGATGAGGAAATCATCTAATCAATGATGATAGGAGAAGAACCATGGGAGGATTATCATCATAGTTCCCATCTTCCAGATTCTAGTGAATATTATTCATATGAACTAGTACACCCTTCAGTTGTAGATTTATTTTTGAATTTTGTTAGAATAGATTTGGTAGACTCTCAGCATAATTTGTATAACATAGAAGAAACCATTTCTATAGACATTTCGACCAAGCCTAACATTGTAGAAAATATTCATGTCGGCAAATCTTGTTCTCCTTTGGAACTCGATATTTACCGTGCTCTATTTCGTGAATTTAGAGATGTATTTGCATGGTCTTATGAGGAGATGCCAAGCATTGATTCAAGCATTGTTGAACATCATCAAAATGTACCCTAATGTCAAACTAGTACGATAGTGGCTTCGACCAGCACATCCAAAGAAAGTTGATGCCATCAAGATAGATGTTGAAAAACTTTTTTGTGTTGGCTTAATTTACCTTGTGCCTCTTACCAATTGGGTATCAATATTGTTCCAGTGATGAAAAAACAGGGAACAATCCGCGTGAGTTTTGATTACTGGGACGTAAATAAATCATGTCCAAAAGACAATTATCATGCACCCTTGGTCCCCTTATCAACCAGATTATTGACGAATGTGCTAGATGTGAAATCTTTTCATTCATAGATGGATTTTCCCGTTACTATCAAATCAATATCCGCCTAGAGGATCAGTCGAAAGCTGCATTTATTTGTCCCTGGGGCACATTCGTGTATATAAAGTTACCTTTTGGTTTGAAGAATACAAGGGCTACATTTAAGAGGGCAATGAACTATGCCTTCCATGACATTAAGAACATTGTACATCCATATCTTGATGATTTTCCTACTCATTCACGAAAGTGAACTAATCATCTGTAGCATCTTAGAGCAATATTCTTACGGTGCTGACACTACAAAATAAGACTCAATCTTCACAAGTGTGTGTTTTGTGTTGGATGTGGTCAATTTCTTGGATTCATGGTCTCAAAAGAAGGAATTTGACTCGATCCAACTAAGGTTCAGGCAATACTTGACTTGCCTCCACCTTCAAATTTATTAGATATACAGAAACTTCAAGTGAAGGAAAACCTTCTGAGGAGGTTCATTCCAAACTATGCTAAAATGGCTGAAGGTTTTACTCATCTGTTGAAGAAAGAGGTACCCTTTCATTGGGATCAGGTTGCACAAGCTTTTTTTAGTGCTCTTAAAGATTCCCTAATTAGAGAATCATTAATGTGTGCCCCAAACTATCAACATGACTATTACTTGTATCTTGCCACTGCAGGTACAACCATCGGAATGGTTTCAGTCCAAGAAGAACATGGAATAAAACATCCAGTATATTATTTGATTCGTAATCTCAATGATCCAGAAAGAAAATATTCTTATGTTAAAAATTTAACTTTGGCAGCCAGTCAAGCTATGCAGAGGTTTCGTCACTATATTCTCCTACGTAAAACTACAATTATCTCTGATTGCAACCCTATGAAATACATTTTGTCACGTCAATTTCTTGGGGTCGAGTATTTGAAGTGGATAGCTATATTGTAGGAATTTTATTTGGAATTCGTTAAGTCTAATTCAAAGAAATCTCTCGTATTTTCCGAACTACTTTCCTATCTTCCGTCATCATCCAACAATTCAACATCAGAAACATCAATCATGGTTGAGTCTCTGTTTTGCATTTCGTCAAGTGATTCATGGTATGGAGATATATTAATCTATCCCCATACTCAAGCTTTCTGGCCTGATACCTCTTGCTCTAAAAAATGGCGTATCAAATACCAAGCCAAAAATTATCTGATCATTGGTGACACGCTTTATCGCTCTGGTATCAATATGATTTTACTTGGGTGCCTCACTCATGAGGAGGCCGAGAAAGCTTTGAATAAATGTCATTCAGGTGCTTGTGGTGGACATTTTTTGGATATGCAACAACCCAGAGAATTCTCTGTGTTGGATACTTTTGGCCAACAATATTCAAAGATTCCATAATTGCGATTAGAAGTTGTCATGCATGTCAAATATTCGATCAAAAAACTAGATTGCCACCTGCACCTTTGCATCCAGTAGTTTCTATTGGACCATTAACAAAATGGGGCATAGATTTCATGACATTTAACCCCACCTCGACCGAGGGGCATGGGCATATTATAGTCAGTGTTGACTATTTTATCAAATGGGCTAAGGTGATGCCTACATTAAACAACATCAGTGAAATGACTGCATTGTTTTTCTTCAACCACGTGGTTGCAAGGTTTGGTGTACCACAAGCCATAGTCACGGATCATGGGTCGCATTTTCGTAATCACATGATGATTGAGTTAGCTGCCAAATTAGTACTATCACATCATAGTTCTACTCCATATTATCCACAATCTAATGGACAAGTTGAGTCTATCAACAAAGTCCTTAAGAACCTGTTACAACGAATGATTGGAGTTCACAAAATAAATTGGCATTTAATCCTGTACTCGACTTTGTGGGCATATCGAACCTCAGTGAGAAATGCTACTGGATTCACACCCTTTCAGTTGGTGTATGGTTTGGAAGTGGTCTTGCCGATTCAATGTGAAATTTCATCACTCAAACTCGCAATTGACCTGTTACTTGACACTTCTGAGGAAGAAGCGTGTTTCTTGGAATTAATCCATCTAGATGAAACCCGTCGTGATGCCGCATTGGCTAATGAAGCACACAAGAAACGGGTAAAGGCACAATATGATCAAAATATCGAGCCTCGAGTCTTCTTAAAAGGTAATCTTGTCTTGCTTTATGATCAGGAGTCAAATAAAATTGGAGCAGGAAAATTTGAACCACTTTGGATGGGCCCTTACATTGTTAAGCACGTTTTGATGAAAGGTTGCTATGAGTTAATATATTATGACGGAATTCCATTGTCTAAGCCCATAAATGGGTTCTATTTAAAACATTACTATGCTTAGTTGAGTATGGTAAAACTCATGTAAATATGTTTGGATTGCATGTGTGAGTGTGTTTCTTTTAGGGTTTTTATTTGGTTAAGTAATCCACTTCATATTTATTACGGATGTCGAACTTTTCGGAACCATTTGTTGGTTACACCGATGGTGCTAGTCGTAGTACATAGAACCTACCTTCTGCATCATGGGCTATTTTTGCTCCGAGCAATGAGTTAATGAGTTTTAAAGGGATTTATATTAGTTGATCGATAAACAATTTCTCTGAGTATAGCACATTGATTGAACTTATCTCTGATGCCATTTCACTTGGCATTCACCGAATCATCATTAGGCTAGACTCACAGCTAGTTATATTACAAGTTACTGGCATTTATACTGTCTGAAACCCAGCAATTCATCGTATGTTCCTTAGAGCTTGTTTTTGGAAATATATTTTGAGTTTATTCAATATCAACATATTTCGAGAAGTCTAAACACATTAACAAACTCTTTAGCAAATTATGTTTTAAATAGACATTTGCAACATATATAAAGTAAATATTTTCAATTAGCATCATCAGTTGAATAGGATTGCATCACTCAACCATAATAAAACCCTGAAAGTAAATTGTAAATTCTTTTTACAAACAATTTGTGTCCAAGACAAAAATTGGTCATCTGACCCAAAAACTAAAATGTATGTAGTAAAGATCTAAGTAAACTAGTGGTGCTCATGATAGCAGGTCACTGCCTGTGCTATCATGTGGAAGAGTCTCATCCAATGACCCGACACACCAATGGTGTGGTGCTGCAATTACATAGGAAGTTCCTTGATCTAGATATCCGCAATGCCTAGGGTTAATCCGTCTATGTGGTCTTGCAATTTAGCCAGAGTCTTGGCCAAATTCATGTCTTGAAGAACTACTCTCCCTATAGGTCTTTGTGCTGGTCCAACTACATCTCGTCGGTCTCCCACAGGTTGAACAGGTCTAATATCTGTATACAAAAAAAAATGACTTTGTTTACTCTTGGAAATAATCAAAAACACAAAAAATGCAAAAAATTTAAAAAATTTAAAAACACTTGGTCAAACAGTTTACCAATAGCAGCCCACATCACTCTAGCTGGTAGTGGTAAATCTAGATTGCCACAGAAATCCATTCCTGAATATGGATATTCTGTGAAAGTCATCTCTTGTCGATAGAACCATTCAAAGAATGTAGGGGTAAAAACGATCAAAGAATGGGCACCGTGCCTAGCCATTAGATCTTTCCACCTTCATGTCCATGGGTCTCTTGGTCCAGATACAACCAGTAAAATGAGCTATGGCTGCAAGGGAGGTACTCTCTCCAAGGTGAAAGAAATCACGATTGATCCATTGCCGAAATTCTTGATCTTTCCTTTTTTCACATTGGTCAGTTGCTCTTTCATAGATGAAAAGACAACCCCGCACCAGTTGAATACTTTTGGCTCTAAACATTCTCATGCATACTCCATGTATGATTTATTGGCCAAATGAAGCATAGAGCTTCCAGCTAATCTTGCAATGGTAAAAATGATCATCCTTAGTGGTAAATCACTTACATCCTTAATAAGTATCCTTTCGTCTTTACTAGGCTGGGCACCTTGCATATAGAACTATCACACATAATCTTTCACTGGTCTTACCCCATGGGTGGCAAGCCCTGTTAGTGAAATGGGGGCTCCTCGCCTCTAAAATCTAGTTAGGAAGTATATATCATCGAGGGTAAAAGGGACCTCTTTGTCCCATATGTGAAAAGACTAATCAGTCGGATACCATGATTGAATAAGGAACTATAGAAAATCCATCTACTGCCACATGTTGGATAACTGGAAATACTTGAATAACCCACAATTTATTAGGGTCTCAACTCTTCCTAGATTACTCAAGGTTATTATGTTTTGTTCTTAATGCTCTCATTCTCTCCATATAATTACCATTTCAATTCCTGAATTAGAAAAAGAAACGCTAGGGACCTCAAAACCCTAAAATGTTGTTGGCTAAAACAAGGGATAAAAAGAATGAAATGCAAGAGAACAGAGTTAGTTCCTACCTGGTCCAAACAACACAAGGAATGATCCCTTCAATCCTCCATAAGAAACTAGTGAACTTCCGAAAAAATTGCTCCAAAGATCAGAAGGTAAAAACGAGATCATGAAAATGAATGCTAAGAACCAGTTTTTATGCTTATTTCTTGCACATTAATCGAGTAAACATTGGTTTTCATTTATTTAATTCATGAACAAGTATTGTTTAATCTCTTGATGGAATCTTGAGAAGGATTAACAATTGGAAAGTAGTTATGATATGCTTATGTTTAAATTGAACATCTTTGACCACAAAGCAAACTTTTATCACTCTTTCGAGCTTTGTTAAAAACGAAAAAGGAACCCTCTTAGAGTCCTATTTAAGCTCTTTTTAGACTCTCTAAACATGAAAATATTGCTGAGCACTTGTCGTTTCTAGCTCGTTAATGGATTAAAATCGATATCTACTCAGTATGGTTTTACCACTTCTTCGAGCTGAAATAGATTAATTATGAAAAAGGTACTCGGTAAAACATGATCAATAGGTTCTCTCTTGTATTTTTTTATGCTTTTTAAGGCTTGAGAGACAAATGTACAAAAAAGAAATTTTGGAGTTTCCTTTTAACCCCTTTTCAAACTCTCTAAATGTGAAAAGGGCCTAGTTATCTTTGTCATTAAACTCATTAAAAACATTAAATAGTGACAAACTTGTCCATCTAGACAAGACCGAGTTTCACGTTTGCTAGACTCATTAAAACATCAAATATCAATGGATTTGCCCAAAGGGTGAAATTATAAAGAAAGCATATGTTATCCTCCTCAAGCTTGATTAAAAATAAAGTGGTACTAGTCAGAAATGACTTGGGAAAATGGGAAAAAGCTGGGAACACTTTATGGTGGCAGGTTGCTCTTGAACATGACACTTTCACCTCATCATCGTGACTATGTGGGTTAGGTCATTTATCTTGATGGTTATCACATTGTTGGCCTATCATACCATCCATCACTTTGTTTTGGGTCAATGCTACCAATTCACTTCAATGTCGCCGATATGTTCAAGAGAAGTCATTCAGTTCAAAACTTCATCCTTTACAATACAATAAACCTTCATTTTCATGTCTTCCATTACTGAACCTTATGTCGTCAGTCAATGTTTCATCTCCAAAATCATTTACCTTATTTCGCGTCATTGATGTGGGATACATCAAGGTCCTCCTGCAATGAGTCGCTTCTTGTCGACATCAACACGTCATACAAGAAGTTGACTTAGAAACAACCCTTCATTACCTTGAGGCTTGCATAAATCAATGGCAAGTTTCTCACTTCCAGGGATAGGTTAATGTCACTAGCTTTCAACCGAAAGACTTTGTATGGTGTTTGACATCAAATTATTTATTCACACCTTGCAAAATGTACTGCAGTACCTTGAGGGTCATTATCATTATTAGTAATTCCTCTTGCATCTATTAATGGCTTACATCATTGGCTGGTAACCAGATGATGTCTCCCCATGTTCGACTTCAGATCATCTATTCACATGGTAAGACTTTTACTTGAGCGAAATATTGGACGAGATTGAAGACCCCAAATCTAGTTTCATCCATCTAGGTTGCGATATATTTTCAAGAGTACTATATCAAATGTACAAATGGCCTTACATTCATGGGTATATATCTATAAATGACTATATTTGTACATGTAATGAAAGATTATAAGTTGAGCATGGGTATTCCTTCCCTTAGCTAGTTCCTGAGAAAAATCAAATTATCATGATATATGTATTGTAACTGATGCAAGTCTCCTTCCATTTCAAAACCTTCTCTCCAAGCGGTAAAGAATCTCAGTCGACATGTTTATTTTCAACTTCATGCTTTAGGGGGGAACTGTTACAGGTCAATTTGGGCACGTCAACCCTAGCTTCCAGATTTGTATTATTGGGGTCCATCTATCCCTAATTTATTTGTTTTCATTCCCTAATGAAGTCAAACTACATCATCCTTGCCTCCCAAGATTTTCCATGTCACCATTCATCCAAAACATGCCCCTAAGGAGATCAGCACAGGTGGCCCTTTATCAAGCTACATTGCAATGTAGGAATTACACTATCTAGGTGCACTACAACACAGTTGGCCTTTGTTATACCTACGTTGAGCGAGATTTATAAAATTTTTGAAATGAACCCATTGGATTCGTCATCCAATGGATGCTTCTGGAAGTTTCCAGATGGATTGAGCTCGCTTTTGGATGAGGAAAATGATGAATGAACCTTAATACAGTATCCCTTCCTCCATGGAACCACTTCCCAATTTTGGCAAAGCATTCATGAGGGCCATTAATGGCTTAACCTCCTCCATTCAACTATAAATTGACCAAGCATTCAAAGGTTGGTCTAGGTTGGAATTTATTGAGCTAAGGAAATGTTGTTTGAATGAGATTAGTAAGAGTATTGCAATGATGTTGAATTGTTGCTTCATGAAGAGAGAAGGGTTTGAAGCTGGAAGGATGAAACTAAATCGAGTATGAATCTTCATGGGTTGTAATCTTTCCTTCTTTTAATAAGGAATTCTAAGCTTTTCCCATTCATGTGTTCATATGATGTATATCGTATTCTGGATTCTATGGTATGTTTAGTTAACATATTGTTATTGTATGCTTTTATGGGTTTCTGTCTCGGCTTGTGTGCAGGCACGTTCCAAGCGAGTTAAGTACCAAAAGGAGTGGAAAAATTAGTCAAATGGGAGAGGGATCAAAGGAAACTTACAACTTGGTTCCTTTTTCCTCCTTCTATTATCTGTTAACTATAGGAAAAGCAACAAATTACTTTGTCTGTTGTTTCTAAACTAGCTACTAGGTCTAGAGGGTTAGGCGTTTGAAGAAACACTAAATTTTCCCAAAACAACAGTCCTTCACGGCATGTTCCTTTGTGCATCTGGTCAAATACTTAGTTGCAGTGATGATATATTTCCCACCCGTCTTCTTGCCTTGAGGCTGAATCAGTCCTACAAAATCAATTGCCAATTTCTCAAATGGCTAAAATGATACCTGTGGATTCAAAGGTAGATCATCCCTTCACGATGGCCTGCTGATTCTGTGACATGCATCGCACACCCTATAATATGCTTTGGAATCCTTGTGAAATGTTGGCCACCAAAACCTAGCTCGTAAAATCTTTTGTGTTGTTGCTTTTCTTACATAGTTGCCTCCCACAACTCCTCCATGAACTTCAGGCAGGATACTATTTCGTTCAAAATCAGGCACACAACGTCACAGTATTTAGTTCGATCCCATCTTATAAATTTTGCCTGCAATAACAGAAACGTTTGTCACACGCACACTAATTCCTTTTTCTGTTGACTAGTGTATCTGCCTATAGTCGTTCCTGTAGTCAGGAAGTGGATAATGTCTGCAAAGTGAGTGTCTTCTATGCACACCACAAAGAGATGTGCGTCAGGCAGTCCTTCCTACAAATTGCTAGGCTCCTCTCCTGTTTCAATGTGCAATATATGGTCTAGCCCTGCATTCAATTTCCCTAGATTCACAATCACTTCCAAATAATACTCTTGAAACAACAAAAAACATCCTCATATTCCCCCCCCCCCCAACACAGGCTCGTTGAATAGGTAGTTTAATGTAGAGTGGTTTGTATACATCTTGAACTGTCCGCCTAACAGGTAATGTCTAAACTTGTAGTGTGTACACCATAAACAAACCTTTGCGCTCTGTTGTCTAATAAATATTTTCAGCCTTAGACAACTTCCTACTTGAAAATGATATAGGGTGATCCAATTCTCCTTCAACAACCCATGTCAGTAATATACATGACCCATCCACATGCACATGAAACTCCTTCTTCCAATCTGGGAAGACTAGGAAATGCACAGTGACCATTTTCTCCTTCAACACATCCATACTCCACTGACATTCTTCATCCCAAAAGAATGTAGCATCCTTCTTCAATAGCTTTTCCATCGGTGCAGTAATTTGGGCATAACTCTTGATGAACTTCCAATAGTATCTAGTATGACCCAACCTTGTGCGTAACTGTTTAACGCTCCTTGGTGCTTCCAAATTGATTATAACCACAATTGTAGTAGGATCCACCATTAATTGTTTTCTGCATACCACATGACCCAGCAAGATTCTGAAAGAAATGCAAAATAAGAACTTCTTCAAGTTTAGCATGATTTCATACCTTTGGCATGTATCCAGCATCAAGCGTAAACTAGCTACATGGCACTTTACCAGTCCAAACACCATCCAATCATCAAAGTACACCTCCAAAAACTTGTGAATGAACTCTTTGAATGACGTAATTACTACACGCGAGAATATTGTTGGCTCATTATTAAGTCCAAAACGCATTACAATATGCTAAAAACATTCCCACTTAGTCGCGAAGGTAGTCTTATTCTTGTCTTCCAGCATGATCTTAATCTGATGGTACCTAGAGAACTCATTAGTGAATTAATAGGTCTCGTTCCTGCTAATGTTATCCAGTACTTCATCCGTGAATGGAGTTGGAAAAGGTTCATGAATGGAAATATCGGTTAGCTTCATAATATCTATGTGAATCCTTATTTCAACCTTCTACTCATTTTCGTATTCTACCATTGGAATCAGCCAAACAGATTCCTCCACTGGTTCAATAATACTTGCTGCAAGCGTCTTGTCCAACTCTAAGTGGACCCTTTCCTTGTACTTGGGATTAAGGCAATATGGCCTCTCCTTAACAGGCTTGACGTCTTCTTTAAAAATTATTTTCATCACTACCAAATCTCCAATGATACCTTTTAAGTCTGAGAACTTCATGGGAAACAAATCCTGATATTTGTGGAGCAACTCAGTGACCTTATCCACCGTAGCATCATCCCAGTAGTCACATATCTTCACAAACTTTTGCTCCACCTTTGTGCCAATGTTCACTTGTCTGGTTTTCAATGGTGTGGTGATATCTAGATTCTCTATTTGTGGTCCCTCAACTTCGCGGGGGACTTCTACCTCTGGGATATTAATGTTCCTTGGATCCTTGTCTTCTTCTTTAGTAGTCACATTATAGAACTCAAGCACATGGCGCAACTGGGTGCCCCAATATGGTTGAATCAAACCCAAAGGATCATTCGTTATTCTGAAGATTTTTGCGTTGACCTCCTACAGTACCTTGTTTATACATTCGAACCCATATTCAAAGCTAAATGTCATTAAGAATCCCTGTCTAAAAATTTCCCATTCCTTAGTATCGTGGCAGAGCTATGTTTCTAGATAAAAATTCATCGGTATTACGTCCAAAGTATGATATAATAAATCCACCCACTCACATTGCGGCTCCATTCCATAGATCTCAATCCATTTTCTCTAAGTGATCATGTGGATCATTCCTTCCATCATATTTCCTTGTTAACCGAACTTTTGGGCGACTAGATCGCAACCTCATCATTTTTCTAAACTCGCGCCATCCCTCAAAACTTTCCTTATATGTATCACACGATCTTGCGGGTGTAGTGGAAAATCCAAGGTTTGAAAGTGATCATTCTCAAGCACTTCCCTTTCAAATGCATCAAAAAATTTATCTACATCAGTTAAACCATCATAATAAGGAAGACATTTTACCTCTAATGATACATAGTGTAGCGATTTAGTCACCATGCTACAACGCATCATAGATACTTCGCACAACATGTTCTGCCAATGTTCCAACTCCTCGTCTGAATCAGATGTATATAAACTTTTGCGGACCCATGCAATGCATCCATCACCTGTCAGATTGAACCAATCTTGGTCTCACGCATCTATTTTGTAGATCTGGTCCAAATCATCATCACTTTCACAATCACGGACTAGTTCAGTATAGTGCACTCCTTTTGGAGGGTCCAAATTTACTATTACATGGAGTGATTTCCTTTTAAATGGCATCATCCGCTTCTTCAGATTAATTACCCCATTCAGGTCAATAGACCAATCAATCCCCAGGAGCATGGGGTATGGATTGTTGTCCTCAACAATCTTTCTCACTTTAAAATTAGCCAATGCGCTCATGCCTTCAATATCTACTATCACTCCCTGTAGTCTTCCCATGGGGATAATCTTCTGTTGGTTTTCCATCCTGAATTGAATTGTAGACCTCTACAATGCAGGTCTCCCCATTCTCTCCCATGTTTATTTAGGAAACATGTTCACATCCAAACCCAAGTCCAGAAAAAACCTTATCCATTTTGTACTCTCCTATTTGTGTAGTGTGCCTCATCTCACGCCTTGTTCTTTCCTTATGCTTACCAATTTTTCTGACTATAAGAGATCCTTCAAGAGAATTTTCTTTTCTAACAAACTTATTTATCAACTCTTGTAATCATTTCACAACCTTCCTATCATGCAACAGCTTCATGCATGTTTCCAAAAAGGTAGCAAGCATGGAGAGGTCCATTTTTTCACACATCTTATCTTGACTTTCTGAGGAAGAGGCCTCAACGAAGATTTTATTTGCTTCCATGAACATTTCTTTCACACACTCTAGATCAAACCCAACCTCCTTTTTTGGACCTTTGCAGACCCACTCACCTCCTTTTGGCTACTTTCCCTTATCCTCTCCAGTTGTCGTTGCACTTCAAAACACAATATTTATAGTATTATCCTCTTCACAGGGTTCAACCCTCATTATCTATAGGTTCTAGGTAGGTTGTTGAGGTTGCCCCTCTTCTCCTACATTTCGCTATAAACATGGGGCAATGTTTTATCGCATGATCAAACTGGGTACAGTATCAGCACGAGAGGAATGCAAAGCTCGTGCACTCCCATGTGTAGTGCCTTGGAACTCCACAATTGTAGAAAATAACTTTCCCCTGACCTCCACCAAGTCCTCCTCCTCTTCCTTGGCCTTGTTCGTGACCGTGACATCCTCCATGCACTCCACTAGGACCTTGATCCTGAGGCCGAGTTTTTTCCTAAATTTGATACACGAGCGTTTTATCCATAATTAGCTCATATCTATGGTAGTTATTCTCATCATGACCTACCGATTTACAAAAGTTTCAAAAGAGATGTTGCAGGGTCTGCACAAATTTCTACAGCAAGTGGAAATTTTTTGTCACAGGTTTTCTAGCTACTTGACAGATAGCACACCACAACACAGGCCCTGTACTTAGCTCTCCTTGAGCTTCTACCCTTAGAGGTCATGCCCCTGGCTCTTACATTTCAGGCACCAAATTTCTTCGCATGCCTCTTGCTGAGCCACTCTATCCTCCTTCAGACTTTGAAAATCTAGGCAAAGATTCTGCAATTCTTCTTGAATCTATTGTACTCCCAAAACAACATCTGGAATCAACATCTCATGCAGTCTCAAAAGAATTTCCAGGGCTTCCACCTGGGTCCCAATCTTCTGCTGTGATAAGGTGACCCTTAGGTGACACAATAGAAAAGCTACAAACCATTCATGGTGCTACCCATTTGTAAGATTCATGTTAGCTTCGCACATCTAGCATTTCAATCTCTGATCTAGCTCCGAGGGTGTTTCATAAGGTCTCATCATGATTTCTTTGAATCCAATGACTGATTGTGATTCAGAATTGGGCCTACTGAATTCCTTATATACCGCAGTCTGAATGTCTGCTAAATGAGTTGTCGGGTTATTGATACAATACTTAATGTACCATGTTAGCACGCAATCCTGTAGAGAAATAACCAACGTTTTTTTCTTCATCTAATCATCTGTAATATTCTGGGATGTCCATACAACTTTCGCAATGAGCTAAAACTACTATGAGTCCTCATTTCTCAAGCCCTTCAAAACATGTAACTTCAATGTATTCGAGATATCGAATAGTGGGGAAGGTGGTGCCAATGTAGGCAAAAGTGTATGTTGTGGGGTTGGAGGCAGAGGTGGTGTGGAAGGATGAGATATTCGTGGAAACCCTTGCCTTATTAACTAGACAGTGCTCTACGGTGAAGCTTGTGCTGCTCCCTTATTGTCGCTTAGAGGAGGCTCAATTAGTAGGATATATTTAGGGCCTGTTCTCCCTCTATCTCTGAAGAAATTTCCACTTCACATAACTCCAAACATCAAGGTAATGGCATAACCCACTTTTCACACAAGAGCATCTTAATTCAAGTATTGAAAGATATTTAATACTTACCACGCGGTCATTTGAAGAAGCATCTCTCTACTTCGTTATAGCTAACCGAGGTATCGAATGTGAATTTTGTCACAAATCCTACTATGACGCGATCAAGCTAGTTATCGAAATCATGGTGATCTTATTTTCAAAGGCTTCCAATCTATACACTAACTCTAGGGTCCACACTATTGGACCGTTAAGCCTCCACCTTCCCTGGCCATCTGCCAATTTAGAGATCCACTTGTATAGTTCGATTGTGAATGAATAGAAGAAAATTTATTATATCTATCTCTCTCTATTTATATATATCTATCCAACCACTGTTCTTTCATCAATCACGAATTTCTATTTTCTTGCATTACGAATTCGTGGATCCTTCTATCCAACCACTTGTCAATTTATTTATTTGTCATATTCCACTGATGCGACATCAAACATCTCTTTATGCAGATCCCAGTCCCGACAATAGAACCATTTTTTGGCTTAGTGGGTCCTAACCAAGGTTTAGAGTTAAGTTTTCCAAACAAATCCCTCCACTATTGGCCCTTTCGTCATCAACCCGCGGAATGAAGATTGAAGTTTCACCTGAATTAGTATGGGGGAATGTTGGAACCAAGTTTCTGCACCAAGATATTAGTGTAATTTCATTTTATTCCCTAAACCTAGTAACCTTTGCACAGATCGATAAGCCTTTAAGGCTTATCGATATAACTTTCTTTAACCAACCCCTAGACCTTCGTGAAGGTCTAAGACTATCTTTTATGGACCCTAAATAGGTGAATCAACCACTTACGCACCTCTGTGATTACTCCTAATTCTGTATTTACCTGGATTATCTTAATTGTGTGATAACTTTAACATTCAACAAGATATTCCTCATGTAAAAAATTACTATTACTTGCGTTCATATAACAATGTAAGTCATTTAAAATCGCGCATCAATACAGTGTAAATTCATAAATCCATCATTCGTCATAACAGAAGTAAATAGACGACACAAATATTTCTGGAATAATCTCTTTATTAATAGTTCAGTTCTACTTACAAACTCAAAACTACCCTGTGCACTAAGCTGCAGGGGTCCACACACTCAGTTGTGGACTCTACTCTAGGCCTCTACACACACAGGTGCAGAGGCTCTCTTCTACTCTAAGACTCTCCACTCTTCTCTTCTACTGACTCATTACATTCATCTTCATTCGTATCCTTATTCTCTCTCTCCTATACTCTCAAAGACTGTCCTACTTATACAATCCCATGGTCCGTGAACCATGGGTAGGTCTTCTAGAGCCAACATAACTTAAATAAAAGAAGGGTAAAACCTTTTATGACACTTTACTATTTAGATACTCCATGACCATAATTTGTGGAGATTTTACACTTTATACAAAAAAATTGGGCTATTTCCCCAAAATGAACCCAAGGGAACCATGTCCCGACATGACATAAACATATTTTTTTAACAACGAAACATGAAACACATTATGAACTCATATGTGAATAGGTAGTGCACGCTAATATGGCATGGGTCCTATCCTTTCCAAAATTTGGAATTGACCACAATAATGGGGATCTAGTTTTGTGCAGCCACCCCATCTCACGGTGCTCTTCTTAGGTTTGACCCTCACATAAACATGGTCCCCAAACTAAAATTCCATATAAGTTCTTTTCCTGTCTACATAAGCTTATTTTCTGTCTTGGGTAACTTTTAGGATTTGTTGAGCTTTCCTTAATATCAATTCCATTTTGACTAACATATTAGGTAAATCATTAATGTATCCTCCCTATTTTTCTAGTTAGTAGGTGTTTTGCATCTTCTCCCATATAATACTTCAAAAGGGATCATTTTCAATGAGTCATGAAAACTATTTTTGTATGAAAATTCAACCATGTGGAGGTATTCTTCTCACTTGGGTGGTAGTTGCATAACATACATTTTTAGCATATCCTCATGTACATATTTAACCTGTTCGTTTTGTCCATCAGTCTATGTATGATAGGCGGTACTAAATTGAGCTTGCATACCTCGTCCCTCAAAAAAATCCTTCCAAAATGCATAAGTAAATTTCACATTTTTGTTAGAAATCACTGCACTATGTATGTCATGTAATCAGAATATTTCCCCCATAAAATTGTTAGCAATTTGGAAAGCCTTGTGTGTATATTGTATTGGAATGAAATGTATTGTTTTGCTTAGCTTATCCACTACCACCATGATGAGGCCTCGAAAATCGCTGCCACAACAAAGGGGAAACCACCCGGTCCGGACCTTAGTACAGCTCCTTTTCCGTTTGCAATAGTGGCTCCGACTGGGGATAATGGGACCAGTTTCCCAATAATGAATAAAAGTGGGATGGACGAGTAACTTATGAGGTATGATAGTGATGAGTGAACAACTAAGACTATCAGCGAAATATATATTAAACTATAATCTAATCCCGGGACTTATCAATCTTTCAAAGCGTAGCGTTTGATAATCTGTGCTTTAAGGCAGGCATATAGATGACTCTAACACTAAAGCATAGACGTTTAAACCATTTAAGATTGCTCTGCATAATTAGTTATGCAGAGCGATAATAGCGAATTACTACACATTGTCATTCATATCATTGCTACATGCATGATTAAAAGAAAGGAATATCGCAAAACATCCAATAGTGGAATGAAATGAAGATTTGTTGTTACAGCGCATACATGTATTCAACAATAGCAAAAATAATAACACAGCAATTCATATGAAAGGAAAGAGGACAGATGCAGATAAAAGTACCATGTAAGCTGCTCAACAATCCGTTATATAAATCACTATGTTGCAGTCCTTTCTTCAAACCAGAAAGCATTCCAAACCAGAGACAATAGTGCACAAATGCCTAAAACAGCCTTCTCGTCAAATTAAGGACTATCGGTCGAGTTTCACAAAAGAATATAGGCTGAAGCACAATAGTGCAAACTTCAGCCTTTAAGTCTATTACAAAATTTTACGACCCTTTCCAAAACAATGAAAGGGTCTATAAATACTAATCTAATCTAAATATCTAAGAAAAACTGAAAAACTATTAAATTGGCATCCATAACTATTTCTCCATCTTTCTTGGCGATCTAGCAGTCGGCAGCAATGCTTCATTCGGTGGGCTCTTTGCCTTTAAACCTCAACTGACATATCGCAAGCATGGGCTGTACTTCCGGTGGAGTGTTGAGACGCGATATGAGTTGGGCATCATATGTGGCATCCTGAATGTCGGGGATTAGGCACTTGATAGCATCTGTTAAACACTTAAGAGCCGACCTTTGAGTGTGCGACTTGATTAGAAAGTGCCAATATGCGTCGGAGGTTAAAGTATTTACTCCAGCGATTAACTTTCTTTTTTCCTCCAGTCCATGATAACTTGTTTGTTCAATCATGTTCGCCGTGGTTATGCTTCCAGGTGTACACTGAGAGATCATGTTGGCCCAATAGAGTGTATTGTTGACCAAATCAATCATATTGTTGGCAATCATTTTACACCTTGAAGCTGCCCTTTCTGCTTTCATCATTTGAGTGTTCCATTCCGTGAAGAGTATGTCTTTGAATGGCTCATAGATCCTAGGAAATTTTGCTTCTTTCCCCACATCAGTATCTTGCCAATCAAGATATGAAGTTATGGTTTCTTCGGTCTGATCTAGCTCATTTCTGGCTTTTTCAATTTGCTGACATACTGTTGTAGATACTTCACATAATGGCTCAGCCTCAGTTAGTTGTTGGCACAAGAGTCTAACCTGAGAGATTAATGCATTATTTATTTGAGCTGCCTCTGCTCTGAAATCTTCGACTTTCTTAGTGCCCTTGATATCTTCGAGCTGTGCTAATAGTTGAGCGATTTGCTCATCCTTTGACTTCGTCATTAGCTCGTTTGCCGCTTTCAATTGTGCCAATGCCTCCATTAATTCTTTCTGCTTTTGGATTGCATTCTGATCAATCCTCTGCTTTTCAGTCTGTAGTTGCTGGGTTAATACATTGTTTGCTTGCTGTTGCGCCAGCAACTGCTCTTCTACCTGTGCTGCCTTGTTTCGTGCTTCGGCTACTTCTGCTTGCAATGCACAAATTTCCTGGTCCTTAGTCTTTAACAAAAGACTTACCTCCGATGCTTTATCAATAGTTGCTGCAGAATAAGCTCCTGCATACTGCGATAGCTTAGTTAGATCATCAGAGGGGTCCAATTCTTCCTTCCAGACTACATTCCCCGTAACTATCTGCTCAGGAAAGATGGAAGGTTGATCAAGCCTTCATCTCTTCCTTGAGCGCTTAACAACTGCTTTGTGCCTAGGGTTGTAGAAAACGTCCAGGGGAGGAATATCTTCCACCTGGAGCACAATCTGATTGGAAGGGTCTTTGGTGATTACCTCGAGATCCTTTGAAATGGGTGGGCTGCTGGTTCCGCTTAGAACCTGAGAAGAAGTGGTGTCTGGTGCGTCTTTGGAGCCTTCCTTTCCACTGATAATGGAATCGAATTGATTCCATTGTTTCAGCAATTCAGGATCTATGGAGGTCTGGGATTTACTCTTCTCCTTTTCTTGTTCCAACCTCTTTTGCTCCTCCAACTCTTTCTGTTGCTGTTCTTCTAACTCCTTTCTCTGCCTATCTGCCAGTTCTTTCTTTTGTTTTTCTTCTTCTTCCTTCTTTCGTTGTTCCTCCATCTGCTTCTGCTTTTTCTGTTCTTGTTCCTTCTGCTCTTTCTGCTGCTTATCCATTTGCTCCTTTCTCTGCTTCTCTGCCTGCTGCTTCTCTTGCCTTTCCTCCTGTTGTTTCTTTTGTTCCTTAGTTATAGTAGGAGGTTGGCTTGTCTGTTTCCGACCGGGCTCGCTTGAGGAGGACGCTGAGGTTAATGACAATAAATCTAGAGGCAGAGTTTGCAACCTCTGCTCTCTAAGTTTATTGAACTCAGTTAAATTTTCATCATTGTATCTCATCTTGGCAAGCTGCTTGGTTTGGCCTATTGAATTGGCAGCTACGAACAGGTCATCAAACTCGTCCTCTTGGTGGTCAATCTTAGTCAGTTTGGCCTGTTCTAGGGCATTGTAGGCAGTTTTATGTGGATCATAGAGTCTGGCTGGCATAGTGGGCAGGGATAAAGCTTGCATCTTTATAGCCTCCTTTTCTGCATGCTGAAGATTATGCAGAGTAAAAACACCCATCCTCAAGGGAAAAGGGGGCCAGCCCCTCTTCTTCTCTTTCTTGAGTGTTTGAGTTACACTCTCGGCCATAATTTGGTAGGATATCTCTCGGGCTAACAGTTTGTCTGGAACATATAGAGGGAGAACATGCGGTTTGGCTTGGCTTCCATAAAGTCTAATATAGGTAAAGTGCTCTTCTCAAAACCATCCTACTACAGCTGGTAAGTCGAAGGAAGAGAGATAGGAGATTTTGGGAATAGGCCGATCAAAAATGGAATAATGAATGGGAACCATAAAACCATTGCAAATTTGATATAAATGGTCCTTGTAAGAGGACTTCCATAATTTCCGATGATACAAATGAATGGGCGAAGGGTCTTGGGTGGTCCATCTCCAACCGAGGATGGGAAATTCAGAGTTAAAACACAATGTGTCCATAATGTAGGCGCTATAATAAAATGGAGGGATTTTCCTTTCGGTGACTACAGATTTAGCTCTAAAATCCCGAATAGCTACAGTTAATTTATCAGAAAGAATGGTGGCCCAATCCATGATAAAACCATTAACAGCTGCTTCCATTAGGGGAACCATTTCTATATCGAAATTGGCAGAATCATGTAATCCCCATAGCCTACACATCATAATTCCCGCATAGCAATAGGGAGAAGCCAAGGAATCGACGGAGTACTTACCCGAGCTTTCGTGCTTGTGTTTGGCCGGGTTCGGCCTCCAATCCCGAATGGGCTCAGATGGTACTTCATTCTCAGCTGCAAACTTCTCCACGAAGTCTTTGTTGTAAATTTTCTCTGGCTCAGGCAAATGATACATTTCCCTCAGGTGCTCTGGCTTGAACGACCCGAAAATCCATCTGTCTCTTGTGTGGAACGTTCTGTCAATGATTGGAATTTCCTCAATTGCCCATTGCACTACATCAGTGTAGGGAAGGACTTGCTCTCTGGCAGCTATTCTGTGAAGAAAGGAATCGGCCAATTCTTTGAGAGTTGCATCAGACTTTTTGAGTGGGTCCGCAGTAGCCACTGTCACTGAAACATGCGGTTGTTCGGCCTCTAATAGATTATATGTGCCCTGCCATGTAGTCTTGTTAAGACCAGTGCATGTAGTATCTGAAATGAGGCCTTTTTTCTTATCTGTGGCAGCTTGACCTGCTATAGGTGTAACAACAGAGCCCGTAGCCCTCTTGGATCTTTTCCCCATCATGCTTAAGCTTCTCTCAAAAGCTGAATCCTACACAATTGCAAGAGAAATCGTAACAACATAATAGCAATGACGCTTCACGGTGGGATAGATATATCATTGAAGCGTGCCAAGATTAATTTTCAAAAGTGGTTGCGGATCCAATCGCTAAGAGGATATTGCAGATGCATTAATGGTGATTTGAGGCCTGCTACCCATTAAATGTGATGATTACACCGTTATCCAGGTGAATGACTCACTTAAGCGTGCAACAGATATTCTGGCGGTTAAACGCAGGTGTTCATTAATCGAAGGGGCAAAATCTTTTAAATACACACGCATTACCTTATCCCTTGCATTAACGGCATTTTGGGATTCGCGCTTTATCAACCGGATATGAATATAAAATTAAAGCTTTAAGTGATGGCTTTTAAGACTACCGACCACCGATGAGCGATATCGCATCGCTTCGGGGAATAGGTGCTGCACAATTATCACCAAATGATCGTGCCGACAGCCGATAAGCGATATCGCATCGGGCTAGCGCATGGAAACAGAAGTAGGCGCATATAAAATGGTTTGGGGTTACCGATTGCGATATCGCATCGCATCGGGGGTAGGAACCGGGTGCCTCACCGAAGTACGTGGAATTCTGCCGACGACCGATAGCGATATCGCATCGGGTTGGGATTTAAATCATAAAGCGGTTTCACATGAGGTATCGCCGATAGCCGATCGCCGATATCGCGTCGCATCGGGACATGAGTTATGTGCCATTAGTGGTGTGCATGTAACATTGCCGATCGCCGATAGCGATATCGCATCGCCGGAGACCAAAATGCCATTTGAATGCATCTCTCATGTTGTTGCGATATGCGATCTTGCGATCGCTTTATCGTAATAACAAAAGATTATTTATTATTTGAAACATTGATGTCCCAAAAAGGCTTAAATACATGAAAACTCATTCGATTATGTGGCCTTTTTTGAACATGCAAGCATTGATGCCAAAATTTTAAAAGGGACCCATTCCATATGTTAATTTTTTGGAAATAAAAATGATATGAAATGGGGGGTTGTTGTAGGGCACAACAATTGGCGATTCGCTGGAAGAACCAGTTATCTCTGAAAGTAATCCAAATACTTAAGCTTTTCAAAACTAGAAACTCAATCAGAAGGGAAAAACTTCTAATTTAACTGGATATTCGCGTGTTCTGAACCAAGTGAATTCTGTTAACTTCTTTCCTTTTGGTTCCGAGAAAAATAAATACATTCTAAGTCTTAAAATAGGCCTTCATTGGTTTATAATGATAAAACAAAAACTTTCCCAAATCAGCTTTTATAATTAACCCCTCTGTCATAGGTAGAGCCTCTGTTGCCAGCAAACGTTTATAGTCTCGACAGGGATACCTTTTAACCATAGTATTATTCACTTTTCCATTCACATAAGATTGTAGTTAACAGAATGAAACTAAAATATGTTCCCATATTTTATTTTTTTATCTGTTTTTTTTCTTCTTTGTCATTGATAAGATAAAAAGCCATTGTCCTGATTTGGTGGCCAGCTATTGACAATGCCATTCACTGGTAATAATTTAACTGAACAAGCCGGCTCGTGATGAGACCTCTTGTCTTGAAATTTAAAGCCATTACCCTGTTATGATAGGCAGTATTGGTAATGTCAGTCAAACTACTTTCCTATGAACATGGTAGGCAGGCTTGTAATAAGACCTCTTATCTTTAATCTTCTATATTTTAGAATTACACTCTGAGTAACCATAAACTTTAGTGAATGGGGTGAACAATTTTCTCCTGAAGAGCAGATGGATGACAGGTAAAGAGTTGAAGATGCTGAAAATGGGTTAGTTTTTATCTTAAAATGAATAACCTTTCGAGACCAGTTTTAAAAACAGAAAATGATTCACAGAACTTTTACCTTTTGAGAAGAGTCTTCAAAACATTAGGTGGTGATTTCAGAACAAACAGATATCTAGTTCCCTAGAAATTATTCCTTTTGGTTGAGGGTTCTACTATCTAAAAGCAAATATTGGTATTATTTTGTGAGACAACTTTTTCAAACCAAGCTAAAGGTCAATGGAGATACTCTACAGTTTTATTTCCTATCGATCCTACAAACTACACAAATCTACAAAGAGGAGAAGGGATCACCTTCTCAATTAAAGAATTTCTTCAAGATCAGGCCATTAACAGGGAGAGAATCTCTCAACCCTGATAAATCTTGCAATATAAAGGTTGAATGGCCAATCTTGTCACAGATCTGAAATGGTCCAAGCCACATTTTCTAAAATTTGGTATGCTTACCCTTATCTTCATGGGCCTTGTCCCATTTGAGAACTAAGTCACCAACTTGGAAGTGTTTGGAATCGGATGAGGTTAAGTCAAAGGATGCTTTGATCATTTGTTGATGTTTGGCGTGAGTGATTCTGGCTTTCTCTCTTTCTTCTTCTAATTTGAGAATCTGGTCATGTCTAAGTTGAATAGAGGAAGAAGGAGTCTCTTCGATGTACTGTACTAGGGCTAAAGAGGGTAGAACAAGATTGGTAGGCAATACTGCTTCTTTTCCATATACTAGATTAAATGGGGAGGAACCTATAGAAGCCTTTTGTGTAACCCTATCAGCCCATAATGCAAACACTAGAGCTTTATGCCAGTTTCTATGATTCTGTTCAACAGTTCGCTTAATGATTTTGATGAGATTCTTATTAGTAGATTCGGCTAAACCATTTCCTTGGGGATAATAATTAGCAGAATATTTCAGTTTAAATCCTCTCTTAATAGCAAAATCATATATAGCATTTCTTGAGAAATAGGAAGCATTATCAAAAACAAGAGTGTTTCAGACACCAAACCTTGTAATGATGAATTGGTCTATGAAATCGATGATTGCCTCTGAATTTGCTGCCTTCAAAGGAATAGCCTCTACCCATTTGGTAAAATAATCGGTAGCAGTGAGGATATACCTGTGTTGTTTGGAAGATGGTGGAGTAATCTCTCCAATGATGTCTAATCCCCATTGTTCAAATGGCTGTTCAATGTTGACAGGTTGCAGAGGGAAAGTTGATTTCCGTTGTCTTCCAGTAGTGGTTTGGCAATTGAAGCATTTTCTTACGTATTCATGAGCATCTCTAAATAATGTAGGCCAATAATATCCAGCATGAATAACTTTGTGGGCTGTTGTGTCTGCTCCAAAATGTCCTCCCGCTGGCCCATCATGTAGCTCCTGTAAAACCTTTTGAGCTTCAGGTTTCTCAAGACATCTTAACAGGATAGAATCATAATTTTGTCTAAAGAGCACATCATCAATGAGAGTGAAATTTTTCGCTTTTAACCTAATGGCCCTTTTATTTTTGTAAGATAAATTTGGAGGAGCATAACCGTTTTTCAAATAAAATATTAAATCTGCATATTGAGATTCGGAATCAGTGACACTTATCTGATTGATTGATTGAGTCTGATCCATGTCGCTTGATTCAGGAATGTTTGATGCTCCTGCCAATATCCTGCAAAAACCTTGGCCCTTAACGATCTTTGCTGGCTTTATTTCTAAGTCATATTCTTGAAGTGCTGTGACCCAATTGGCTCTTCTTTCACCTAGTTCTTTTTGAATTAATAGTTGCCTTACCGCTGGGAAAGGGACTATAACTTTCGTGTGAGTTTTCAAAAGGAAGGGCCTGTAATGTTTAACTGCTTTGAACACAGCAAAGGCTTGTTTCTCGACATCGGAATAATTTAGTTCGGCACCCTGAAGATTTGAGCTAAAAAATGAGATGGGTGCTTCCAAGTTGTGAGCATTTGGCTGTGTGAGAATTGCAGCATAGGATACATCGGACGCAACAGTATACAATGTAAAATGATTAGAAAAATTGGGAGTATTCAAGGCTGGGGCATTGATTATTGATTGCTTGATAACATCAAAAGCTTGCTTTTCTTCTAATCCCCACTTGAAGACTGAATTCTTCTTGATCATTGTCTGAAGTGGTAATACAATTTGAGAGAACTCTGGAACAAATCGTTTGACAAAATTAATCCGACCCAAAAATGACTGCATCGATTTTTTATTTTGTGGGAAAGGGATTTCAAAAATTTCCTTAATCCGATCAGGAGCAATGTGGATGCCATCTTTGGATACTATAAAGCCTAAGAGTTTTCCTTGATCAAGAGCAAAGAAAGACTTCTTTGGGTTTAGAGAAATACCATATCTTTTGCATCGCTGAAAGATTTGATTTAAGTCATGCAAATGATTATATCTCTTTTTAGAATATACAGTAATATCGTCTAGGTAGACGACTACTGATCGATTAATCAACCCTTTGAAGGCTATATCCATGGCTCTCTGGAATGTCGCTCCCGCATTTATGAGTCCAAAAGGCATTTTCTGATATGCATACGTTCCCCATTTTGTTCTGAATGTGGTTTTAAGTTGGTCATCAGGATGAACCAAAACTTGGTTATATCCGGAGAATCCATCAAGAAAGGACATCAATTCAGAGCCTGCTACTGATTGGAGAATTTGCTCCATAGTAGGTAACGGGAAATTATCTTTCAAGCTTGCTTTATTGAGGTTCCTGAAATCAATACAGATTCGAATGTCGCCATTCTTCTTCCTGACTGGCACCATATTAGAGACCCAATTTGAATGTCAGACCGGAAAGATAATTTTGGCTTTTAAAAGCTTATTAAGCTCCGACTTTATCTGGGTCTCCAAATTTGGATGTATTTTTCTTAATTTTTGCTAAATTGGTTTCTGATCAGGAAGCATAGGGATGGTATGCTGGATAATAGATGTATCATATGTCTTTAGGTCATCATATTTCCAAGCAAAGACCTGTTTGTTTTTTCTCAATAGTTTAATAAATGCTTCCTTTTCTTCTTGGGAAAGTCCTATTCCTAAGTTGATGTTTTGAGGAGCATCTTCTGTGCCTAGATTTATTAATTCAAACCTAAGGGTGGAACTTTGAAGCTTTGCATTAATTACAGGTTTAAACCTGTCTTTGATATCATAAAGGTCTTCAAGCTTCACCACGGGTTTGGGAATTGAATTTTCTTGAGGCGCTTGTTTCATCTGTAAATCATGGTCATCTTCCTCAATGACTTGATTGTCATAGGATTTTTCCGAAGTTAGAAACTGCAAGATATCTTCGTCATGGTTAAATACTCTCCAATTAGTGACATTGTCAGGAATTGAAGGCCTAAAAAGTAATTCTACAGAAAATCTATCAAGGCTGTAGTCTTCGGAAGGTAGAAGCTTAGAAGCTACATTGGCTAGTAGGTCGGCTGCTGAATTTTGTGACCTAGGAATGGAAGAAATGTTGAAGGCTGAAAAGTGTGAGGTAAGATCCTGCACTAGCGATTGATAATGCTTAAGGTGAGTCGAAAGGCAATGAATTGCATTTCTGACTTGTTTAACAATGATTTCCGAATCACCGAACACTTTTAGATATCGCACTTCAAGGCCGATCGCTTTATATAAACCCTGGACCAAAGCTTCATATTCGGCTGTGTTATTAGTACACTCAAATTCTAACCTACAAGACAACATTGTCTTTTCTCCTTGCGGGCTAACCAAAATGCAACCTGCTCCTGAGCCTTCGCTGGACTTAGAGCCATCAAAATATAAAGACCAAAATAAAGGAGTATTATCAAAAATATCTATATGCTTCTCAGCATCATTAAAACATCTGGACTTATCTGTTTGTGAAAAATTTTCAATTTGGGATGTAAAATGATTAACTGAAAAAGGAGATGGTTGGGCAACAAAGTTGCCAAAGAATGATTCGGACGAATAGTTCCCCAAAATATTGTTGTTGAATGCCACATGTTGGTTTTCTTGCTCAAATTCAGTAACTGTGTGGGTCATATGCTTCTCCCGATCGATCCTTATTTGATTCGGCTTTCCCTTGTAGGGAAGCCACATATGTGACCAATCTGTGGAAATATACCCATGCAGTTTTTCGGACCAATCTCTGCTTAAAATCAAACCATAAAATTCAGGTATGTCAGCAATTAAGATGTCAATCCTTTGAACAATTCTGGGGTCGGCTGACAACCTGATGGTTACAGAATTAATTTCTCCCACAACCTGCACTTTAGTCCTATCCAACTGTACAATATGAATGGCAGACTTCTGGGGTTCAATGTTCAGCTTAGAGCAAACTGAAGCTGGCATTATATTAGATGAGGCCCCTGAATCAATTAAACAGTTGTGCAGGTTTCTATTATAAATCTCATAAGTCAGCAGGAAGGGTGGAGTGTGAGAATTTGATTTATCTCTGATTAAGACTGAATCGGTAATTTCAACCATACCTGCAGGAGGCTGGCCTGAATCGTTGGCAGCTCTTGCACTGGGAAGGGGAGTAGAGGGAACAACATTTAATTCTTTGAGAAGTAACTTTTGTTGATGCTTTAGTTTGCTAAGTTCAAACATGGTTATATTTGCCTTGGTTTTCTTCATGTCATCAACAATGTTATATTCCATTGAATCGGATACCACTAGAGTCTTGGATGTTGTAGGAGAACTAGAAGTTGAAGGCTGGTTTTGGGGAACTACTACAGGTGACTTCTTTGGGGGAACTTTTTCCTTTGTCGTAGCAGCACCTGCGCTCCTCTTTTTTGAAGTTGCCTGGGCGGGTTCAGGAGTGCTTTTACTTCTTGTAGTAACCGGAAAGGCTTCTTCTTCATTTTCGATATCGGAGTTTGGGAGTATAAAATCCCACATTCCATGACATTCAGCTACTTCTTCTTCATCATCGGTCTGTGAAGATGTTTCCTCTTCTTCTTCTTCTTGGTCTGAATCAGCGTTAGATATAACATTGGGCGGCTTTGATTCGGTTTTCTTAAAAGTTCTAAATGGTCTTTTGTTTGAAGTTTCAGCCACCTGCTTTTTATTTCAACCATTTCGTTAGACATTGTTTTAAGGACCTTTTGTAAACCTTCCATGTCATACGGGTCCTTGGGGGTTTTCTTCTTGGAATCTTCTTTAAATGAGACTTTTTTAGCTTTTCTATCTTCCAAAGCAGTTTTCTTTTCTAGAGCATTGATGCGCTTTTCAACAGCAAGTGCCTCTCTCATGTTTTCAGCTAAGGTAGGTTTCCCAACCCTGTCTACAAAAATGGCTATGTTGGCAGGTAGGGCAGTGATATACCATTCGCTTCTGATTTGTTCACTTGGTTTAGAAGCGGTAGGGATTTTATTCAGTAGTTTATTAAATCTGGCATTAAACTCCTTTATTGGTTCCCTGTGCTGTATTCTCAAATTGGATAGGTCGTTTATTAAAGTTGCTAAGGACCTATCATCTCCATATTTGGTAAGAAACTGCTCTTGGCATGTGTACCAACTGGTAATTGAACCAGAAGGTAAGGAAAAATACCAGGATCCTGCTGATCCTTGTAAAGTGTAAGGGAAAAGTCTTACAACAACATCTTGCTCTGTCACTCCTTTTAGGTTAACTGCTAACATAAAGTTGTTGATGTGTTCTTCAGCTGGGGTCCCATCATCTGGATTGAATTTAGGCAGCCATTTTTCGGGATAATCGGGTAGATCATGCAAGGGTGCAGGAATATTGACTGCTCCTGGCGTGGTCCATGGATCTGCCATTATGATAGCAACAGTGGTTGAGACTACTGCTGGGATTCTAGATGTGTGGGAAGAGATTAAAGATGAGGAGTGAATAGGTTGGGATATTGAGGCTTCTGATCCCTGGTGAACGACAATTTGTAATGGGGGAGTGGATGGTTGACCTCACAGAGGAGAGAATGCAATGGAGGAGGTGGATGAAAGCCCTTCACTATCAGATCCTTCAGTAATTTTCTTTGCCCTTTTCCTTCTAGGTAAAGGAAACTCAGTGGGTTCAATACCGAGTTTTTCGCTCTGAAGTCTGGTGAGAGGGTGAGTGAGGTTGAACTGCGAAGTCGCACTGCTTTCTGATACCTCAGATTTCTGTGGTGAAATCGAGAAGCTCTGAAGTTTATGGATTAGAGACTGAACTTCAGGTGATTCAAGACTTAATTGTTCTGTGGTATGATGGGTTTGAGCAGTGGTAGTTGATTCCTCTTCTTCTTGTTCGGGTACCGGCGAACCAGTATACAAATGGGAAGATCAAGGGGATTCAGAGGGCGAAGTACTCTTGGAATGGTTTATAGGTTTGGACTTATGTTCCATTCACAGCTGAGGCCCTCCTTCTAGCGCCAATTTTGTTGAGGCCTCGAAAATCGCTGCCACAACAAAGGGGAAACCACCCGGTCCGGACCTTAGTAGAACTCCTTTTCCATTTGGAATAGTGGCTCTGACTGGGGATAATGGGACCAGTTTCCCAATAATGGATAAAAGTGGGATGGACGAGTAACTTATGAGGTATGATAGTGATGAGTGAACAACTAAGACTATCAACGAAATATATATTAACTATAATCTAATCCCGGGACTTATCAATCTTTCAAAGCGTAGCGTTTGATAATCTGTGCTTTAAGGCAGGCATATAGATGACTCTAACACTAAAGCATAGACGTTTAAACCATTTAAGATTGCTCTGCATAATTAGTTATGTAGAGCGATAATAGCGAATTACTACACATTGTCATTCATATCATTGCTACATGCATGATTAAAAGAAAGGCATATCGCAAAACATCCAATAGTGGAATGAAATGAAGATTTGCTGTTACAGCGCATACATGTATTCAACAATAGCAAAAATAATAACACAGCAATTCATATGAAAGGAAAGAGGACAGATGCAGATAAAAGTACCATGTAAGCTGCTCAACAATCCATTATATAAATCACTATGTCGCAGTCCTTTCTTCAAACCAGAAAGCATTCCAAACAAGAGACAATAGTGCACAAATGCCTAAAACAGCCTTCTCGTCAAATTAAGGACTATCGGTCGAGTTTCACAAAAGAATATAGGCTGAAGCACAATAGTGCAAACTTCAGCCTTTAAGTCTATTACAAAATTTTACGACCCTTTCCAAAACAATGAAAGGGTCTATAAATACTAATCTAATCTAAATATCTAAGAAAAACTGAAAAACTATTAAATTGGCATCCATAACTATTTCTCCATCTTTCTTGGCGATCTGGCAGTCGGCAGCAATGCTTCATTCAGTGGGCTCTTTGCCTTTAAACCTCAACTGACATATCAGAAGAATGGGCTGTACTTCCGGTGGAGTGTTGAGACGCGATGTGAGCTGGGCATCATATGTGGCATCCTGAATGTCGGGGATTAGGCACTTGAGAGCATCTGTTAAACACTTAAGAGCCGACCTTTGAGTGTGCGGCTTGATTAGAAAGTGCCAATATGCGTCGGAGGTTAAAGTATTTACTCCAGCGATTAACTTTCTTTTTTCCTCCAGTCCATGATAACTTGTTTGTTCAATCATGTTCGCCGTGGTTATGCTTCCAGGTGTACACTGAGAGATCATGTTGGCCCAATAGAGTGTATTGTTGACCAAATCAATCATATTGTTGGCAATCATTTTACACCTTGAAGCTTCCCTTTCTGCTTTCATCATTTGAGTGTTCCATTCCGTGAAGAGTATGTCTTTGAATGGCTCATAGATCCTAGGCAATTTTGCTTCTTTCCCCACATCAGTATCTTGCCAATCAAGATATGAAGTTATGGTTTCTTCGGTCTGATCTAGCTCATTTCTGGCTTTCTCAATTTGCTGACATACTGTTGTAGATACTTCACATAATGGCTCAGCCTCAGTTAGTTGTTGGCACAAGAGTCTAACCTGAGAGATTAATGCATTATTTATTTGAGCTGCCTCTGCTCTGAAATCTTCAACTTTCTTAGTGCCCTTGATATCTTCGAGCTGTGCTAATAGTTGAGCGATTTGCTCATCCTTTGACTTTGTCATTAGCTCGTTTGCCGCTTTCAATTGTGCCAATGCTTCCGTTGATTCTTTCTGCTTTTGGATTTCCTTCTGATCAATCCTCTGCTTTGCAGTCTGTAGTTGCTGGGTTAATACATTGTTTGCTTGCTGTTGCGCCAGCAACTGCTCTTCTACCTGTGCTGCCTTGTTTCGTGCTTCGGCTACTTCTGCTTGCAATGCACAAATTTCCTGGTCCTTAGTCTTTAACAAAAGACTTACCTCCGATGCTTTATCAATAGTTGCTGCAGAATAAGCTCTCGCATACTGCGATAGCTTAGTTAGATCATCAGAGGGGTCCAATTCTTCCTTCCAGACTACATTCCCCGTAACTGTCTGCTCAGGAAAGATGGAAGGTTGATCAAGCCTTCATCTCTTCCTTGAGTGCTTAACAACTGCTTTGTGCCTAGGGCTGTAGAAAACGTCCAGGGGAGGAATATCTTCCACCTGGAGCACAATCTGATTGGAAGGGTCTTTGGTGATTACCTCGAGATCCTTTGAAATGGGTGGGCCGCTGGTTCCACTTAGAACCTGAGAAGAAGTGGTGTCTGGTGCGTCTTTGGAGCCTTCCTTTCCACTAATAATGGAATCGAATTGATTCCATTGTTTCAGCAATTCAGGATCTATGGAGGTCTGGGATTTACTCTTCTCCTTTTCTTGTTCCAACCTCTTTTGCTCCTCCAACTCTTTCTGTTGCTGTTCTTCTAACTCCTTTCTCTGCCTATCTGCCAGTTCTTTCTTTTGTTTTTCTTCTTCTTCCTTCTTCCGTTGTTCCTCCATCTGCTTCTGCTTTTTCCGTTCTTGTTCCTTCTGCTCTTTCTGCTGCTTATCCATTTGCTCCTTTCTCTGCTTCTCTGCCTGCTGCTTCTCTTGCCTTTCCTCCCGTTGTTTCTTTTGTTCCTTAGTTATAGCAGGAGGTTGGCTTGTCTGTTTCCGACCGGGCTTGCTTGAGGAGGACGCTGAGGTTAATGACAATAAATCTAGAGGCAGAGTTTGCAACCTTTGCTCTCTAAGTTTATTGAACTCAGTTAGATTTTCATCATTGTATCTCATCTTGGCAAGCTGCTTGGTTTGGCCTATTGAATCGACAGCTGCGAACAGGTCATCAAACTCGTCCTCTTGGTGGTCAATCTTAGTCAGTTTGGCCTGTTCTAGGGCATTGTAGGCAGTTTTATGTGGATCATAGAGTCTGGCTGGCATAGTGGGCAGGGATAAAGGTTGCATCTTTATAGCCTCCTTTTCTGCATGCTGAAGATTATGCAGAGTAAAAACACCCATCCTCAAGGGAAAAGGGGGCCAGCCCCTCTTCTTCTCTTTCTTGAGTGTTTGAGTTACACTCTCGGCCATAATTTGGTAGGATATCTCTCGGGCTAACAGTTTGTCTGGAACATATAGAGGGAGAACATGCGGTTTGGCTTGGCTTCCATAAACCCTAATATAGGTAAAGTGCTCTTCTCCAAACCATCCTGCTACAGCTGGTAAGTCGAAGGAAGCGAGATAGGATATTTTGGGAATAGGCCGATAAAAAATGGAATAATGAATGGGAACCATAAAACCATTGCAAAATTGATATAAATGGTCC
The DNA here is from genome assembly GCA_031772625.1 of Pinus tabuliformis. Lineage (NCBI taxonomy): Eukaryota > Viridiplantae > Streptophyta > Pinopsida > Pinales > Pinaceae > Pinus > Pinus tabuliformis. The sequence continues at coordinate 1,255,446,364 of CM062818.1, read as the reverse complement.
TTGTAAGAGGACTTCCATAATTTCCGATGATACAAATGAATGGGCGAAGGGTCTTGGGTGGTCCATCTCCAATCGAGGATGGGAAACTCAGAGTTAAAACACAATGTGTCCATAATGTAGGCGCTATAATAAAATGGAGGGATTTTCCTTTCGGTGACTACAGATTTAGCTCTAAAATCCCGAATAGCTACAGTCAATTTATCAGAAAGAATGGTGGCCCAATCCATGATAAAACCATTAACAACTGCTTCCATTAGGGGAACCATTTCTATATCGAAATTGGCAGAATCATGTAATCCCCATAGCCTACACATCATAATTCCCGCATAGCAATAGGGAGAAGCCAAGGAATCGACGGAGTACTTACCCGAGCTTTCGTGCTTGTGTTTGGCCGGGTTCTGCCTCCAATCCCGAATGGGCTCAGATGGTACTTCATTCTCAGCTGCAAACTTCTCCACGAAGTCTTTGTTGTAAATTTTCTCTGGCTCAGGCAAATGATACATTTCCCTCAGGTGCTCTGGCTTGAACGACCCGAAAATCCGTTTGTCTCTTGTGTGGAACGTTCTGTCAATGATTGGAATTTCCTCAATTGCCCATCGCACTACATCAGTGTAGGGAAGGACTTGCTCTCTGGCGGCTATTCTGTGAAGAAAGGAATCGGCCAACTCTTTGAGAGTTGCATCAGACTTTTTGAGTGGGTCCGCAGTAGCCACTGTCACTGAAACTTGCGGTTGTTTGGCCTCTAATAGATTATATGTGCCCTGCCATGTAGTCTTGTTAAGACCAGTGCATGTAGTATCTCAAATGAGGCCTTTTTTCTTATCTGCGGCAGCTTGACCTGCTATAGGTGTAACAGCAGAGCCCGTAGCCCTCTTGGATCTTTTCCCCATCATGCTTAAGCTTCTCTCAAAAGCCGAATCCTACACAATTGCAAGAGAAATCGTAACAACATAATAGCAATGACGCTTCACGGTGGGATAGATATATCATTTGAAACGTGCCAAGATTAATTTTCAAAAGTGGTTGCGGATCCAATCACTAAGAGGATATTGCAGATGCATTAATGGTGATTTGAGGCCTGCTACCCATTAAATGTGATGATTACACCGTTATCCGGGTGAATGACTCACTTAAGCGTGCAACAGATATTCTGGCGGTTAAACGCAGGTGTTCATTAATCGAAGGGGCAAAATATTTTAAATACACGCATTACCTTATCCCTTGCATTAACGGCATTTTGGGATTCGCGCTTTATCAACCGGATATGAATATAAAATTAAAGCTTTAAGTGATGGCTTTTAAGACTGCCGACCACCGATGAGCGATATCGCATCGCTTCAGGGAATAGGTGCTGCACAATTATCACCAAATGATCGTGCCGACAGCCGATAAGCGATATCGCATCGGGCTAGCGCATGGAAACAGAAGTAGGCGCATATAAAATGGTTTGGGGTTACCGATTGTGATATCGCATCGCACCGGGGGTAGGAACCGGGTGCCTCACCGAAGTACGTGGAATTCTGCCGACGGCCGATAGCGATATCGCATCGGGTTGGGATTTAAATCATAAAGCGGTTTCACATGAGGTATCGCCGATAGCCGATCGCCGATAGCCGATCGCCGATATCGCGTCGCATTGGGACATGAGTTATGTGCCGTTAGTGGTGTGCATGTAACATTGCCGATCGCCGATAGCGATATCGCATCGCCGGAGACCAAAATGCCATTTGAATGCATCTCTCATGTTGTTGCGATATGCGATCTTGCGATCGCTTTATCGTAATAACAAAAGATTATGTATTATTTGAAACATTGATGTCCCAAAAAGGCTTAAATACATGAAAACTCATTCGATTATGCGGCCTTTTTTGAACATGCAAGCATTGATGCCAAAATTTTAAAAGGGACCCATTCCATATGTTAATTTTTTGAAAATAAGAATGATATGAAATGGGGGGTTGTTGTAGGGCACAACACACCACAATTGAGTCGTTTTTCCCTTTCGATCTAGGAAAACCTATAATTAAGTCTAATGTGATGACATCCCATTTCCATTCTGGAATGGGTAATGGATAGAATAATCCTACTAGGTGCTGGTGCTTGGAATTGACTTGCTGACACTCAAGACATTTAGCTAAATAGTTTGCAATATCTCTTCTCCTTTTAGGCCGTAATAAGTTTTCTTTATTATAGAAAATAATTTCTAATATCAGGGATGGACAATGTAAGGGCTTCTATGGAACTCATCGAAAATTAAGTGTTTGACAATGTGCTGGTTAGGAACATACACTCTTCCTTTAAATTTAACAAGCTTTATTTATTTATACCATACTCGGTTTGGTTTCCAGATTTGTTTTCTTGCTTAGTTTGCTTCCATAAAAATTCATATTTAGGGTCCCTTGAGGCAGCTTATTTTATTTGATCAAAAAATTAATTTCAATCTGACTGTAGGAGAGTTCATACCCATAATGCAACTTCCTACTTATTGAATTTGCTACCCGGTTCTCCTTCACTTTAATATGCTTAATATCAAACTCAAATTCACTCAAAAGGACAGTCCATCTGACTTGATACACATTGATATTAAGTTGCTTAAAGAAAGTTGTTAGACTACTATAGTCGGTCATTAAAATAAACTTTTTTCCCAAGAGGTAGTGTTGTCATACCTTCAAAGAGTGTACTACCATAGTTGACTCTAAATCATAAGTTGCATATATTTGTTTATGTTCCTTCATCTTGCATGATTTGTAGGCTATTATTCTTCGCTCCTGCATTAGAACCCCTCTTACATCTTCCTGGCATGGATCTATGCAAATTACAAACTCTTTTTCTTGAATTGTAATTTTTAGTATCGAGGTCATCGTCAATAAATGCTTCAGCTATTCAAAACTATGTTGGCATTCTTTGGTCCACTTGAAGGCCCTTCCCCTTTTTTGTAGGGAGGTTATAGGATAAGAAATTTTGGAAAATCCACCTATGAATCGATGGTAATATCTAGACAAGCTCATGAACGAACTAATGTTTGGAGCATTTTTAGGGACATGCCATTCCATAATGGTCCTAATCATCTCAAGGATCTACAACTATTCCTTCAGAGGAAATTATATGTCCTAGGTCTTGGATCTGATCTTTGTAGAAATAACATTTACTAAATTTCACATATAGTTGATGGTCCTATGAAGTTTGTAATACCAACCACAAATTTTACTTATACTCCCCTAAATTTGTTGAGGAGATAAGAATATCATCAATAAATATGAGAACAAATGTATTTAAGTAGGACTGAAAAACATTGTTCTTCAAACTCATAAATTTTGTTCAGGCATTAGTAAGCCCAAGCAGCAAGACAACAAACTCATAATGACCATATCAACTTCTAAATGTTTTATTATAAATATCCTCTTCTTTTATTCTTATCTGATGATATCCTGACCATAACTCTACCTTAGAGAATATGGTGACACCCTTAATTTGATAAAACAAGTTGTCAATTCTTGGAAACAAATATTTATTCTTGATAACTAATTTATTTAGTTATTTGTAGTCAATACGTAACTACAGTATGCCATCCTTTTTCCCTAACAAATAGTACAAGGGCTCCCCAAGGTGACACACTTCCAAGGCAAATATATCCTTTGTCAAGTAACTGTTGTAATTCCATCTTCAGTTCTATTAGCTCAAGAATAGTCATACAGTAGGGGTATTTTGAAACTCGAGCTACACTTGGGACTAACTCTATCGTGAAGTCGATGTCTTTCTTAAATGGTAGCTTAGGGATTTCCTAAAGAAATATATTAGAAAAATCTTGGATAATCAGTATGTTTTCTACTGTGATATTTTTTATCTTTGGCATTGGAATATCCAACCTGGATGGCATAAGCTTGGCATCCTTTTCTAATGAATTTTCCTAACTAGCTAGCTATAATGGGTCATAACTTGATTTCCCTCCTAATTCCTTGAAGTTCATGTCTTATGTGCTCTTCATTGAGGAAAATAATAGTATTTTCCTTGCAGTTTATAAAGGACCAATGTCCTAGCAAACTCATTCCAATTAAGACATCATAATATCCTAAGGGAAACATATTTAAGGTTACCTTAATCAATTGTCTTGATATTTCAATAGGACAATTTTATACCTTAATAATTACTATTCTTTTAGTCCCAGTAGCTAATTGTACTAGCCAGAGGTCTTTAAATTTGTGGGTTTGTAACACGTATAACTCAACTGCCTTTGGGATGACATAGCTTAAACTAGCCCTTCGATCTATTAAAATAGAAACAACATGGTTAGCTATCTTACCTCCTAGCTCTATCATCATAGGTTGATATTCCATCTGGTGGTCTTCTAAGGAAAAATTAATCATTAGTATACTTCTTGCCACCTCTCCCACTACATAGGACTCTTGGATATTAGCGAACTACTCTGTTTTGGCACAGTGGAGGCAATTTTTGTAATAGTGGGGTTCCCCAAAAGCCCAACACTATAAAGGAGGTTTTTGGGATCGACTAGGTTATGGTCTTCTTGATACTTCTACATTCTTATCCTCACTATGAAATTTGGATTTTTGTTGATTCCTCCTAGAATATCTATTATGTTGTCCTTTATGATCATTTTTAGTGCTAGAAGCTTGCACACCATTGGTATTCTGAAAATTTCTTTGTCCTTTCTCATTGAGATTTTGATATGAAATGATCATAAACTAAAAACTGATGTAGAATCGATCAACCATTAATGAATTGAATGTTAGCTCAAATAACAGAAATCAAGGAAACCTACTTGAGGAGAAGGGTTTACGAAAACTGATTAAACATAAAAAAATGATGCATAACAGAAGTGAAAATAGTAAAAACACAACGATACCAGACATCAATATTGATGACAGAGTTCGTCCCTAATGGACTACGTTTCCGAGTCTCCTTTCAAGATAGCTGACCATTTTTATTAGGAATGAGAAGAACGTGTTGATTACATAGAGATTTGATCAGTATAAATGTGCACACATGCACTTCTGATCACTATCATCATATAGCCCTCTCAACCAGCTTTCTAACGCCTCTTACAGTTCCCAAGTCTAACTCCAGATGCTCCTATAACACTGAAACCAAAACCACCTATGACCTCCAGAATCTGTAAACAAAATATCAAAACCACTCCTCCTTCATCAATGAAGTAAAACTGCCTTTTATAGGCCTCTAGGTTCATGAAAGTGTCCTTGGGCTGGTTTGTAGATGCATTTGGTTTCTTTTGGTTAGGTTTGAGGCTCGGTCTTGTTACAAAGTGACACCTAGGGTAGGTGGACATGACCTTCGAATTAGTTTTAACAAACAAAACCATATAAACCAAAAATAAACTTTGGATAAATCCCAAAAGTGTTTGCAGTTAGATTTAATCAGGCAGAGGTTGGATAGCTCATGTGAGTGGTGACCGAACCCGCATTTTAGGCACTGATGGTTATGCTAACAACTTTTGACCTGGTAGTCAATGCTTCAGCATGTTCACATGCAATCCAGTGATGGTTTCTACTACAGTTCCAACTGGCGGTTCCAACCTAACGGTTGTTGTAACGTTAAGTATAGGCAATAATCAATGTTGTGTTCACATGTGAGCTTCTTACACAGTTTTCTATGGGAGGTTAACCTATTGTATCATTAACTCCCGACTATGTGGTTAACGTACACCTGTACACATGTAATCAAGGTTTCTAACGGGTTAGGGTCAATGGTTTAGGATTGTTTTATGTTCTTTTACAATGTTTTGTTTGTAATAACATTAGGTCGAGATTTTTTATACTAGGGTTTATGTATTAATTAAATACATTGTAGTGTTGTATTGTGATAGGGTTGTTAGGACTTAGAACTATGTCTTAGGTGATAGTTTTTTAAATGCATATCCATCGATTTAGGTTTATTTTTAGGATTTAGGTTTTTATAATACATTTGTCACAATGTGACAAAGCCAAAAGAATATCATCGAGACAAGAGCATTTACAATGACACCCTAAATCATGAGAAGGTGAACCATATTGAACCTTTGCAATGGACAACATCCATGTCAACACATCAAACCTTTGCAATGGACGACACAACCATGTTGACACCAAATATTGCGAGTCAAATGACAAGACACATGTTGTTGAAAAATTCAGGTGGAACTATCGATGAACACAAGTGGAATGCCAAGTACAAACCCTCTCAACTGAACACCATGCAAAACCATAAGAATTACCTGAACAACCTAATCCATAATCAACATTGTCAAAGTTGAACAAAAATGATGACAACACTAAACACTTGTGAAACTGAATCAACGGAATCCTCCTGGATCATTCCTCTCCACTTGAAAGCTTTTGGACCACAAAAGTTTGACTAATCAAATAGTCAATGAGGGTAGAACTCCCTCTCCTTCCATCTTGACTTGACGATGTATCAATACATCCAATCAATCACCTGCAAGTGATGATCCTGATGATGTTAACCATGGTACTTTTTGAGTCAATGGTCTATTTCATCCATCTACAGTATGAACAACTTGTGATGCTGGGAAAACAACCTGTTATGAACATGGCAATTGAATTCTTTCCAAGAAGAACCATGAGTTAGTGATTCACAATATTTGAAAGCAGTCTCTACTGAATTTTGTTTAATACCATCAACATGTATAAACAATCTATTCTGCAAAATGATAGAGACAATCAAAGATATACTTGACATTGAACCAGCTACTTAATTTATCATACTTTCTTGATGTCTGATTACTAAGTGAACTTTTTGCAATGAACCTATCCAACTGTAAGGTGAAATTTGCTGCAACTTAGTTTGATTCTGAAAGTATTGAATTAGTTGTTGATTTGTTTGAATCACTTTTCCTTCATTTAAATGATGTTTCCATTGATTAGCATTTCCTCTAATGCATAAATTCTCATTAGAAACTTTGACACTACTTTAGAGAATGCTTAGATATGAAAACAAATAGGTTTCCTCTCCACTTGAAACGAGGTTTTGAAATTGTTCGAGACATGACATGGTGTCATAATACAAGAGAAATCGCACACTGACTTTCCCCAATACTGACCTATATCCCTGCAACTGTTAAGTTCCAATCTTAAACCGAATTGATTCATTCTGACATAAGGAAGAGGAGATTTAGGCACAAAATGTAATTCATGTTGTATTCCTTGCATATGAATAAGATGTTTGGTTTTACATAGAACTGAAATTGTTTCTATCTCTTTAAACAAACCATTTTTAAGCTGAGTTCCATAACTTAAACAAGAATCATGTTGATTGTTATGTTGATCCCTTACACACATGATTACAAACCTCTTGTTTGAACTTATTACACACTTTTTCTGATTAACATTAAATACATTCAAGTGATTTTTGTTTTGATGTGCCCTGATAATAAATTCAACCCCATCTTTCTCAAGGTGATATTTATGTTCCCTTATGTAAAATACTCCATCACGATCATAAAGATAAGGACTTCCTAAGACAAATCCACATATGTCTTCTGGAACCACATCTAATTCCACTTCATAAATGTAATTAGATGTTATGGCAAATCTTAATCGACATTATTTGGTGACTTTTATCTGAGTTTACTTATTTAGCCATCCTAATGGGCAATGTCTTGGATGGTTTCGTGTTTCCAAACCCAAAAATTTAACTAAATATTCAGATATTAGATTCTCGTGTGATCCACTATCAAATATTGTATCTATCTTTGTATGCTTAGAATTTATCCTTATGTTAAACAATTCGACTCTTTCATCCTCCTATGAAGGATTTATGTTTGATGAAGATGCAATAGTTTTCGAACTTGAACCAATTTTAGGAATTTTACCTGTCGTAACCATAGTGGTTATCCTCCTTTCCTCACCTGAATCTGAACCTGGATCCTACTGGACTGCTGCAATGGCCTATTTTCATCCTTCTCCTTAAGGAAATTTTTGGGCTTAAGTTCTAGATGAATTTTCCAGTGCTTTGATTCATCATGACTGATTCTCTGGAAATGAGAACAAGTAGGTCTTTCCTTCTGAACAATAACTAATTTATTTCTCTTTGAATTATTCTTATCCTTACTCTCACTGGAATCTTTAGTTTCCAACTCTTTGGATGACTGTGATGAAGACTTGAATGGTCGGCCACCTAATTCAATATCTATGGCCTGAACACACACCTCATCAAAATCATTAGGATTACACATCAATAAAGTATGCTTCAAATATTAATGTAAATTACTGATGTATTTTAACAAAGTTTCACGTATATCTAATGAAATACCAAGTGCCAATTCTTTCTTCCTGAATTCTCTACCCTTTACCTTATCTCAAATGATGCCAATCAATAGCAGCTTGTTGCATGTATCCTAAAGGATATAACTATTTCCTAATATATTTTAAAAACTTAGACCATGACGAGATGACTTTTCCTTTACGCTTTACATCTAATTGAGTTTTACTTTCCCACCAGATTAAATTTGTTACCCCCATTCTAAATGTAGCTAACTAAATTTTAGTTTTATCGCTAGGAATGTTCTAAATGCGACAATACACTTCTAACTGCTTAGTCCAGTTATCTAACATTTTAGGATTCATTTCACCATCATAAACAGGTAACTCAAATTTCACATCAAGTTTCAAAAGAGATGTTTTCTTAGGTTTCTTTTTTGTTTTAGATTCTGCACTGGAAGAACAAGAAGAAGAAGATCATGATGGAGATGATTGAGGTGAAGGTGGTTTATCAGTCTTCCCTTTACATCTGTCCTTCTTCGATGCCTTTGAAGAAGAAGCTACATCCCTCGCCTTCTTGTCTTCATGCAATTATCCCAACATCTATTCCATGGTTAAGAATGCCTACTGAAAAGGTTCTTCACTCATCTTAGTTTCAGTGTTTTCACCTGCATCAAATCCTGACATGGTCGATCTATGAACGAATCATCGCTTTCCAATCTCTGGATCGATCTGCTTAAGGATTCCTTCTCCTCATTTCGACTTTGACCTGATTAACATTCAATGGAAAATTCTACAAATGCAACGTACTATGGTACCAAATTATACGATCTGAAATGATAATAAACTAAAAACTAATGTAGAATTGATCAACCATTAAGGACTTGAATGTTATCTCAAAGCACAAAAATCAAGGAAAACTTCTTGATAAGAAGACTTTACGACAACTGATTAAACATAAAATAAAAGGATGCATAACAAAAGTTAAAATAGTAAAAACATAGCGATACCAAAAGCAAGATTGATGACGGAGTTCATCCCTGATGGACTACATCTTCAGGTTTGCTTTCAAGATGGATGGCCATTTTTATTAGGAATCAGAAGAAGGTGTTTATTAAAGAGAGATTTGATCATTTTGAATGTGCACGTAGGCACTTCGCATCACTATAATCGGTTAGCCCTTTGAACTAAATTTTGAACACCTCTTATGGTTCCCAATTCCAATTCCAGATGCTCCCATAACACTGAAAGCAAAACCATCTATGACCTCCAGAATCTGCAAACAAAATATCAAAACCACTCCTCCTTCATCAATGAAGTAAAGCTGCCTTTTATAGGCCTCCAGGTTCATGAAAATGTCCTTGGGTTGGTTTGTAGATGCACTTGGTTGCTTCTGGTCAGGTTTGAAGTTCAGTCCTATTACAAAGTGACACCTAGGGTAGGTGGACATGACCTTCGAATTAGTTTTAACAAACAAAACCATATAAACCCAAAATAAACTTTGGATAAACCCCAAAACCATTTACAGTCATATTTAACAAGGCAAAGGTTGGACAACTCATGTGAGTGGTGACCAAACCCACGGTTTAGGCGTCAATGGGTCCGTTGACATTTTTTGAGCTGGCGGTCAATGCTTCAGCATGTTCACATGCAATCCCATGACGGTTTCTGTTATGGTTCCAACTGGCGGTTTGGACCTAGCGGTTGTTGTAACGTTAACCATAGGTGGTTATCAATGTTGCGTTCATATGTTAGCTTCTGACACGATTTCCTATGGGAAGTTAACCTGCTATATCGTTAACTCTTGACTGCGTGGTTAACTTACACCTATTCACATGTAATCGGGGTTTCCAACGTGGTTAGGGTCAATGGTTTAGGACTGTGTTATGTATTTTCTCAATGTTTTTTTTGCAATAATATTAGGCCGAGAGTTTGTTTAGGCTATGGTTTATGTATTAATTGAATACATTGTAGTGTTATATTGTGATAGGGTTGTTAGGAAATAGAATTGGGTCTTAGGTGATAGGTTCTTTTTTATGCATGTGCGTCGATTTAGGTTTATTTTTAGGATTAAGGATTTTATAATACATTTGTCACAATGTGACAAAACCAAAAGCATATCATCGACACAAGATAATTTATAATGACACCCTAAATCCTGAGAAGGTTAACCAGATCGAAACTTTACAATAGACAACACCAATGTCGACACATCGAACCTCAGTAATGGATGACACAACAATGTTGACACCAAATCTCGCGAGTCAAACGACAAGACATATTTCACTGACCAATCCTAGTGGAACTATCAATGAATACAAGTTGATAGCCAGGTACAAACCCTCTCAACTGAATGCCATGCAAAACCATAAACGTTACCTGAACAACCTGATCCATAACCAACATTATAGAAGCTGAAGTGAAGTGACCACGACACTGAATACTGATGATGACACTTCAACACCTGTGTAACTGAATCAACAGAATCCTCCTCGATCATATTTTCTTCTTCTCTCTTCATTTGCTAGTAGCAAATTCAGGCCTTTTGAATCACCTCATCAATTGAATTTGGGTTATCAAACTCCAACTTCTCTTTCTTCTATATTAGTAAGCTACTAATGAAGCGCCGCACTTTATTTTTCTCCACATGAATGTAGGGAGACTATCTTAGTAAGGAAGTAAAATTGGTTACAAGTTTTTCCATAGAAAAATTCCCCAACCTAATATCATGAAACTCCTTCACCTTTTCATCATAAAACCATTCTGTTAGATATTCATCCTTAAAAATTTTCTGGAATTTGTCCCATGTTACCTTTGCTCCTCAATTCCCATACAAATCTTAATTTATTCTGACCATAAGGTGGTCTTTCCTTGTAACTGATAAATTGCCAGTCTAGCCTTTAGATTATTGTCATGCTCATAAATTTGAAAATATATATCCACGTTGATTCACAATGCCTCAACAACTTTCTTCGCTTCTCCATTAAACATCGAGGGCTTATTTTTTAAAATTCCCCTTGCAATTCAATATTTTGTCTTTTGGTCTCCTTTCCACCAATACCATTATCATATTCCTCTCCATTATCATTTCCCACCCTGTTGACTCTGAATGGTTTTCCCTTTGTTCTTGTGTTTTGACCCTGTTCCCACTATCAGGCCTTGGATTTTGATTCCTATGATTTTGTCTATCAGAGAGACTCTTCATCATTCTTTCTTTTTCTTATCTCAATCTATCATTATTAGCGGTTAAATTATTCCTTTCAACTTGTAATTGTTGAACTATTTCTAATAATATTGTGTTGGCATTGCGGGGTTCCTCTGCTAACTGTACCTACATCTCCAGGTTGGCTTCTACAAAAGGTGTTGTCCCAGTTCCTACAACTAGTCTTTTTGGTAGTGTAATTCCATATCCTCTCCTCATCCTGTTCACTCTGTGCAACATTTATACATTTTCACATTCCACAATTGCCCAAACAGGCCAAAATGTTGAAACATGGCTTTGATACCACTTGTAACATGCTTACCTACATAAAAACAAATCTTTCACTAACTCAATTTCTATAACAAAATGGCTTACGAAATAAACAATATGCATGTTTACTTACTATATAAACCCTTAATTCTCTTACATAAATGTTAATTCAAATACTTTTATGACAACCAAAGGGAATTGAACAAGGTTTAAATATTTATGCATATTGACAGGACTTGAGGTTTGTCCCGATCATAATATGTTTATCACTTAAGGTTTTGGATTTACTGCATAGCATGGCTTATTAATATTCAAAATTCCCTAAGAATTAAGGTTATTAGGTGAATTTCCTAATTGAATGGGTGCCACTTGGTCTTGTTTTCTTTGGCAAGTTGCCACAATTCTACAGATATTTCCCAAACCCTTGATTGTTATACATGTAATTTACTCCACCATTGATCCAACAAGGTGTTGATCTGAAAATCCTTCAAATTCCAAAGAAGTTAAGGTAAATACTAGTTTTTCCAACCCGTGTTACCCATCATCTGCACTCTTCTTGGTGTAGAAAGCAACTCTGCTACAACCCTTACAACTTAGGGTTCTCATTTCGTTACGCTAGGTAAACTACCTTGCAATTCCTCTTCATTTTGCTAGGATTTATCCTTTTCTACAACCATTGAATATATATTTTTTGAGTTAATGATAGTCACTATTATTCCCTAGGGATTTTCAGGAGAGATGAGCTTGAGATGACATGGGGTTTCTCAAATACATAGGTTGCCTAGTCTTCCTTCCAAGTGCAAGAACAATATGTTTCCCTATCTACTCATTTTCATCTTCTTTTCATGCAATATATATAGTCACAGGGTTTCTGAGTTAACGGATTCTTGACCCATCTTATGGTAGGCCTACTCTCATGATGCCAAACTACCATAGGTATACTATGGAGTTATGAATTTAATTTCACACTTGTTCTTCAATTATTATTATTAGTTTCTGAGGGTATTTCCATGTCATATAACATCTAGACAGGTGGTGACATAGGTTCATCTTTCAACCCCACTCATGTCTTTTCTTATAGTCTCTAATCATAATTGGTGGAGAAGGAGTAACATGATCAACCTGTTGACCCTCGTACATGTTTTCTTATTTCCAGGTTCCTGTGATGTAGGAAAGTGTTCCCTTTGTGGATAGAGGCAACCCCTCTAGCCCTAGAGTGGGTCTACTCATGGCAAAAACAAACCAACAATTGATCTCCTTAAACAATCATCATTGGATGCCTACGTCAAATCGATGGTTGATGGAGTTCTGTTGCACTACTCCGGCTTCCATTTCCTTCTCCTTAACGAGCAATTAACCTAAAACAACACAAACAAACAACAAAGCAGATAACCAGGAAACAACAACAATCGATTTACTCATAAAGTCAAGAAGTCATGAGATATCAAGTAAATTACATAAATGACATAGGAAATCATCATTGGTTGTATTAATAATGAATCAAGAGTAAGCTTACAACCAAGTCTTCACGTCAAAAGCCCTCTCGGAGGATCCAGCTTGTATGTTTCTCAAGCATTCACTCTTCAAGGATGGGTCTCCCAACATACAATGTCTCTCTCTCACTCATAAGCTTTTAACACAAAGCTAAGGGCACTCCACAACCTTTCACAAGCTATTAACAATCCCACACTTGTCACACTCACACCAACTATCTATCAAACTCTGTAGTGTACTTAGGGGGGATAATATGGGGTACAAAGGGAGGTACCCAAGGGAATAATTTAATAATGGGATGGGCCATAGAAATAAATAAGGTGGTTAACCCATATCATGTAAGGGATCACAAGTAGTTAGTAATAATGTAATGGGCCCATGGTATTAGATAGATGGTATTGAGGGAACCATGGTAGTAACCCATGGTATTGTATGTATGAGGCCTATATAGAGGCTAGAGACTCCACATTGAGGGATGTAAAGGAATATTGTATGAACAAGCATGTGGCTTGTGGAGTGTTCTCCTTCCTTAAGGAGTGAGTGTATGGTGTTTCCCTACCTTAAGGGTTTTGATCAATAAAGTGAAGCATTTCTCTATCTTCAGATCTTGTTATTTCTTGGGTTTATTTCTATTATCATATATTTCGTGGTGGCAAGTTTGTAGATCTAATCTGTACATTTTGGGAAAAAATATACAAAATATAATTGTAGATCTAAATTCTTTGTGAAAATTACCCAAGGTAAAAAAAAATCTGCCAAATCGGAGTCTAGATGAAGGAGATATCACTGATATAAAAATTAGTGGTGTTGCAGACATTTTTCGGGGTGACAAATTTGTAGATCAGATCTGTATGTTTTGGGGGAAATATACAAAATCTAATTGTATATCTGGATTCTTTGTAAAAAAATACCCAATTAAAAAAAAAAATCAGCCGAATCGGAGCCCGGATGAAGGCGATATTGCTGATCTAAAAATCAGTGGTGTTGCAGACATTTCTTCGGGGCAGCGAGTTTTTGGTGTAGAACTGTACATTTTGGGGAAAAATATCCAAAATCTAATTGTAGATCTATATTCTTTGTGAAAAAATACCCAATTTCAAAAAAAAAATCAGTGGAATCGAAGTGTAGATGAGGGAGATATCGCTGATTTAAAATCAGCTCTTTTTTTTCAGAATTTTTGGTGATGGTGCGTGAGTTGCAGCGCATATCTGAAATTCCATTGCCTAGATCAGGATTTCTATCCCATGGAAAGATGGAGAATGGTCATTCCATTTCCGAAAATAGGTCATAATAGGGATTCTAATCAATATTGACTAAACTGTGGCCACTTGAAATTTTCGCCAAGTAAGTGATATTTTTTTTCGTGTCGTTTAGCAAGAGGATTTTTACAAGAAAAGATAATGGCCCTACTCTTGAACAATTCATAAAAAAGAGAAAGTTCACATATGGGACAGATTGGAAGGATTTAGTGTGGCTTGGTTTCAAAGATGAGGCTACCAAATGGTATTTCTCACTTGATAGCAAGCAGTTGACCAAACTTTCAAATGATGAATTTGAAAGAGTCCTTTTAGAGAAATTGTCTCGTGCTAAAAAAAAGGAGAGTGAGACACGTAAGGGGTTATTTTCTACTGGTGTCTCCTTATTGTAGGTTCGTGGATTGATTTAGAAGGAGAAGATCATTGTGTCTATAAATTCTAGTTGCAATCATAATTTTATCAATGTTAATTTGGCAAAAAATTTGCAAGTTCCAGTGAAACAGATGGAGCACACACAAGTTAATAATGAGTAGGTGCAAGTTTATAAGATTTGAAGATTTCTATGGACAAGTATATATTGCACTCTAATTTTATGCTTCAAATATGGCTAATGAGGATGTTGTTTTGGGATACTCGTGGATGGAATCGGTGGGTACTATAAATATTAATGTGAAGAAGAAATTCTTGAAGCTCTCGTATAAAAAGAAGAAAATTACATTACAGGATATTTCCATCAATAAATAGGTAGAGTCCAGAGAGGCATAAATAGAATATGTTCTAGGGACTGACATATCAGATGATGAGCCATTGATGATCGACAATCAAACACAAATAGAGGCTGAAGCAGAAAAGGCTACAAGTGTTGATACATCAGATGAAGGCTTAGTGGTTGAAGTAATATTGGAAGATAAGACACCACAACAGGCATGAAAACATGCACCAGATACCCATCAGGCTCCATTAGGTGGTGAATTAAAGAAAGATACATACTCGGTTAACACTTCATCATATCACCACCCACATCACCCCGCAAGAAAACAACCAACAAGATGGTAACGAATTAACCACAAGGACAACAACCCCCGCATGACAGATAGAGAGGAGCGAAGATCCACCTACTACACATCAACACAGAAGAACCACCACGGTCAACTTCCTTCTCAAGCGAGCGAGGCACCAGCGAGATCGAGGGTTCACCTTTCCCTTAGATGGCTAGATGCACGTGCATGGTACCAGTTGGCTACTCTTTTGAGTAGATCTTATTATTTGTGTTCTTTCCATGTTTCGAGGACGAAACATGTTAAGGGGGGTGGAATGTAGTGTACCTAGGGGGGATAATATGGGGTACAAAGGGAGGTACCCAAGGGAATAATTTAATAATGGGATGGGCCATAGTAATAAATAAGGTGGTTAACCTGTATCATGTAAGGGACCACAAGTAGTTAATAATAATGTAATGGGCCCATGGTATTAGATAGATGGTATTGAGGGAACCATGGTAGTGACCCATGGTATTGTATGTATGAGGCCTATATAGAGGCTAGAGACTCCACATTGAGGGATGTCAAGGAATATTGTATGAACAAGCATATGGCTTGTGGAGTGTTCTCCTTCCTTAAGGAGTGAATGTATGGTGTTGCCCGACCTTAAGCGTTTTGATCAATAAAGTGAATCATTTCTACCTATTTCGATCTTATTATTTCTGGGTATATTTGTGTTCTTATATATTTTCAGATCATTTATATAACAAACTCAAAACACTACCAGCACTACCCAACCAAAAGAACTAGCAGATCATACCAAAGGTGAGTGCCTTGATAGGAGGAGTCTCCATGAAATGGAGGAAGAGGAACTCATCCTTAAGGAAGGTAGCACAAATGGTGGAACTACCATTCCAAAGGGGGAAGGGCAACCCAAACCAACCCAACAACCAGGTCTAGAGACATCCAGAAGGCCGACTGTTGGAACAAATTTTCCCAATCTGGATCGTCGCGAGCTGTAAACTAAGTCTCCATGATGACATCGCTTGGAGAAAATGCACGTAGAACCATCATCACTATATATAGCTGATAACTTCGTGCCGGGTCTAGAAATCCGACCGTCACGGGAAACAGATGTACACCTACGATGAAGTCATGATGAGACTATTCATGACATGGGATCATCGGGTATATTAAGGGTTTACTCACGACGAGGCAAAAACTTAGGGAATGAGGGTCAATTTGCAGCATCAAAGAGCATTTTCTTAATCTTATTATATTATTTGGAAGATATGAACATGTTTATTTGACACATGACACAACAGAAATACTGAGATGAGGACAGTGACAAATCACTGTGTAACAGATGCCCCCTAAAGCATGAAGCCCGAGAGAGTAGGAGGGGTGAAATGCTTTACGAAACTGTCTAAACTAGAAAATTGCCTCAAAGATCCTACACGTGCAAGTACAACTGGTATCTATGATATTGAAATACATATAGTCTAGGCATGGGCGCAGCCATCCAAAAGACATAGGAAACTAGGTCTATGATATGGACACAACCATCTAGTTGACAAGACCATGACAATGTTAAAGGTTTGGTCGCAGCCATCCATCAAAGAGTCATATATGTAACCATGAACCAATCCATGCAGCCCAAACATATGTAATCTTAGTTCAGGTTCTTGAAACCCATCCAAATTATTTTACAAAGTCTATCATGCGAACAGATGTGATGAGGTCGAGCATGATAGAAAGTCACTTGATTATCGGTCAATGATGAAAACTGTTAACAAGTGCGAGAGAAACCACCAATAAGGCCAATGGTTCTCAAGGTATTGTCCAGTACAATCCACTAAGTGTGAAAAATCAGCTGAAGTCGAACACTCATGGAATCACCCAATCGAAGACCAATAATGAAAGTCTATCATCAAGCGCGAAGAGCTTGCCATTGAGGCATGCAAGCTCCAAGGTACCGAAGGGGATCTCTAGATCAATCTCCTGGATAATGAGCTGGCGTCGACAGGAGATGACCCATCACTAGAGGGCCATAATGTTTCCCCCATCAACGACACGAGATAAGGAACAAGTGGTAGATGGTGAAATAGAGTATCAGAGGAGGAGGTAAGGGTGTAAACTGCAAAGGATTATACTCTTGAACATATCAGTGACATGTCTCTGGATTGTGGCGGCACTTTGGTACCAAGGGATCAGAGGCTTGATGGAGACAAGATAGATCAGATGGAATGAGGCAGAATGGCTACCTAGAACCTCGGAAGGCCAACTAACGATGTTTGGATATCCCAACCTGACAAGAAGCAAAAGTGTCAATGTCCAAGAGTGATTAGTTGCCGCAAGTAACCAACGACGACTTCCAAATTTTCCCCTACCATTGCTGGCGAGTACCGCAATTATTTTTGAAAATGAGCATGAAGGGGATAACATATGCTTGTAATATAAATTCAACCTTCGGATGAATCGAACCTAGTGATAGTTTAATGAGCCCTAGGGAGGAGAAGCTCGAGTCGCATCACAGTGACGAGTCCATTGTCATTAGGGTTTAATGATTCTGACATAGGTAAAACTCAGAGTCTTTTTCATGTTTAGAGAGTTTGAAAAAGACATGAGAAGAAAACTCCAGGGGGGTCCTTTTTGGTAAATTTGTGTCCCTCGAGCCCGAAAAAGTATAAAATAATACACGAGAGAACTGCTTGACCATTACGATCAAGGAGTAATTTTCGTAAATAGTGACCTCTATCTAAAAAAGTCGAAAAGAGATCGAAGGCACGTTGTTTTGTAGCCAATATTAAAATTGAAATGACAAAAGTCCAACAATATTTTCATGTTTATACAGTTGGAAAAGAGCTCAAAGTAGTCTGCCTTTTATTTCGTTTAACGAGTCAAAAGGAATAACTCGGCAATATTTTCGTCTTTTAAATCAGAAAAGAGCTTAAAGAGGACTTTACGGAAGATACAGACCAAGTGTATACAAATCATGACACACGCCAACCATCTTTGTTTTTGCTCAAAACATTACACCATAAGATCCATTCGACATAAATACATTACACTTGGAAATTAGGTTAAAACTCAAAAACCCTAATTAAAAACCAAACTTAAATAAAAGAACCCAAAACCCTATAGTGTAAAACTCTAATTTTTTGAAAAAACACTATAAAAGGAGGGTATGGTAATTTTATTTTTACATTTACATTGTGAGTTTTTACCTTTGGTGTTTTGGTGTGCAAACCTGAGCAAAGTTTCGAGCTCGATTCTGGCACCAACGATCCACGATTTCGCCCAAGACTTTCACCAAGTAAGTAATCTTTCCTTTGCACTGCATTTCAATAGTTTTTTCATTCAATTTGGTATTAGGTAGGTGGTTTTAGGTGGATTTTCAAATTCAAATCTGCCTCTCGGTCCTCGTAGAAGATTCGCTCGAGTTAGCAACGACTGACCGTGGTAACACGTACAACCATCGGGATTGTCACAAGAGATAGATGTACTCTCGCGATGATCTCAAGAAAAATGAACTATTGACCTTGAGCCATTGCCACTGTTTGGAAAACAACTGTGACGGCGCAGTGAAGTTGAAATTTTATAATTTATGGATTTAAGCTCATGAAAAGGGTTCTAATCCATTTTTCCTTTGATGGAGGGCAACATGGCATTTGTGTGGCAAGAAAGAACTCATGATAACAATGATGAAGAAGCATTTAACGATCCCAGGTGTAGAAGAGATTTACTTGCATGTGGATTGTTGAAATTCTTCCTCACTCCACATCTTCGAGCACAACCTGATTTGCTAGAGTTGTTAATCCGCTCTTGGAACCCGACGGATGGGAAGTTCGTCATTCGGGGAAAAGATATTGAATTTGATGCTACAGATATATATTTCCTGACTAGGTTGTCTCGTCGTGGTGAGAGGTTGATCCTAGAGGGTCAACAGGTCACCGGTGAGACACTAGACATGTTGATAGCACGGGTGTGCCCAGGGGCACGCAAATCACACACTAGCGGGAAACTACAGATCCCAACCGTGGAAGACTTGACTCTTCGCTTGTATTATTCATGGTGATGAGAACAACAGGTTCTCAAGCCCAACACAAGGCGATGAAGAATCACCTTTAGTTATCTCTTGATTTCTTTCACCCAACCATGTACAACTCGGTCGAAGTAGTGGCCATTAATATGAAGAGGAAACTCACAAAGAGCTATCACGGGGAGATGAAGCAGTTTGGATACAGGTCTATTTTGATCCCACTCATGCTAGAGCAGGTGCCGTCTCTTCAGTTGCAAGATAGGGACTTATACAGGCTTAGACCAAGGGAGACCCGCATCACCTGTTGGGCACATGTTATGCCGCGAGGGGGAGGTGATGGACCGGCGCCATGGGAGATGCTATTCTGAGAGTGGCTAGGTCGCCAGATAATCTTTGTCGAGGACTAGCCATATGAAGGCATGGACTTTCACGGAGACCCTGACATGATGCTTCCTCCTGGCGAACAGTGGGATGATGGAGGTAAAACACTTGATCGAAACAACACACTAATTTTGTATTTTGTTTTTTATGATGTTTTTGGATTTTATCATGCATATGTCTTAATGACTTGCATATGTGGGACTAGAGAGGCCTGTGGGACTACCACCTGAGGCACAGAGGGATCCACAAGGCACCACAAAGTTGGCCTTGGTTCCCCCAGCTAGCAACACAATGGAGGAGATAGCCCGTAACATTGAGGGCCTGACTGACAGGATCCCGAATTACAAGGGGATCGAAGAGGTCCCTGTAGAGTACTATAGACATATAGTTAAAGTGATACCTAGCGTGCATAAAATCTTGAGACGAGTTTCACGGGCAGTGATGTGCTATAGTTAGCATAACCCACCGCAGTAGATACCTAGGCTTTACTTTCTGTTGATTTTTTGAGAGACATGTGTCTCGGATGTATTGGACACAGACACTATTTTTTGACATATACACTTATTTTTTGAGCGCCTTGGTGTGCCACATGACATCTATATATATATATATATATATATATATATATATATATATACATGCTATCTTATGGTTCATTATTGTGTCTAAATGCTTCTATAGAAGTTTGGTAGGACAATAAGGCAGAAAACAACATCAGATGTCAATTGGACTTGTGCATGCCAATGTTGCGTTAAAGCATCATGACCAAAACTTTGTTGACAGCTTCTACCTGGCCATTGACCTGAGGATAATATGGCGTTGAACTATCATGCCACAAGCCCAGCTGGGTTGTTAACTCAGTCATCATATGATTATGGAAATGAGAAATGTGATCAATGACAATAGCCTAAGGGACTCCGAAATGTGAAATGACATGATTAAATAAAAATTGTGTCGCCTTCTTACCTTCATTAGATAGCGTAGGCATGGCTTCGGCCCATTTCGTGAAATAATCAATGGAAACGATGATATACCCATGCCCCCCAGCGGAGTGAGGTTTACAGGTCATATAATCAATGCCCCACTTGGCAAAAGGGCTGACGGTAATGACAGGATGCAAAGGAGTAGGGGGTTCACACATCTTCCATTAGTAGATTTGGCACACATGACAAGAGCGGATGGTGAGAATGCAATCCTTGAAAATAGACAGCCAAAAATAACTAGCACAGAGATCTTCTGAGTAGTAGCATACCTGGACATATTACCACCACAGGTGCCAGAGTGGCAGTCATTCAAGACTCTTTTGACTTCCTTGAACATCAAACAATGACGAAGAATAGAGTTAGTGCTGACACAATATATGATGTCCCCAATAATGTGATAAGGTTGACAATGATGCGAATACATCACTGAGCATCCTTAGATCAATCAGGACGAAAGGAGGATGTCTGAAGGTAGATAATAATATCCCCATACCATGGATCGAGGGTGCTAATCAAGAATAGAGACTCATCTGAAATATGGTCCTCTGATTAAGAGGGCGCGGTCACAGGTGGTAGGGAGTAGAGCAACTCAGCGAAAACAAGGGATTTCTTAGACTTGGATGTTCTGAATTCCAAGTCAAACTCTTGAAGGATGACAATCCACTTTGAGTACTTACCCCCCAATAACTGACGTGACAAAATGTACGTCATTGGGTTGCAGTCAGAAATCACCGTCGTGGTGCGCAACAGTATATAGTGATGGAAATGTTGGATGGCATCAATGGCGGCGAATACCAACTTCTCGACATAGGCATAGCAAGTTTCCATGTCAAGTAGATTACGACTGAGATAGAAGATAACATGCTCAGTACCATCATCATCGTCTTGGACCAGAACCATGCTAATGGTGCTATTGGCAGAGGCCAAATAAAGAGTATAGTCAAAGTGATAATCAAGTGAATGTAACAACAGAGCAGAAACAAGGAGTGCCTTGAGCTACTTAAATGACTTGTGCAATGGTATCCCAAATAAAAGGACTATCCCATTTTAGTAATCTCGTATAGCCTTTGGCCACTTCAACATATTTTGGAATAAAACGGCGTAAAAAAATTGCTTTACTATGCAAACTTTGTAATTGCTGCAAAGAAGCAGGGGGAGGAAGATTCAAGATGGCTTCAACCTTAAGGGGATCCAAGCGGAAGCCCTCTTTGGAGACGACAAACCCAAGAAGTGTGCTAGATTCAATGCAGAAGACACATTTATGTGGATTAAGACGAATATGATAGTGTCGACAGCGGAAAAAGATTTCGCGAAGGAGATTTGGATGGTCTTGGCACTTCGCTGAATGAGCCAGAAGGTCATCTAGGTAAGCCTATACAATGTGCCGAATATCATGGAATGCGTAAGACATTGCATGTTGGAAGGTAGCACTAGAATTTTTTATGCCGAAAGGGAGTTTCTTATAGGTGAAAGTACCCCACGGATAGATAAAGGCGGTATTGTGTTGATCTTCGGGCGATATATTGATCTGGTTGTACCTAGAGAAGTCGTCCATAGAATAAATCTTGCTCCTAACACACTTATCAATGAGCTGGTCAATGAAAGGTGTGGGGAAATTATCTTTGGGACAGGCACGATTAATGTCACGATAATCAACACATACCCTAATAGTGCCTTGTTTCTTGGCCACAACAACAATATTAGAAACCCAATCTATAAGTGGGATAGGGTAAATAAAACTAGCTTTAAGAAGCTTTTCAACTTCCACTTTGATAGCTACAACCTTTCGGGGGTGCACGGGGCGTAGACGTTGTCGAACAGGTTTAGCACTCGGATACGTAGGTATTTCATGCACTATGATGCTAGGATTGACGTCGGGCATCTATTCATATGACCAAGCAAAAACATCACAAAATTCTCGAAAAAGATTAGTATAAAGCTGAATCTCCTCCGGAGTAGAGGTTACTCTGACGTGAATATGCTCGACAACCCCTGGATTAACAGAGATGATGATAGGTCGATTTTGAGTAATGTTCCCCATATTACCCTCAGAGAAAACTTGATGGATTTGAATAGGTGTCTGAAGGGGTTGGGAGGGGATACAAGAAGCAAACCGCTCAAGACAAGTAAGTATAGCCCCATGGGTAGGGAGAAACGAGGGAGGATGGTGATGATCAAACCAAGTGGGTTCGTCAAAAGACAAAGTCTCGATAATCACTTCATCAGAAGGAAAGAGTTCCTGTAAAGGGTCCAAAGAAGCGCCATCTCCAAGCCAAGGGGATTCGACGTACGAGTCGAGAGCCCTACTCAAAGGAGTAGGTTTAGGAAATGAAGCCGATGTAGAAATAATTTCGACGTAGTTGAGCTCGACAAGACTCAATGGCATGAAATCGCCCCAAGATTCTACCAGATCAGTGGGAGGAAGAACCCACGGATTAGAACAAACAAAAATCATATTGATGGGAGCGATGTTTTGAGGTGGGAGCAAAAAAACACCCATGAGGGCAGGATCTTTAAAAAGTCTAGCACCCACACTCTCATACAGAATGGATGTATGATCCACAAAAGGCATGTTGCCATTGGAAGAAGACGAAGAAAAGAAACATAGTTGGTCTACCGTGACAATCTTCCTTTGATGGGGAAAACGAAGGACATGAAATAGATATGAAGCCACAGCTCGCATGGCAAAAGTCCAGCTTTGTCTTAAGAGGAGGTTGTAAGTCAAATTGGCATCAAAAACTTCAACCTCAACTTTGACCGTCTTCCCTTCGAGAGTAATAGGCAGACGTGGGAGTATACTATAAGGAAACGAATCTCTCCCGTCGAAGGCTTCCAAGGTATTGGGAGATTGGCTCAAGGTTCGAGAACCGATAGCCTTCCAACAAGCAACCATCATGATGTAAGTAGAAGTGCCTTCATTAATAACAGTGTGGTGAATAGTCTTAGAATTGATGACAACTTGAATAAGGAAAGCTATTTGGTGAGGCAGTCTTGGTACATGATTTTATTGGTCAAAAGTGATGAAATCCAAATCAGCTGGGTCATTGCCACCGATGGTTGATAGCAACGACTTCCTCTGGGAGGGATAGCTGTGGAGGACCTCTAATGTGGACATAGCCAAAGGAGCTCAGGCTAAATCCTCAACGATGCAATAATGTTGGGCAGCACGAGCATTAGGGTTGTAAAAAGACTTCTGGAGCACTCCTTTGGGAGGAGGTCGAATGATCTTCTCAGTACTAGGTCACTCGATATGGATCGGACCTAAACTAGATGGAGGAACACTAGAGGGGACCTCAGTTTCCTTCCCAGCGAGTGGAGGATACTCTTTTAACCATGTACTGATATAGATGGGAATTGTTCCAGCCATAAAAACTTGAGAGTCGAAAGGGGAAGAGGATTGAGATGGATCAGCCACCATTTGAATTTGTTGTGAGGGAAAAGGCTCTTTGAGCATAGCAGGAGTCCCAGGGGCACCTTTTAACAAATGACTAACTTCAGACCGTCTTGGGCAATCTTTAGTATAGTGATCCTCGTCGCAAATAAGACAAGGATACTTAGGTTTGTGCTTGTCACCTTCCTCGGCCAGAGGCTTAGGGGGATCTTGCTTCGGTTGATCGGCTTTATTCTTTCCCTTTCCCTTCTTCTTACCTTTCAAGGGTTTATCCACCACGGTGGATTGAACGGCATTAACCTCAGAAGTTTTACTAGAATTGGATGAAGCCTGAGAAGCATTTTCATTTGGAGCATTAGATTTTTGCTTCACAAGGTTGGCAGGAGCTTTTCGAGAGGACGCGTTAATGGAACCTATGAGACCATCAACCGATGGCGTTGACGGAGATTGGGAAGTTTCGAGCCACAGGGCGTCTGGCAAATAATCATATAGTGTACCAGACTGGGAGTAAACCAGGTCGAGGTACTGAGCACACGCAATGGCCTTCTCTTCAATTACACATGCCCCCATAGCAATATCCCAGGCTATTGAACCAATGAACGAGGTAGTAAACTAGTCGGTTAGAAGCTAGTTGGGGATCCAAAACTTAATTAAATGATGATGCCACCTTAATTCATGAATGTGATCAGATATATACGTAGTCGTGTTCTGTTTCAAAGATGTTAGGAGGTGTGTTCCCATTTCATATTGAATCAGCAACTGAAAATGAGTTAAGAATGCAATAGCCAGTTAGTTAAAGTCCTAAAAAGTTCCGTGAGCCAACTCAATGTACCATTTGGTGGCACAGCCAATGAAAGTCTGTTGAAATAGGAAAAGCTGGATTGAATCATCAAGCCATGAATTCAATGAACACCATAGGTGATAGGTCATGACATGAGCTTGGGGATCTTCTCCGTTTTACCATCGAATTTGGGACAATCACCAATAATCTTAGTTGGAACTGGTGACCAATACAGATTATGAAGGATAGGATCATTTGTCTGTTTGGACACATCCGGTAATTCCAATGTCACCAGAAAGGGTAATTGATGGTTGAAGGACATATGAGGCCGCGGGTAAGAAACAACACCAATGTTCCATCCAGTTCCCGGTTGCCCCAATTGATTTTTTCCAGATGGAGTTGGCCTATAACGGTTTTGTCTGTAGGGATTTTTTCCATAGGCATTATAGCTATAACTAGATGGTTGACCCTATATTTGACCCCCTTCATTCCACTAATTACCAACCTAACCCACAGGACCAATGTATGGTTGTTGAAAATTCTGATAAGGATTAACCTGTGGCTGTTGATAATTTGGTATGGGGCAAATTGAGTTTTCTCTAGGGGTTGCTGGAAACCATAAGGTGGTTGGGCTCTGAATTGAGCCTAGGGGCTAGGCTGCACTTGATGAGTAGGTTGAGTTTGAAGCCCAACTTGAGTTCGAAGACTGGATTGGGTCTGGGGCCCAGAATGCGGCTGAAAATTGGGTGGAGCTTGAGAAGCAATGAGTGTTTGAGTGCCTAGTTGAGCAGGCCCAGATGGATTTCCTTGGGAGAACTGAGGTTGAGCCATCTGGCTAGAAGGTGGACCTGGTTGAGATTCAGGTTGACCCATTTGCCTAGAAGGTTGAGCTTGCTAGTATTGGGTTGACCTTGTGCAACCGAGGGTTTCCATGACTAACCAAATGGTTGATCAGACTGGACAATTGGTTGGCCTTGTTGGATTTGAGGCTGACCAACTTGTCCAGAAGGTTGACTAGGCTGGACAGTGGGTTGGCCTTGCTAAACATGAGGCTGACTAACTTGCCTAGAGGGGTAGCCTTATTGGATGCCAGGTTGGCCTTGTTTCCTGTAAGATTGTCCTGGATTACTAGACGGTTACTTGAAGTATGAGAAGGATGAACCACTGAAGGCCGAAGGTTGTCCCTGGAAGGGTTGTCTTTGTGGGCCAATAGGTTGCCCTAGATAAGGTTTGTCTGTAATATGGTTTTCCGTGAGGTAGCTTCCCATAAGACGGATGACCTTGATAGGGTAGTCCTTAAATATTTTAAGGTTGTGCTTGGCCACTATGATAATTGGTGGTGCCCCAAGGAACAGATAATGGGACCGAGACCTCAACCGCAGGTTGAGATGGTATAGGTTCGAGGTGATAGATATGAGTTCCTCGAGAATCATAATAATGAAATTGATTTTGTGGATCCAGATTCTGAGGAGCTTGGAAATATTGATCATATGCCCCCCGTACTAGAATGGAACCAGAAGAAGGTGGGGCACTCAGGGTAGGATTAACAACTCTAGATGTGGATGCCGATGGACCACTATTTATAGGACTAGGTGAAGGTCCAACAACAGTGGTCACAACTGAAGATGTAGTGACGACACTAATAGCAGGGATTGAAGAAGCCACACAAATGGTTGGAATAGTTGGAACTGATGTGATAGTCACATTGTGAATCTGGGGCGTAAAAGGCTTCGAAGTCGGAGTGATGGTACGATACCACATGGAACTCGTAAGGGGAGATCTAGAACCCATGATATCTGCCAAAGAATTATAGTGTAAAGCTAACGTGATACCAATAGGGGTGACACGGAAAGGTGAAGTTTCCATAGGTATAGGGATTTCACCACTTGCCATAAAGGTTTCTTTACCTGGCATAGGGTTCGTCTCATCCATGTTGGAGTAACAAGAATGTCTTCTTTAGAAGGTTCCCAAATGGGGTTCCAATGAATATTGTAAGACTCATCCTCTGGAGCACGAGAGTTAAGCGGTTGGATACTCAGGATGACAGGGAGAGTATCACTAACAACCGGTACCTCTGAAGTGACAGAAGATAGAGATCCTTGGTCACTTGGAACGGGAGATGGGATCGGTGATTCTGCCAAGATGATTTAATTCAAAAAAACTAAGGAAAACTAACGAGTAAGGAAAGAACCCTACACAAACTAAAATGAAAACAAGATCTAACAAGGTAAATGTGAACGTGGCCAAATCAATTTTAAGGCACAGGAATAAAACTTGACCTTTTCATCTTTAGAGAGTCAAGAAAGGATGAAAAGATGACTCTAGTCGCCTTGGAATATTTAACGAGCCTGAAAGGAGAAGTGCTCAGATGGACCTTTTCTTTTAAGAAGTCCGAAAAGGAACGAAAGTGACTACTCTGGAGAACAAGGCAAAAGGTTTACCAAACAACCCGTAGAACTGCATATACACCTTGGCGGTCATATGAAAACCAAGGACTTTCCATATGACAGTCAATCTTCCCGAATGCTGTGTTTGATGCATTACGGTTTGCAAGGAGGCAGACATGGCTTCCTAAGGAGTGCATATCCATACAAGCAGCTATTGATTCACAAAAGGAGGAATCACCCAACCTTAAGTGAAAGCAACAATGACTAGGTTTAATAACGCAGGAGCACGTCTCTAGCCTAGACCTCTAAATAACGTGCGTTATGTTCCAATGTGTTGTTAGGTTCATTTAGTTCATTTTAGAGTTGATCTTGAATTATGTTTCAATTTCCAGGCCTTACCGTATGTATATTAAAACGTAGGATGTAGCTAGAATGAATAAAGCATCTTTCATTTCGATGAACCCCTACTTACAGAAAGGTAGAGAGATCATTCCCAAACCAAGACAAAACCAAGAGTAGCAAATGCAGTCACTAAGAGACAAAACACATAAACACATCAATTCCTATAGTGCATCGACACTACTAATCAGAGATTTAAAGTTTGCCTTCTAATTTTTCAAGCATGAAAAACCTTGAAATGCAAATGTACTTTCACTTTCGCATACTAATGAATGCAATCTTTTGATTTGATAGCTTTGAATTCTAAAGAAACAAACAAGCAAGTGTGAAACTGATTGATCCAAACAATTGTTATCTATGTCTGGTAGTGAAAAATTTGAATCAATACCAAAATTGGTTCAATAATTAACACTAAGCACCAATCAGCAAAAAATAAGTAATGGAAAAAATCTCAAGCAAACCAACAGGACAGTTGCGGATGAACCTTGGACGAACAAGCAACGAAGCTAAATAATTAAAAACTTGAAAAAACAGGTCACAAAGCCAAAAATACAAGATTCACTTCAATGAAACTGAATATTAAGCACCTTAACCACAAACAATTAAAACAGACTAATAGGTAAGAGAAAGACAACAAGGGATCAACCAGACTGATGAATTTAGGAGGTAGAATTGAAAAAAAAATTCTACAGGAATCTTTGCGGGCGTAACACCAGCAACTAGTGACGATTAGCCACTAGCTGTAGCAATAGAGTGATGTCATCGCGAAAGTACATGTCTTTCCTGTGATGGGCCGATTTCAGGAATTGTCGTGACTGCACGACAAGATTCAGAGATGCACAGACTTTTAAAATAGAGACAACGCGATGTCGGCGTGACTGTTAAGCTTTTTCCAGTGACGAACTCAAAAACAATGAAAGATGAATGAAAACTCCCAAACAAAGACTAGTGTGTCCTTTCAAACAATAAAGGGGTTTCCCAGATTCACCCAGGTGACCCAAAAGATGGATTGTCAACCCCAAAATTCAAAAGACACTAGATCAAAATCAATCAAAAGAAAACAAGAGAAAAACATAGGAAGGACTCCCTAGTGGAGTCGCCAAATTGTGAAGTGGGAAAGTGTTCACCCTGTAAACAGAGGCAACCCCTCTAGCCCTAGAGTGGCTATAGTCATAGCAAAGACAAACCAACAATTGATTTCCTTAAACATTCATCGTTGGAGGCCTACCTCAAACCGGTGGTTGATGGAGATCTGTTGCATTGCTCCAGCTTCCATTTCCTTCTCCTTAACAAGAAATTAACCTGAAACAACACAAGTAAACAACAAAGCACATAACCGGAAATAAAAACGATCTATTTACTCATAAAGTCAAGAATTCATGAGCTATGAAGTAAATTACATACAAGACATAGGAAATCATCATTGATTGTATTAATAATGAATCAAGAGTAAGCTTACAACCATGTCTTGACATCACAAGCCTTCTCGCAGGATTTAGCCAGTATGTTTCTTAAGAATTCACTCTTCAAGGATGGGTCTCCCAACATACAATGTCTCTCTCTCACTCATAAGCTTTTAACACAAATTTAAGGGCACTCCACAACCTTTCACAAGCTATTCACAATCCCACAGTTGTCACACTAACACCAGCTATCTATCAAACTCAAAACACTAGTAGCACTGCCCAACCAAAAGAACTAGAAGATCATAGCAAAGGTGAGTGCTTTAATAGGAGAAGGAGTCTCCATGAAATGAGGGAATAGGAGCTCATCCTCAAGGAAGGTAGCAAAAATGATGGAAGTACCATTCCAGAGGGGGAAGGGTGACCTAAACCGACCCAACCACCAGGTCTAGATACATCTAGAAGGATGACTGTTGGAACAAATTCGCCCAATCTGGATCATCACGAGCCTTAAGCTAACTCTCCCCGATGACATCGCTAGGAGACAATGCACGTAGAACCATCATCACTATATATAGCTCATAACTCCGCGTAGGGTCTAGAAATCTGACCGTTGCGGGAAACAGATGTACACCTGCGATGGAGTCGCGATGAGAGCGTTTATGATATGGGATCATCGTGTATATTAAGGATTTACTCGCGACGAGGCAGAAACTTAGGGAATGAGGGTCAATTTGCAACATCAGAGAGAATTTGCTTAATCTTCTTATAGTAGTGGGAAGATATGAACATGTTTATTTCACATATGGCACAGTAGAGGGACTGAGATGAGGACAGTGACAAATTACTGTGTAACAGTTCCAAAAATTCTATGTTATATCCATTATGGTTTCTAGGTTTGGTCTCTATAGTAGTTATCTTAGGTTTTTAGTTAATTGTACGAGCATATTATACACTACAAGTCCAAATGGAGTCATAATGTGCTACTATTTGATTTTTTTGTCTATTTTGCATTGTCGCAAGTCATTTTGAGGATTGTCGTGATTTGTAGTTACTTGTATGGTTATTGCATGGTTTGTTGATTTATATAAAATTACTGACTTGGATCGGCGCAGTGAACTCCACTAATTTATATTGTTTCTAAACTATGGTTATTAACATATAGATTATGTATTATTATCTTTGGTTTTCATGGACGAGGGTTTCATCGGTGGACATTGTTTGTTGTTCTCGTTCTTTATCATTAATGAGTTATTTGTAACTATTATGAACATGCTACAGACAAGTATATTTTCAATTTTCCATTTCTGCCTTTATTTTTTGTAAAATTACCATTTCCATTTTCTATTTTCTCCCCCCCTACTCCCTTGGTTTAGTTATGTTCACAACCCTTTTAAAAATATATTTAGAGTTCATACCTCCTTGGGTATATAGGGTTGTTACACAATATTTTTTCACACTTCCGGTCTTATATTCTGAAGTGTCAAAATCAAGAAATTTGTCACTATATTCACCATGAAACATATATAATAGTATCCTTGAATAATAGAATAAAAATTTCCCTGAAAGATTTCCTAAGAAAACTTGTCAAAAACCTAGTTTTTAGGATCAATGCATTTTGCACCACTGGTGACTCCTGCTGGTAACTTGTTTCACTCTTCTTGATCCAAGTGGATATTGGTGGCCACCTGCCAAGTGCACCTGGACCCCCACCATTGTTTCTCTCAACATTTTCAGTTTCTTTAATTGTAGCACAACTTAATATTTTTAGCAATTTTTCGGGTCCTGAACTTCCGGAGCCGTTTTGAGGCCCTAAACGACATTTTTTGGGAAATTAGGGGCAACATTGGACCCATGTTGCCTCCCAAAGTGGTAGTGCTCATATAGATCTTTCTAACGAGCTATTGTACATGTCAAACGGAGATCGTATGCCAAAGTTACGACCCCGGAAGTTGGTGTACCAATTTACCCAAACGGGGCCCACAGTTTGGTGTTTCATCTTCTAGGGTTAGGTTTTGGAATGTTAAGGGTTTTCCATTGTTTCTCAACAATAAGTAGGCCTTCAAGCCTCATTGTAACACAGTTCAGAGGCATGTATCCACCACATCTCTTCTTAGAGATAAGCTACCATCGCCTAGCTAGTTTATTTCCATTACTGTTTGTA
This sequence comes from Pinus tabuliformis, assembly GCA_031772625.1. Lineage (NCBI taxonomy): Eukaryota > Viridiplantae > Streptophyta > Pinopsida > Pinales > Pinaceae > Pinus > Pinus tabuliformis. The sequence goes on along the minus strand of CM062818.1, from coordinate 1,255,415,000 downwards.
AGCATATTTCAGTATTTTACATTAATGAAATGAAGTATTATTTCCGTTGCATGTCCGTGTTTATGGTTATCTCTGTAATTTGTTGCATTCCTGTTTAAGTCCGGATCAGTGGTATCAGAGCAATTTGCTTTTTCTCTGTTTTTCTTTACATGTCCCCAACAAGGTCGGGATATAAGGAGTTAGGGCTTGAACTGGTCGAACCTTTGCAAGTCCAACCTCGCAAATCCCCACGGCCTCCCATGGCAAATGAGAAGAAAGACGAGGGGGTAGGAGATCCTATCAAAATCTTGCTCAAAGAAGCCCTCGAGTGACAACGGAACGCGATGATGGACAACTTTTCCCAGATCCTTCAGCGGCTACCTAGAAGCGACGCATCGGCTTCTAGCAGCTACTCTAGAAATGCCACGCCCTTTAAGGTACAAGTTAATTTTGAAATCCCCATATTCGAGGGTCAGATAGATGTAGATGTTGTAGATAAATGGTTAAATCTGCTAGAGGGTTATTTTTATATCCATGAATTTTCGAGTCGGGAAAAGGTTGTTTTTTCTCTTCTCAAAGCAACCCCCCATGTCAAGGACTGGTGAGAAACCTACTGCGAGTAGAAGGATGAAAGTACTGGCTCACTATTTTCAGCCACACCCACCTAGAATTCATTCTGAGATGCCATCAAGGAGCAATACTACCTTGTCAGAAGCTATGAGGATGAATAGATAAAGTGGACCACACTGCGACAGGGAAGGGACCAAGACGTGCCATAGTTCACCAATATTTTCCATACCCTTCACACAAAGTTGGGTATCAAGGATTCAGAGCAGCATTTGATACTCAAATACCACGGCTGCCTGCACAAGTACATCCAGGAAGAAATAAAATTCTTGAACATCTCCTCTCTCGACACAGCATACCGATATTTTTATAGACATTTTTGTGCCCTACAACTCCAAGCATGAAATGTCCATAAACCAAGGGCTCCTGAGTCCCTAAAAGTGTTGTTCTAACCCCTAAAAGAACAAGGTCAATAGATTACAGCTTCTCCCAGAAGTTCTCCACCAGAAACTGCTCATAATTGGTCAAAACAGGATCATTTCAGCTGCTCCACTGGCTAAGTGCGTTGCATTGCACCTAAATACACTGTGAGGGTGTGTTGCATTTCAAAACTCCCTTCTGTAGGGTGCGATGGGCGAGAAATGACAAATGGCAGTGTCATTCCGCGAGGTGGAGAGGCAAAGGAAGCTTCCAGAATCTTCTCCTATGACACTTGCCTCACTGAATTCGACCAAGGATGAGTAAGAGGCCCTCAGTCTCCAAGTGGAAGCAAGAACTGACAGAGAAAAGACACTAATCAAATCACAAGCTGACTCATCCTCCTTACAGATATCTATATATGGATCCCTCATCCCAGAGATCCAGAGGCTTGAATTTTGCATATTGTAAGGAATTGTTGTTGGTTTCTAGAGACAAACATCAGATTGTTGGGTGATTTATGCTTTGTTTGAGGTGAAGAGGGGCTTCTTTGCTGGGAGGTTGATGTTGGGTCGGAACCACTGGTTGTAACTCCTCCTGGATCTTTTATTGTTTATCAATAAAAACTATTTGAGTTCTCCTCCATGCCTTTGTATCATTGATGCTTATTACATTTGTATGGTTAACTTAAATCTGATCCTAAGTTGTTTATGAATATAGATCCATGTCTTTGTATAGTGCTCTTCTTCTATGATCTTACAGGTACTTTGTGAAGTTGGGCATGCAAGGGAGCAGGTAGCTGGAGACTATCAAAGAAGAGAGGGATTGGATCAAAGGATTAGCGCAAGACACATGTTGGTTCTTTATATTCCTCTCTATCTATAATTCATAAAGGAAATACAAAAGTAGTTTTTTCTCTGTTTGTTTCTAAGGCAGCTGTCACACCTTAGTGGGATAGAGCAATTCTAAATAGACACTTTTCCCTGTAACAAAATGGAAACTCCATTGGGGAATGTCTAATTAGTTTGTTTGTGTATCATTCTTTGTTGTTTGTTTCATAAACGTATAAGTAGATTTCGAACTGCATTTTCCATAACAAATGCAAAGTAGATAATTGCTGCTTCAATCCATTCACTGGATCTGTTTATGATTTAAATAGCTGATTCACAAACTATCTGATTTCCCTTGTGATAGCTCTTAGATCCTCCTTAGATCTACCCCTGATTGTTCCATTACTGATTGCTTTTTACTCGTCCAAAAACCAAGGACTGAACTGCAAACTGTGATCCAGAACCCGGACAGAGTCTCATTTCTGGCCCAACGCAGGTACTGTTCAGAGATCCTGAATTTCAACGCACTTCCCGAAGGGGCAACCTGCACTGCATTTCAGATTCTCTGTGTTACAGGTGCACTGATCAGATCAGCTCTGTGCAGCTGTCGTTCCTGTGCTTCATTCTTTCCAGTTCTATCCCTGAATTTCGCTGCCTGTGATCAGTATATGTCTGTTTGAAACCTCTTTTCCTTGCTGTTATTCCGCCTCCTTTGTAAAAAAGAACTGTAGATGTTTTTATGTGTTTGTTGAGTCATTTACATTTTTCCTTTACAAAAGTAGAATAGTCGTACTGTCGTCCTTTGATTCGAATTTGTCGCAAGTGTCGATTTCGATCATAGGAGAAAGCTTGGTTGTTGTTGATGGTCGATTATACTGTTACTATTGCCTTTGGTCTGAATTTGTAATTTTCTAGTGTCAAGAACGAGTGTTCATTTCAAAATCGTAAGGTGTCGTAATCATCTCTATTTTTTATTTCGAAAAATAGCTTGTTTATATTTGTCGCTTGAAAAGAAATTCAGATTTGTACATCAACTTTATTTTTAGCATCAATACTAAGAAAGTCGAAAACAAATACATGCATGTGCATTTGCATATAGACAGTCTGTTTGGCTTGATTTAGGAAAGTGCATTTACACTGTGCTCTTTTCTCTTTGTGAAAGATTCTGTCTTTCTTTTCCCCCAGTAGTAAGGATTTTCATTGCACAAAAGAGATAAAAGTTTGTTTATCATCTTTAGATTGCATTTTAGGAATTACATCTACATCTCGTGGTGAACCCGAAAGGTAAACTTCATAAACAAGATCAACTTAAAATAAATTCAATGAATCTAACAATGCTTTGGAACTTAACGCACAACATTTAGAGGTCTAGGCTAGAGACGTATTCCGGCGTCGTAAAGCCTGGTAACTGTTGTCCTCACTGATGGTTGGGTGATTCCTCCACTTTGAGACGATAAGTGTCAGTACGGACTTGTGCTCCCACGTACCATCGAGTATATTTTGGGAGACCCCTATAGGCTTAAATCCTTTATCCTTAGGAAGTCGTGTCTGCCGCCCTATCGATCGCAATGCATTGAACACAACATTCAGGAAGATTGACTGCCGTACCATAAAAAGTATTCTGTAGTTTTGCGATTGGTTTGGTACTCCCTCTACCTAGATCTCTAGAGTAGTCCCTTTCTTTCCTTTTCAAACTCCTTAACGGAAAAGGTCCATCTGAGCAGTTGTCACTTCAGGCTCATTAAAAATCGAAGGCGACTAGAGTCATCTTTTGTTTTTTCTCGACTCTTAAAAACTGAAAAAACAAGTTGTGTCAAAGCGTCTAAAAATTTATTTTAAACAGAATATTCATTACCCCTTTCCTACATTGATCTTGGGTTGATAAAATGGAGTCCACCAACCAAGGAATTCCCCTTGGAGGAAATCCTAGTCCCTTCTTCTCTTGGGGAGATGTTGGTGCACCCCATATGGCCACATTGTCGCTTCTAGGACTGACAATTGGTTTGCCTGTATGGCTCTTCTCAACCTCTATCATTCGGAACACCACTATTCCTGAACAATCGAATCAGCAATTAGACGAGTCCAGAGTTACCCACCAACCTTCTACTTCCTCTAATTCTTCCTCTCCTCCTTCCTCTTCGCTTGATGGGGCTGGTAAAGCCAAAAGTCAAGTTCCTAAGGAGAAGAAGGAAAAGAAGAAGAAAGAGAAGAAGAAGAAGTAGCCGAAAGCGAATGGGGGCAAACGAGTGTCGTCTAACGAAAATCCACACATTGCACCGACCAGGCCTAAATCGCCATGTGTCATTTGCAAAGGAGACCACTTTCACAGAGATTGTCCTTGCATCCCTCAGATCTTAAGGGAATGGTCTCCTCATTTGCACAACCCGGTGTCGTCAACCTTTGATGATCATGTTGAAAACACACCATCAACTAGTGAAAGTGAAGCCCCAGGACAAAAAGGAAAATATAGATTTCCTTGTAAACTGTGCCAAGGCGATCATGCCATCCACCATTGTCCCTTCTTAGACGAAGCTAAAAGAGTTTTGGATGATCATCCGGTTTCACCATTATGACTTCCTCCTGGATATAAAAAACTCTTGTCGAGTCTGTCACTAGTTGAAAATCCGGCTGACCAGCTCAGGTGGTCGACCGATGCATCTGTCATTGAAGATGAACCATATGAATCCATACCAGACGAAAGTCAAAAGGTCGAGGCGGTAGTTGACCGGTCTTGCCTTCAGAGGTTCCATCTTCAGATGATACAATCACTGAAGAGAACAAGGATGACACCGTCCAAATTCTTTTCATAAGCACGGACTCCAACGGACATGGGGACAGTTTACCCGTTCCTTTACCGCAGGAAGGAATTTCGTCAGAGTCGTACCCAGCCATCTATTCGGTCCCACCTCCAAGCAACCTAGTTTTCTCCTTCGACTGGAATCAACTAGGCAGACCCCGTTTACCGGCCAATATACCATTCCAGATTATTGTTCAAATATATTAAATGGTTATGGCTGGTACCATCATAGATAAGGGGGCTTCTATGAGTATCCTTTCCTCAACTGCTTGGAAAGCGCTTGGTTCACCATCGCTTTTCCCTGAGATGAGAAATCTAACAGGCTTTGATAAAGGAACCAGTCGACCGTTAGGGATCCTTCCCGATGTGCCCATAACATTGAGAGGGAAAATTGTTCACATGAATGTAATGGTAGTTCGAGGACCTCTAGATTACAATCTACTCCTTGGACGAGACTATGTTTATTGCATGAGAGCCATTGTCTCATCACTCTTTAGAGTGATGTGTTTTCCGCACGAAGGAAGAGTGGTCAAGCTTGTGGACCAGCTTTCATTTCCCAGATCATGGATAGCAAATAGTCATATACCATCCCTGAATGGTCTTTTCACACAAGAAATGTCTCAATCTCCAGTCCGTCCTCCTGATGAGCGCGAGTGATTCGGAGGGACATGACTGAAACCCAGGGGGCATGCACCCTGGTCTGCTTCGGCAGGAAAACTTCGGGTATAGGGTAGGTTTCCACGGGAGAATATGACTAGTCTATACCGCCGTCCGTGATTGGAAGAGGGGGTTATTCTAGAACAAGATTCTCTTGTCAAAGTTATGTGAGGTGGCGAGCACCGCCAATCACCTTTGTTTATCTCGGTAGACATCGCCAGAGAAGTGTTTTGTTTGCGCTGTGAATAGAACAATCTTTGGGTAACCTGTAAGAGGTAGGCCTCTCTCGGTAAAACAAATGTTTTAACGGACTAAAGAAGGGGTAACCTTGAAACTCTGTTTTATACCTGGGGGCATGCAAACCTTTTGGAGTGCAAGCGAAGAGCGACTATTTATTTTTAAAATTTTTAGGACCTCTAACCCTTTAAACTCGTAGGATTGGTCGTTTCCTAACTTGCATAAAGAAAGGATGTGGGGCAAAACTCTAAAATTTGTCGTTTTTATATGGGAAATTCTTATCACAAGACTAGATTAATCGAATAGTTTTAGCACATAGTTCAAGCTCGTTAAAAAATAAACATAAGACATGAGCAAATGTTTCCACCCGCGTTTAAGCTCATTAAAAATTGAACTATTCCCCCTGTAAATAACCATCGTGAATGTAGTACTTCAGCCGTTAAAGCCTTGGTTGTGTTTGCACCGTCACCTCCACTTTTCATTGGCTGATCATTCACCTCCATTTGATTGTTTACCCATTTTGAGGAACAGCTGCGAAGAGTGATTTCACTAGCCATCCTTGTGACACTGCCGTGATTGGAAAATTCCAAACCTTACCTGGAATCAGCTGCTACCCGTTTTATCACTCATTCCTCAAAAGACGAATCTCCTTTAAGCTCTTTTCAACTGACTTGTAAAATATGAAAATATTGCCGAGCCATTGGCCTCTCCAACTCGTTAAAGGGACAGGAAGTGCTATCCCTCCTCTAGATTTTAATTTTTTTGGACCCGAGGGATTATTACACAAAAAGATCGAGCGCTTGTTTTGTTCGGCTCGTTAAAACTATCGAAAATTCATCCCTTCTGTATTGTTTTATACTTTTTCGGACTTAAGGGATTAGATGACGAAAAAGGAATTTTGGAGTTACATTTACGTTCCTTTTCAGACTCTCTAAAATTGAAAAGGACCGAGTTATCTTTGTCGTTAAACTCGTTAAAAAGATTAATAGCGACAAACTTGTCTTTAGACGAGAATGAGTTTCACTATCACTAGGCTCGTTAAAACATAGCGATGGGTTTGCCCGAAGGGAAAATTATAGAACAAGAATATGTTATCCTCCTCAAGCTTGACAAAAATAAAGAGGTACTGGTCAGCAATGACTGGGGAAAAATTGGGAAGAAAACTCAAAGAAACTTTGTTGGTAGCAAGTCGCTCTTGAACATGACACTTCCATTCTGTGTTCGAGTCGGGTTGGGTTGTTTCATTCACCGGTCACATCACCATGGTCACGCCATACCATCCACATTTGGGGTTAATGCTACCAATCCATCACATCAGTGTCGCCGATATGTTCAAGAGAAGTCATCCAGAGAAGTCACCTGTGTCTCACCCACTACCATACATTATACTCCATTCTTTCATGACCGCCACCCTGAACCTTATATCATCAGATCGTTTTCACCTCCATCAAAATAATTTGCTCCGTTCCGTGTCATTGATGTTGGATTTATTAAGGCCCTCCTGTGACAGATCACTTCTTGTCGACATCAACTCATTATCCAAGAAGTTGATCTAGGAGCACCCCATTCAGTACTTTGAAGCTTGCATGCCTCAATGGCAAGTTTCTCACTTCCTGCGACAGGTTTACATCAATGGCCTTCGACCGAAAGATTTTGCGTGGTGTTAGACACCAAGTCCTTTATTCACACCACGTGAATTGTACTGCAGTACCTTGAGGATCATTATCATTATCGGTGATTCCTCTCGCGCTTGTTAACAGTTTACATCATTGACTGGTAATCAAGCGATGTCTTTCCATGTTCGACTTCAAAACATTTCTCACATGGATTGACTTCTACTTTGAGTGAAGATCGGATGAGATTGAAGACCCCGGATCTAGTTTCATCCATCCGGGCTGCGATATATATTCAAGGAAATAAAGACATTTAATGTACAACATTGCAGCATAGATAATCATCCTACCAAAAGGATGATGGCTCTATCAGAATCATCAGTCTACACTCAGACGATTTTCTGTCCTATGTACATGAAAATGAATTTATAAAGCTGAGCATGGAAATGCCTGCCTCAGCTAGATCATAAAACAGTATGAAGATAATGTATTGTATTGTATCTTATTACAGGTCTCCTCCCAGCATTGAAAGAACTTCGGATCGTCATAATAAAGCATTTCACCCGACACCAAAAGGTTAACGGCCTCATACTTTAGGGGGCAACTGTTATAGACATTTTTGTGCCCTACAACTCCAAGCATGAAATGTCCATAAACCAAGGGCTCCTAAGTCCCTAAAAGAACAAGGTCAACAGATTACAGCTTCTCCCAGAAGTTCTCCACCAGAAACTGCTCAGAATTGGTCAAAACAGGATCATTTCAGCTGCTCCACTGGCTAAGTGCATTGCATTGCACCTAAATACACTGTGAGGGTTCGTTTCATTTCAAAACTCCCTTATGTAGGGTGCAATGGGCGAGAAATGACAAATGGCAGTGTCATTCCGCGAGGTGGAGAGACAAAGGAAGCTTCCAGAATCTTCTCCTGTGACACTTGCCTCACTGAATTCGACCAAGGATGAGTAAGAGGCCCTCAGTCTCCAAGTGGAAGTAAGAACTGACAGAGAGAAGACACTAATCAAATCACAAGCTAACTCATCCTCCTTACATATATATATATATATATATATATATATATATATATATATATATATATATATATATATATATATATATGTATATATATATATATATATATCTATATATATATATATATATATGGATCCCTCATCCCAGAGATCCAGAGGCTGGAATTTTGCATATTGTAAGGAATTGTTGTTGGTTTCTAGAGACAAATATCAGATTGTTGGGTGATTTATGCTTTGTTTGAGGTGAAGAGGGGCTTCTTTGCTGGGAGGTTGATGCTGGGTCGGAACCACTGGTTGTAAATCCTCCGGGATCTTTTCTTTTTAATCAATAAAAACTATGTGAGTTCTCCTCCATGCTTTTGTATCATTGATGCTTGTTACATTTGTATGGTTAACTTAAATCTGATCCTAAGTTGTTTATGAATATAGATCCATGTCTTTGTATAGTGCTCTTCTTCTGTGATCTTACAGGTACTTTGTGAAGCTGGGCACGCAAGGGAGTAGGTAGCTGGAGACTATCAAAGAAGAGAGGGATTGGATCAAAGGATTAGCGCAAGACACATGTTGGTTGTTTCTATTCCTCTCTATCTATAATTCATAAAGGAAATACAAAAGTAGTTTTTTATCTGTTTGTTTCTAAGGCAGCTGTCACACCTTAGTGGGATAGAGCAGTTCTAAATAGACACTTTTCCCTATAACAGATATGTTGTTAAGGTCGAGCAGAAGTTTAAACAAAAGAAGCGAGACTTTGGATCTGCGAATCCAAATCAGGGGAAAGGTGCCCCTAAACCACAGAACAAAGGACAAAGCCAAGGCGGGACAGCCCAAGACAACCTACCAAAGCTGCAAGCAAAGAATAGCACCGCAAAGCCAAAAAAGGACACGGGAAAATGGTGTGAGTTCCATAAGAGCTCCACTCACAACACAAGTGAGTGTCGAGCCAAGCAGTCACTGGTGGCTGAGCTAAAGGTTTCACAATCAGATGCATGTTCCGACTCCGAGTTAGAACTCGACAAGGGGAATGACAAAAGGAAGCAGATCATTGATGCGGATCCCAATGCCATTGTTGCTACCGCTAAGATCCAGAAAAATGAACCCGAAGATTCAGAGGAGGAGGAGCGTCTCTTCCACTCCTAGATGTGGGTAAAGGGCTCCCCACTATAGTTCATTGTTGATAGCGAGAGCCAAAAGAACCCCATTTTGGTAGAGGTCGTGAAGCGATTAGGCTTATTGACAACAACACATCCACAATCGTACACCATCGGGTGGCTTCACCAAGGACGAGATCTTCACATGAGCCAACAATGTCGCCTTCAATACAACATCAAGCCCTTCATGGCTGAGGTATTGTGTGACATTGCTCCCCTTGAAGTTTGTGATGTATTATTAGGATAGACATACTTGTGGAAGCGACATGTTGTGTATGAATCAAGGCCCCGTGTTATTATTATTACATTGGGGAATAAGTTGTACAGGATACCAGAGGTAGCACCACCTACCGCCATCTCTTTGATTACTGCAAAACAATGCAGTAAGCTCATTTCCAAAACCGGGAAATTTGTTTTCTTGATGATACGCCCTCAAGGAAAGAAGAAGATGGTGGCCGCGGCCTCCAGACAGGGCCCCTCCACACGACCACTACAGATGGACAAGGTCGTGGAGGAGTACGAGGACATCTTCACCTCCCCCGCAGGGGTTCCTTTGCACTGTCAGGTCAAGCACTCCATCGATTTGACCCCAGGTGCGCCACTATGCAATGGACCAATTTATTGGCACTTTGTTATGGAGAACGATGAAATCAAGAGGTAGATTTAGGAGATCCTGTAGAAAGGTCACATCCGTCCGAGTTCATCGCCTTGTGGGAGCCCGATCGTGTTGGTACATAAGAAGGATGGGACGTGGAGACTCTGTATTGACTATCGGGCACTGAACAAGATCACTGTCCATAATAGGTACCCGATCCCGCAGATTGATGACCTCCTGGACCAACTAAAGGGGGCGAAATATTTCAACAAGATCGATATGAAGTCAGGATATCACGAGGTACCAATCGAATCCTCTGATGTGTGGAAGACTACCTTCAAATCCAAGGAGGGCCTTTTCGAATGGTTGGTTATGCCTTTCGGATTGACGGATGCTCCTGCAACCTTCATGAGGCTAATGGATGACATATTGCAGCCATTTACCAACTCATTTGTAGTAGTATACTTGGATGACATTCTGATCTTCAGCCAGAGTTGGGAAGAGCACCTCCACCACATCCGACAGGTTCTCCAAACACTGCAGGCAACACAAGCTATGTGCCAATTTGGAGAAATGCACCTTTGGCATGACCCAGGTTCAGTATCTGGGATACAATATTAATGAAAAGGGGGTGTAGGTGGATCTAGCCAAGATCCAAGTCATTCAGGATTGGCCATCTCCAACCACTCTAATAGAGCTCTGCAACTTTCTAGGTCTTGCCAACTTCTACTGCAGGTTCATGTCGAGGTTTTCTCATACTACTTGGCCCTTGAGTCAAGTCACAAAGGGAGGAGCGAAAGAAAAATTATTTTGGTCTGAATCTCAATAGAAGGCATTCATAGAGTTGAGGGATTGCCTCTGCACGGCACCAGTGCTTGTGTTACCAGATTTACAACAACCATTTGTGGTCGAGACAGATGCCTCTGACTATGCTATTGGGGTAGTCCTTACTCAACATGGACATCCAGTGGCATATCACAGTGAAACACTTTCAGACACAGTCCGGAGGTACCCCACTTATGATAAAGAGATGTATTCCATTGTGCAGGCCTGCCGATAATGGAAGCATTACATTTTGTGGAAGGAAACGGTCATCCACACAGACCACCGACCCCTGCAGTTCATACAGACCCAAGGGAAATTGCAGAATGATTGCCATCAGAAGTGGTCTACATACCTGCAACAGTTCCACTTGAATATCAAGTATAAGAAGGGTAGCACCAATAATGTTGTGGATTGCCTCAGTCGACCACCGATCATAGCGTTAACCACCGTGCTCAACTCTTGTGGGCACGAGACTTCTGATTGGCCACTTCTCTACAAAAGCGACCCAGAATTCGGCCACACTGTTAGGGTCCCACCCTAACCCCCTTATTTATGTCATGGGATCGCGTCATAGTCAAGAGTCAATAAATCCCATATTAATATTTGTAAGTGGTTAACCCGCAATTAATGACGGGACCACAGTTAGTTGCAAATGGGCGGTAGTATTAGTTAGATGGTAAATGGGCGGTAGTATTAGATAGATGGTATTAATAAAACCCACGATATTGGCTCGTGGTATTGCATGTATGAGTCATATATAAAGGATAGAGACTCCCTGCGAGGAGCATTGTGTCTTGTTTTGTAATCGAGCTCTGCTCTATTGGAGGTTGCCCCCTCGAAGAGGCCTGTGAACATTTCTCTCTGGATAATAAAATCATTGCTATTCTGTGCTCTGGGTATATTTTCTTCGCATATTCTATGATCTCGGTATCTTTTCTTCGCAAATTCTATGTTTGGGTATCGCTTTGCAGGTTAAGAGCATAACAAGTGGTATCAGAGCACTTTCCAGGGCTCGGTGGGATCTCCAAATTTTAGCAAAATTTTTTAGGCTAGAGATGTGTTCCGGCGTCTTTAAACCATGGGATCTGTCGTTAAGCGCATAAACCTGCGGATTTGGGGAGGCATGCACGCAGGAAATACAAGAGGTGGTCATGTCTGTTGGACTCCCTTGTAACCCCTGTGGGTACCCCTTCGAGTAGTAGTGCATTAGACAGAACCGCGCACGGACTGTCTTCCACGTACCCTTTGGGTATATAGGAAGCCCCATAGCTCCCTTGAAACCTCGCCATAGATAAAACTTTGGCCGTCTTGTGGCTACAGTACACCGAGAACAACACTGGGAGAGATTACTCGCCCGTACGATAGGGTAGTCGGGTTGTACGGCTAAGGGTACGGTCGATCCTCCTTAGTTAGAGCCCTGAAACATTGGGCCGAGTACTACTGTCAGACCCTTATGTATATTGCGATCTGTAGCACCTGACACTCCCCAAGACCATAGTTCCCTTTCTATCGGGGGATCACACATCATCTATTCCAGATCAGCAGCAGCAGTTGTTCCACCATTCAGATCTCTCAGATCCACCAGATCGGAGCAGCAGCAGTTGTCCACCATTCAGATCTCTCAGATCCACCAGATCGGATATTCCAGTAGCAGTTGTTCCACCATTCAGATCTCTCAGATTCACTAGATCGGGAAGGGTTCCTGTACCTGGATATAATTTTCGCAGGACTTTTGGCGGCATTGACATTTTGAGGATTTGGCGACTACAGTATTGATCAGGAAGGAGTAAAACTCCGTTAGGAGTTTTCTAAAAAAAAAAAAAAAAAAAAACGGTTCTCAGATCTTCCAGGGCGCTTATTGGTGACCTAGCCCATCAGAACCAGGATGACGAGCTGAGCAAGGTGGTACCATTCAATTCTTAGTAAACATTTTTAGGCGGTCCCAAATTTTCGTCAGACGGGTGTATGGTAGAAACTCGCGCTCAAGCGATGGCCAATGAAAGGATAGAAAAAATTGAAGAAGATGTGCACTCCCTCCACTCTGCGGTGGAAAGGATCGAAAATCATCTTAAAGGATTAGATTGCCTACTACAGGACAAGGGCAAGGAGCCAGCCCACGAGGAGGCGTATAAGGGTCATCAATACCATGAGGGGGAGTCTAGCCACTCTCCTCACGTCTGGCACACCCATCCACCACCCAATCATAGACCTCCCAAGTTGGATATGCTTAAATTTGACGGTTCTCACACGTCCGCATGGCTAGCACAAATGGAGCAGTATTTTCAATTGAATCATATCATAGATGAGGGGACTAAGCTTATGGTGGGCACCATGTACCTGGACAGTGAACGATGGCAATGGAAGGAATGGTATCAGCGTTGCAATGGACAATTTCAGAATTGGGGCCAATTTACCAAAGCTCTTCGAAATCGCTTTGAACAGGAAGACTCTTTTTTGGGGTGTCTCACTAAACTCCGACAGACGGGTACAGTGGATGAATATATTACCGCTTTTGAAGCGTTAGCCTTCCGCACTAAGGGTCTCACAGATGAATTCTACATGGAATGCTTTATCAGCGGTCTTAAAGAAGCCATCAAAGCTCAGGTTCTACTCCACCACCCCCCCACATGGAACGAGGCTTGCCAGGTAGCCCGTAAGGTGGAACGGGCATTAACAGCTCAATCTAGCCGCCCCAACTTTCCCGCTAAAGGTCGTCCCTCACAGGCTCCCAATATGACCTAAACACTTAAGATTCAAAAGGTGTCACCTGCAGAAATGGCCGAAAGAAGGAAGCAAGGACTATGTTACTACTGTGATGAAAAATATTCCCCGGGTCATAAATGCAAAGAGCACAAGTTTTTTCAAATAGATGCCACTGACTACAGCTCCACCGAGGAAGATCCACCACTTGAGGAACCAGAGGCGACCGAAGAAGATAACCAACAGGAGATGGTATCTGATGAACCAATGATTTCGCTACATGCATTGGCAGGAATTTCTTCACCTCAAACTCTCAAAATCAGGGGTTTTCTTAAACATCGGCCAGTAATAGTCTTGATTGATAGTGGAAGTACCCATAATTTCATCCACCAAAAGATCGCTGAAGCAACACATTGTTATGTCCGAGCAGTTTCTAACTTCCAAGTCCAGATTGCAGATGGGGGCACAATGAAATGTGAAGGTCGTTGTGAAAATGTCAAAATTTAAATGGGGGATTATCAATTGAAAACCCACATGTTTGCAATACACATGGGGGGTTGCGAGATTGTCCTAGGTGCGGAATGGCTCCGCACTCTTGGGCCAATCACAATGGATTTCCAGGAGTTATATATGAGTTTTAAGCAGAACGACTACACACATACCCTCTGTGGGCTACAAGCGGGAGCCCCCTCTATCATAAGCTCGCATCGTATGGAAAAATTGTTAAAAAAGGGCCATCATGGAGTAGTAGCTCAATTTAATGCCATCCAGGTAGTAGATACCATGTCTTCGCCAATTCATCCTGAGATGCAACAGATTTTGAATAAACATCGGACGGTCTTTGACAAACCTCATGAACTTCCACCCTCGCGAGGGGAACATGATCATAGCATCACATTGGTTCCAGGGGCCCAACCCCCAAATGTGCGGCCATACAGACATCCGTTCACCCAAAAGAATGAAATCGAAAAAATCATCAAGGAATTGTTGGAAGCAGGTGTCATTCGTCCTAGTATTAGCCCTTACTCATCTCCAGTCATCATGGTCCTCAAGAAAGATGGGGAGTGGCGGACGTGTCCAGACTTCAGGGCCCTCAATAAGTTAACAGTCAAAGATAAATCTCCCATCCCAGTGGTTGACGATTTGCTGGACGAACTCAATGGGGCTCAATTCTTCACTAAATTGGATCTTCGCTCAGGCTACCACCAAATTCGCATGAAGGAAGTCGACATTCCCAAGACAGCTTTCAGAACTCATGAAGGCCATTATGAGTTCTTAGTCATGCCATTTGGTCTCTGTAATGCCCCCTCTACTTTTTAGAGCCTTATGAATCACCTCCTTAAACCATATCTCAGAAAATTTGTCCTGGTCTTCTTCGATGACATCCTCATCTATAGTGGCACTTGGGCGGCACATCTTCAGCATGTAGATATCGTCTTGCAACTGCTCCACAAGCAGAAACTATTTGTCAAAATATCTAAGTGTGCGTTTAGCATGGAAGAAGTTGAGTATTTAGGCCACATTGTGGGTCGTGAAGGTGTCAAGGTGGATCCCAAAAAGATCCAGGCAATGAAAGAATGGCCTCAACCTAAGACCTTGAAAAGCTTGAGAGGATTTTTGGGTCTCACAGGCTATTATCGTAAATTTGTCCGCAACTATGGCCGCATAGCGAAGCCCCTGACGCAACTTCTAAAGAAAAATTCCTTCTTCTGGAACAAAGAAGCACAACAGGCAGTTACTGCTCTCAAAATCGCCATGTGTTCCACTCCGGTCTTAGCACTACCGGACTTCACCAAAACATTTGTCATTGAATCTGATGCTTCGGGAACAGGTATTGGAGTTGTCTTAATGCAGAAAGGGTGACCATTGGCCTTCACTAGCCAACAACTAAGTGGGAAGAACTTGGGCCAATCCACCTATGAGAAGGAAATGATGGCCATCTTACATGCAGTTGAGACCTGGCGACCTTACTTGTTGGGGCGACGTTTCTAGATCCACACAGATCATCACAGTCTTAAATATTTTTTAGAGCAACGCCTATCTTCCCCCCAACAAAATAAATGGTTAGCCAAAATGCTGGGTTATGATTATGAGATCATCTACAAAAAAGGGAAAGACAACAGGGTAGCAGATGCATTGTCACGCCAATTTGAGGAGGAAAGTACTCTGCTTGCAATATCCCTCCCCATTCCAAACTGGATTGAAGAGGCTCGCAGGGAATGGTTTTCACATCCTGGGCTCTCCCAACTCATTTCTCAATTACAAGCAGATCCTAATTCCAGCAAGGGCTACTCGTGGCAGAATAATATTCTTCGCTACAAGGACAGAGTCGTCATATCACCAACATCCACTCTCAAAAGTCGCATTTTGGCAGAATTGCATTCCTCTCCCATTGCAGGACATTCGGGCTTTCAGAAGACATACTCTCGCACAAGAAGATCATTTTTTTGGACCGGCATGAAACATGACATCCTTACTTTTGTAGCAAAATGTGACGTCTGTCAACGCCACAAGGGGGAAACCGTCAACACACCAGGCACATTACAACCATTGCCCATTCCGGCATCAATTTGGATGGAGGTCTCCATGGATTTCATTACAGGTCTTCCAAAGTCTGGGAACAAATCAGTCATCATGGTGGTTGTGGACCGACTATCGAAGTATGCTCATTTCTATGCTCTACCCCAACCATTCACACCTACTTTGGTTGCTCAAACTTTCATGGATCAAATCTTCAAATTGCATGGCATGCCCACTTCTATTGTGTCCGACTGCGACCCAATCTTCACCAGTAATTTTTGGCAAGAGCTCTTCAGAATACAAGGCACTCAACTCAAACTCAGTACTTCATATCATCCGCAAACAGATGGTCAAACCGAAGCCGTCAACAAATGTCTCGAAACCTACCTTAGGTGTTTCACTTCAGAAAAACATCACCTTTGGGTACAGTGGTTACCTCTGGCGGAATGGTGGTATAACACCAACTATCATGCCACCACCAAAATGACTCCCTATGAAGCAGTCTATGGACAACTTCCGCCGTCCCCTACTTCTTATCTCACGGGGTGCTCCAAAGTACAAGCAGTGGATCAACTCTTACAACACCGTGCAACCATGCTTGCCCACCTGTGCGAGAATCTTCATCAAGCTCAGAACCGTAGGAAGCAACAGGCTGACCAGCATCGCTCAGAGCGCCAATTTCATGAAGGGGATCAGGTCTTTTTGAAGCTGCAACCATATAAGCAAACATCACTCAAAGACAAGGGATGTCAAAAGCTCTCTCCAAAATTCTACGGACCATATCAAGTACTTCAGCGCATTGGAGAAGTGGCTTACAAGCTGGCTTTGCCACCCACAGCAAAAATCCACCCAGTTTTCCATGTATCGTGCCTCAAGAAAGTGATTGGGAACAATTGCCGAGTTCAAACCAGTCTACCTGAATTGGATGAAGAAGGATCAATCTGGCTTCAACTTGAACAGGTTCTAGACACACGAGACAAGCACCTGCGCGGCCGCATGATTAAGGAGGTCCTCGTCAAATGGAAAGACACCTCGCCGGAAGATGCAACTTGGGAACCAACCGCTATTCTTCAGCAGTTTCCGCAGCTTCAGCCTTGAGGACAAGGCTAGTCTTAAGGGGAAGGGCATGTTAGGGTCCCACCCTAACCCCCTTATTTATGTCATGGGATCACGTCATAGTCAAGAGTCAATAAAGCCCATATTAATATTTGTAAGTGTTTAACCCGCAATTAATGACGGGACCACAGTTAGTTGCAAATGGGTGGTAGTATTAGTTAGATGGTAAATGGGCGGTAGTATTAGATAGATGGTATTAATAAAACCCACGATATTGGCTCGTGGTATTGCATGTATGAGTCATATATAAAGGATAGAGACTCCCTGCGAGGAGCATTGTGTCTTGTTTTGTAATCGAGCTCTGCTCTATTGGAGGTTGTCCCCTTGAAGAGGCCTGTGAACATTTCTCTCTGGATAATAAAATCATTGCTATTCTGTGCTCTGGGTATATTTTCTTCGCATATTCTGTGATCTCGGTATCTTTTCTTCGCAAATTCTATGTTTGGGTATCGCTTTGCAGGTTAAGAGCATAACACACACATACCAGACACTCTTGGAGGGTCGGCATGTTCAAGTTTTTCACCTCCAGGATGCCCTGTTATGCCACCTAGGTCACCTTTGTGTTCCTTCAAGCAAGCATGCCAAGATAATTTGGGAAGCACACTACAATTGCGCTGCTTGCCATTTTGGGTTTGAGAAAACAGTGGCAGTACTGCAAAATTATTTCTATTGGCCGAATCTTCGACAGGATGTTGGGAAGTACATTAGATCATGTACTGCCTGTGCCATTGCCAAACTGATCATCAAGAAGCACGGCCTCTATAGCCCATTGCCTACCCATAGTCGACCTTGGGAATCCATATCCATGGATTACATGTCAGGCCTTCCTTCCCCTAAGCATGGAAATGGCTGCGTTTTTGTGGTCGTCGACAGGTTCACGAAGATGGCCATTATGGCAGCCTGCAAGAAGAATATCACAGCAGAAGCCACTGCTAAACTCTTCTTTGAACGAGTCTGGGTGCACTTTGGGATCCCATAGTCTATCATCTCAGATCGGGACAGTCAGTTCCTCAGCACATTTTGGTCCAGTCTTTGGTCAATGCTGGACACCAGACTCACGAAGTCCACAGCCTTCCATCCTCAAACTGATGGCCAGACAGAGGTTGTCAATAGAATGATTGTGCACATGCTGCGCATGTATAACTCAAAGCATCCACACACATGGGATGATAACCTCCCCTATGTTCAACACAGCTACTACCGAGCTCTTCACAGCTCCACTGGCCATAGCCCTTATCAGGTGGGTTTGGGATTCGAGCCACTATGCCCCATTGATGTGGCCATGCCACTTGCAGCTACTCACATAAATTCAGCTCATGTCCATTCCGAAATAGATAAGGCCACTCGCTTCATTGAGCGCATCCAACATATTCGCCAGCAGGTCCATGACATTCTAGAGAAATCAAATGCTAAGTACAAGCAGCGACATGATCAACATCGGGTGCCACACAAGTTTCATGTGGGCGACAAAGTCTGGTTGCATTTGCAAAAGGAACGCCTTACTGGAGCCTATCGGAAACTGAGACCACTCCGATATGGTCCTTACACCATTATTAAGGTTGTGGGAGATAATGCATTTGAGCTCAACATTCCCCCATTCCTTGGTCTGCACCCAGTGTTCAATGTGGACCGACTTCGGCCATACTTTCCACCATTTCTAGACACATCCGACATTGCAGAACAGCCCACACCCACAAAATTAAATCCAGATTGCATGGAACAAGCTCCAAATAATCAAACCATGGACACACAGATCAAGAACACTCGCCAACAGAATATCCAACTATATCGAGTTGTCAAAGCAGGCCAACTCCTTCACTAGGGCAAGTGGCTCACCAGGGAACAAGTTCAGCAAAGGTTTCCTCATCTCATGGAGGAACACAACGCAATGTGGACCATTTCTTCCTAAGGGGGGAGGAATGATCCAGGTGGATATTGGTGGCCACCTTCCAAGTCCACCTGGACCCCCACCATTGTTTCTCTCATAATTTTTAGTTTCGTTAATTGTAGCACAACTTACTATTTTTAGCAATTTTTCGGGTCCTGAACTTCCGGAGCCATTTTGAGGCCCTAAACGACGTTTTTTGGGAAATCTGGGGCAACATGGGTCGCTGGACCCATGTTGCCTCCCGAAGTGGTAGTGCTCGGATAGATATTTCTAACGAGCTATTGTACGCATCAAATGGAGATCGTATGCCAAAGTTACTACCCCGGGAAGTTGGTGTACCAATTTACCCAAACGGGGCCCACAATTTGGTGTTTCATCTTCTAGGGTTAGGTTTTGGAATGTTAAGGGTTTTCCATTGTTTCTCAACAATAAATAGGCCTTCAAGCCTCATTGTAACATAGTTCAGAGGCATGTAGCCACTGCATCTCTTCTCAGAGAAGCTACCATCGCCCTAGCTAATTTATTTCCATTATTGTTTGTAAGCATATTTCAGTATTTTACATTAAGGAAATGAAGTATTATTTCCGCTGCATGTCTGTGTTTATGGTTATCTCTGTAATTTGTTACATTCCTGTTTAAGTCCGGATCACTTCTAACCTAGTATTTCCAGTGTGAATTTTTATAGGAAAACCCGTGTTGAACCTCTTTAGGTATTTTTTCCTAAAGTGGAGGAGAATCTTCTCTTACTAGAAGCCTCGAGAATGATGAGCTAGTTACATGTGAATAAGGATTAGAGTGAGATCTTCAATTCTTGGTCCTTGATCCCTCTCATGGATATTCCATTTTATGGATCCTTAACTCCCTCTCCTTTCCTATAAATAAAATCCCTACTATCCACAACTAGTTGTTCATTCCTTGTTGGCATTCCTATGCTTAAACTATGCTTAAATGTTGCCCATTTTGCGAAGGAGAAGGAGTGCTTGAAGGTCTTGGTTAGGACTTGGAAACTCATCCAAAGGAGGCTTCCAACATCAATGCTTAAGTGGTTGTACGCTTACCTCATTTTCTATTAATAAATACATCATGTGTTTACTTTCCATAAGTGTGTAAAGCATTACTCATTTAGTATGATATTCCTTGATGTGTCATATAGTTTATGTTAGAATGAACTATGATATATATGCCTTCGTAATTTTTGTTTGATCTTCCTTGGAGGTATTCATCCATAATGGTTTAAAGAAGATTTAACTTGGAAGAGAGAAGATCGAGGATGACATCAACAAGTGTTTAGCATCAGAGTGATGTAGGTCATCTATCTTACTTTGTATTTTTTGATATAAACTAGGAAAGTTTGCACATGTTTATCTAGTTTGTTTCTAGATCCTCTTATAGGACAAGAAATATCGCTTCTATCCGTAGAAGGGATTGTATTCCCAATAGGGCTTCTTTCCTTATTACTCAACCCCAAGAACTAATATGGGGTTGCATTGAATCCCAGACAGGTCTCTAGGTTCATGGTTAGTCCGGTTTGACCTAGGGACTAAATTGGTTTCCAAGAAACCCATGAATTCTATTAAATAGTAAAATTCATTGTCTCTTTAAGTTATGTATTAGTGGTATGGCTAAGTTTCATTAAACGTTTGGGTGTCAACTTACCATTTCCTTCTACACAATGAATATCTTGCATTTTGTTTGCACCTAGGAATACTAAAAAAGACTACCTCTGTTTTACTATATTGTTGTATTTCCTTGGTTCTTTTACTGCAGTAGCATGATTTAGGGTTGGTAACCCTTCATATATTGTCTACAAAATATGAGAATACCCATGAATATAGTTTAATAATATCTTGGTTGGCTAAGCCATACGACTAAGGTTTGTGTTTTTTTTTCTCTGAGGTACCTTTTTTTTATATGTCTCGAGTTATATCTTAAAATGTAGTTGTAATATTCATTACACATAACCACAATCTCATGAATATTCCCAAAATTATACAATCCTTCACTACAAGATTTACTGTAACTTGACAATAACTTTCCAAAAGTATTGTAAATACAATTAAACAGAATTTAACAGTTTCACATCTCTTCCATCATTTTTCGTAGGAACAAAGCATTCCTTCAAACACAATTTTCCTACTAATCACTGTGACTATTCAAAAAGAATTCTAACAATGCAAATTTGCTTTTCTGATTTTTAGACTCACTGGAAATTTCACAAGAAAAAACCACACCTCACAACCATTGAGAATGGAAATGACATCCAATCTCCCTCTGAGCCTTTTCACTTGCAGAACAACAACTTAAACATTGATTTACTAGTTAATTTCCTCAGGCATCAACACCACTTAGTCCAGTCTGGAACTCACAACCTTAAGTTGCCTTAGTGTTTTTGCTGGCTCCCCGTCTAGCACAATAACACTCGAAACGAAATGTCTTGCCTTACCTCTTTCTTCCTTCTCTCAGGTGCCTCCAACTTTCTCTCCTCCTGCCTTCCTCAACTCTTTTTCTCACTCTTTTCCCCCAAAATTTCTAAAACTTGTTTATTATATATTTAACAAAATAAAAGTAAAAATAAAATTTAAAATAACTTTTAGCACTTAAAGGTCCACTAAGTTTTCCATCAGCTCATAAGTCACTGAACCTAGTGCAGTAAAAGTAAAAGACAAAATATTTACAGAGCCGAGGGGTGTTATAATGGTGAGGTGAAGAATAGTCCCAACCGGCCTTTTAAGGAAAATTACAAAAAAAATGATTGTTCCTCTCCACCATTAACAAAAGGAAAAAAAAAAAATATTAGAATAATTTGTCTTACACACCCAAAAAATATTAAGAAAAATTGTTATAAAACCATTGATTAAAGATATTCATACTGATTTAACGATTTAAGGTTATTAAGTACCATTATCTTTTTGTGAAAATAATTATATTTTGTTTTTTATTACTAATTTTTGAAATATATTTATATTTAAAATGTATTTGTTTTTATTTAAAAACACATAAAATGTAATTTCTATAAATTCTTTTGAATCCTTTGTATCTCTGTATTATTAGAAATGTACCCAATTTTAATTTTTGAAATTTCAAATTATTTATGGAAAATTGTTGTGGTATGCAATTTTTTTTAATTGAATGAATATAAAAAGTTATCCACCTTTTATTAAAAAATGAAAACAAAAATAATTTAACTATAAAATTAAATTAAGCTATTTCAAATCCTTAACGGATTTGAAAAGACTAAATTTCAATGTGAGTGCACAATATTTTACCCTGGTTCCAAAAGGAAAAATGAAATGTGACTTAATATCAACTCTTGTAAGTTATGTTATCTCTTGAAACCTTGATGTGGAGTAAGTACATCGTAACTATTTTAAATCATATACGAATATTTTGAGAATAATTTTTAGTGTAATGATATTTAAATTTTGTTTTAAAATTCTAGAGCTAGATGTGTAGGCATGTGATATAGATGATGAAGTTAATTCAAATTTTTTCTTTAGCCAATTTGCAATATATTTATTTAATATTTATAATGAATTTATTAAAATTATTAATAAAGTATTTAAGTGCATCAGATTATTAATTTATGGTATATAAATTCATGCTTTTAAATATTATTGTAAATAGAATAAAAAGTTTGTTCTCAATAATAATTAAAGGGGTGGGTACCTAGTGGTGTCCTACAACTACGCATAGGTGGGTGTGGTACTACAAAACCTTTTTGTTTCACCACTACTCAAGTATATGGGTTACACCTACTCAACACATAGTCAAATTTCTTCAATTGTTGATAATGAAGCGGAAATAACATTCATTCATTTATCTTTTTCAGTTATCCTCAATTATATGCAATGGAATAAAATCATCATCATAACAAAATTACACACATTTATATGGGAGGGGAAACTCCCTTTCAAGTCTACCCAATAATATATAAAATCTAAAAATACTTTACAAAATACAAGTTTTACAAAATCGCGCAACCACCCAAAGTCGGCCTGCACACTTTTCCCAAGTCGCACGACAGTCATGCCTTAGTCATGCAGCTCATGCCTGTCACACTACCGCTGCCACATGTCTACACTGCTTTGTCTCCAACGGTGACCTCTTCCCTCATTGTCCACCTGAACTATGTCGCAGTCTGCCTATCACACAATTCTACTGTAGCGTTTTTGGCCATTGCACAAGTTTGCCACACTAGGGCCCAACACTCGCTGCATGGTGGTTACAATACCCAGAAAACCAAAATTTCTCATTCAAAAACTCACCCAACCAGCCGTCGGTGCTTTGTTTCAGTCATTGAACATATCCGCCCAGGGCGAGGGCATGGACTGACCCGCTTGTCTGTGTGCGTGCACACTGTCGCCCTGTGGAACTCAACCTCCAACTGAAAATCTCGTGCCTGAATGTTGACCCAAAATATTATTTCACCCTTCTCCTTGTGTTCTGCAGCTAATTGTTCTCTGAGTTGTTGTTCGGTTGATGGATTTCTCAAGTGTTTGGTGCCATCACTAATATATATGCCTATGTGACGAAAGCATTTTCCAAAGGATGCGTCAGTCCATGTCTACTCATGGGTTAGCTTTCCCACATGTCCATCAATTGACCTACATGACTCTCCACCATCACATCACACACGTTTCTTCACTTAACCTTCTGCATGAGGCGACCATCCATCCACTACATGACTTGTCGAGCCGACCAACCACACTACTCAATGATTTGCTCACTCTGGCACTCACCCACATCGGCCGCCTGACTCACGTCACCTGTGTCACTTCCACATTTTGGTCACTTGTCTCGTCGGGTGGGGGCTCTCCCATCACAGTGCACCCACTACACATGTGCGCTCACCCCTTGCCTTTAACTAATGATGGGGTTGCACATAACCAAACATTCACCTCCATGTCGCCTTTAACTGAATGCTCCACTTGAGTTGCCTTTAAAGGAATGTGGGCACTCATCACACATATTATGCTTGATCATACTACAACTTCAATTTTTTAACTCCCTTGGACACTTCCAACTCGAAGCATTGACATCCTCCCCCACTCTAAATAAAGTTGTCATCCTTGACAACACCCATCTTGTCTAAACTTCAAAATGTCGCAAAGTGTCAACAACTCCAACACTGAATGTCCATGCTTCCCAACTCTTCATTGCCATCACACAAACCTCCACCAAGGGTCATGACTCCATGTACGGGTAAGTCTCGTCAATCCATGGTCATCAACCTATAGTAAATCTTTGATAGGTTAACCCGATAATGCAATATCAATCAAAGAAGAAAAATACAACCTACTTCTACTATCAATTTACAGAAGCTTAAAGATCTAACTAAATAATATAACCAGAAGAAGAAGATTAAATGGCACAATACACATGAAAATAATTTTGGGGAAAGCCTCAACTAAAAACCCCACACTATTGTATTATAATACATGGTGGAAATACATAGGAATTATACAAAGCCTTAGCTCTCACAGCTAGCCAGCTCTTAGTACAATCCTCACAGATGCTCACAGGGATTCTTGGCTTCTCTCTAGCCTACCTCTCTTCCCTCCAAGCTCCTATTTCATTATGTTGTTCCTTGTCAATGATGTTCCTATTACCAAGTTGAAAACAATCCTTGAAAACTATGCAATCCTCAAGGATGAATCCTTGACTGCATGCATGAGTTTTCTCCATGAGAAAACACATGCAACTGATGGTACATTGTCCTTGAACATTAATCTCAACTGGATCTTTCTCAGAATAGACATGCATGAGCTTCTAATGAGGGAATCTTCAGTTAACTGGAGTAGCACTAGTTGAGTGTATTAATGCGTCAACTAACTGTTAACTCACTATTAGTTCCTCAAACAGTTTGGAACTAATTCAACTGGACATAACTCAGTAAACTGAGTTAACTAATTACAACTCAAATATAACTCAGTATTATCTAATTAATTTAAGGGATAACTCTTGCATGGCTTCAGAAAGACTTCTAACTTGAATTTCTCCAACTAATTAATTAAAATAAATTAATTAATTTTGACTTAGTTACTGGAGAATCCACAGTGAAAACCATTTTTTTGTCAACGTCTCAAATCCCAACCGGGATCCATCATTGAGACTTATTGAATGCTTGATAGTAGAAGAGCTTAATTGTCTACAGCTTTTCTTTCTATCTTCACTCTAAATTTTTCAAGTAAAATGATTTCACTCCACGTATACATGGAGTGAAATCATTTTGCTCGAAAAATTTAGAGTGAAGATAGCAAGAAGAGCTACAGACAATTAAGCTCTTCTACTATTAAGCATTCAAGAAGTCCTGATGATGGATCCTGGTTGGGATTTGAAACGTCGACGAAAAAACGGTTTTTACTATGGATTCTCTAGTAACTAAGTCAAAATATATAAACCACAGTTGTCTTGAATCCAAAATTAATTAATTATTTCCAAGTAGATGTTATGACTAAATTTTATTTTAATTCACAATCTAATTCAAGGAAAAATTAAATTGGAATATTCTTGTTGCCATATTTCAACACAACCTCATATGCCATAATCCCCTCATGTTGCTCCCTTTATGGAAGATTGGTCCCTCTAACTCGGCTAAATGCTATCACTACAACATATATCATGTCAACCCACCATGTATCATCATCATGTGAATCTCTTCCATCATACTCCATCCCAACACGACACATCTCGGTAAAAACGCGACATATCTCTGACATAGTTCGATTCACTGCATGCCTCCATGGCTCAAACTAGTTAGCTGATTAGTCCAACTACACATCCAAATCCATAAGAATTCCCTTTCTCATGCCACGATTGTTCGTTTCTATAGCATCCTATCACATCATCAACTCGATCAAGAATCCATCCGATCTATATCCAATGCATAGTAAGCCATATCTAGGTCCATGAAGTTATCCCCATCTCATTTTCAATACATTGTCCATCAATGCTACCATCCATGTACTTCTCATGGTGATGTACCAATAGCCACATCCATCCAAGCGTCATATTTGTATGTGTGAGAGGCCATTTACCCAAAGGTCCCTTTCTCATGGTGGTGTAGTCACCTATCTCCACATCAAGGTACTACATCCACCCTTCTTCAAGGGTCTAGTGCATGACAAGGGCCAAGAAGTTTCCTCGGTAACTCTCATCCACACAAGTATCAAATTTATACATGTACTCAAATAATCGTGCACAAAAAAAACCTCCTCTTTCTACATCCAAGATTCTAAATTTTTTTCTTCGTCAACTGAAAATCATACATGCCCATAATATACTTGCAATAGTCCACATTCCTAGCTAGATCTATACCTGAATACTCCTATCCATATTTTTCCTTAGAAGAAGTGGTCAGACTTCTTCTCTCATAAAAAACCCCATGGTGAAGTCTCTCAGCAGAGGATACACCTGTCATTTTCTCCATGATGAGTGAAAATTCCTTTCCGCCTCCATCCTTGTTTTCCTTCATGGATGTCACAAAAAATTTGAAAATCCTCTTCTCCTTTGTTAGTTGAGTCACACATCCAAGTCCCCTTTTCTCCATATAGTCATGCTTCAAATTAGGGTCCTTCTCATATGAAATCATCGAAGCAATCCTTGGTCTATACCCTAAGCTACTCTTCCTCATTCTCGTCACGATCATGGTTTTCCCACTAGTTGTAATCAAGAGTATGCCACTATCCACCATTGGTATGGCTTGTCCAACTACTAAGAAACCCTACTCTAAGAACATAGCATGATCATCCATCTCAATCAACATTAAATCCAAATTTCTAGACCAAGGACCCACTCTTACTTGTGTGTTCCTAAAACCACGTGTCACAACTTTCATGGTTGAGTTAATAGCTTTGAAAGCACTCAACTCCCTTTCCACTTTAGCCTTCTTCTCCAAAGATGTTGTTGCCTTCATACTAACGAAACTATTGTCACTTAGAAATCTTCCCTAGAAGTTATAAAAGAAAGAATAATCCGAGGTAACCACAGACCAATATTTTAGAATCGGGTTCTAGCCAACCTAAGTCTAGAGAAGGCTCTCTCTTTATAATTTAACTTTGTCTTGAGTAGGATTTCACGCTACTTATTAGTGCTCATGATGTTTTGGTTTATTGAATGGTGGATTTAAGAAAATAGATGGGAAAAAAAAGTATTTAGGCCATTGGGCTATGGAGTCAATGGAAGAGTGGCTACACTAGATCAGATCAATTACTAAAGGAGTAGTTCACAGGGTAGGCTAGCACAACAAAAGCAAATCTGCAGGTTCAAATGGATGGGGTAGTCCTAACTAGGGTAAAAGGTTAATGAAGAATCCTTAAACCATGATTAAGATGAAGAACAGAAGGAGATCAGTAGCAAAGGGCAACTAAGAATCCTTTACTATGGACCTAAGGGGGTACATTATGGAAGTAAGGGAGAAATTAAGGATTCCCAAACCAAGATAGTTTAGTAGAAAATAATGAGAAAGTAAATAGTCAAGACATAGAGCTTTAAAGATAATTCTAAAATAATTTTCCTTGTTTACTATTTAGATTTCATGGAGAAAACATGCGAATATTTATAACATGATGAGAAAACAATGATTAAACATGAAGAGACAATACTTATTTGGTTCCAATTGTGCACAAGAATCCAATGAAATGTCCTTAGCTTTATTTCATGACCCAGCAAAACCAGTCCAGTCTTGAATACAATAGCTCCTTAGCTTGATATGAAATGTTTGCAGAAATGTATTTTAATCCACCCTAATTACTTCAAAATATGAAGTATTTATACAAAAAATGTTACAAAATATCTCATAACAATATGAGAATTAATCTAGGAAATCAAAAATATCTTCAGGCACGAAGATAGAGACAGATGGACAACAACCTTCTTGTTGTCCCTTTTATTATGATTGTGCTCGTCGTTGTAATTCAGGGCTCTTTCAGTTGCTTAATATCTATGTGCTGGAATCACTGGGTGTCTTCAACCTACTGATACACTTTACCTGCTATATTTTAACCATGTTTCATCTGTTTTACCTTGCTGTCATATGGGATTTACTGCAGTAAATTTTATAGTAAATCTATCAAGTTTGTCCACCATTCACCTTCAGGTAATTTCATCCTTATCACCTTTCTATATACCTCATCAGCTTCGGTGTATTTGGAAAAATCTGGCCTGTTGACAAACAAGTGCTTTACCTCATGCTCTAGGAAAAATAGATTTTCCATATTATCATACAATACTTTTCCTGTGGGAAGAGCTTTTATCCTTGAAGTACTAGCTTGGTTGTTGTCCAACTTGTTCAGTCTTTCAATGTAGTCATCTTCAGTCATAAGATTGCCATTAATTACCATTGGACTGGGAAGACCTTTTTCCCTCAGAATACCAAACTTGGCCACGATTCTATCTATATCAACTTGGATACTTTGGCATCTATTCTCAAGATTGAGCATAAGGTTCCTTTTGGTAAGAACCTTTTTGATTTCTATGATGGTGGCTGCCCTATCTTCTATGCCCATTTCATCCAACTGATACCTATTTTTGTTGTTCAAGAGTGTTATCAATTGGTTGGCTTCTTCAGGTTTGTCTCCTAACTCTTCTCTTATCTTGTGAACGGCTTTGGTGTCCACTTTCACTAGTTCAGTTTCCTCATAAATTATTTGAATTGATAGGCAAACATCACTGACATAGTCAATGATGTTGGCCCAGAGCATTTCCTTTAAATCTCCTAGTGGTTGTTGCAATGCGAAGTCCTTTTCCAGGACTTTAATCCTCTCACCCATTCTTTGACTCTTCTGGGTTTCTTCTTTCTACTCTATATGTGCAAGTTTGCAATGAGCTTCCAACCTTGACACTTTTTTTCTAAGTTTTTTGAGCTCAGTATCCTCGATTTTCATTTCTTCCATGGCTTTTACTAATTCAGTTGTTTTCTCTGTGGAAGTACCTGCAATTGTAGATGCACTTGTGCCTGCTGATGTACCTGTGATTGGTATGGCTATAACTGGTGGAACTGTTGGTGCCAAGGAAGAACCCAATGTGGAGGGTATTGTTGTAGAGATTGTAGGAATGATAGTCTGAGAAGTGGTGGCCAACTCACTCTGTCTAAACTAAACCAAGTTATCCAACTCTTTCTCTGTTCCTTTTAGTTGATCATTCAGCTTGAGGACTAAAACCATAAGCTCTTCCTCCTTCTGAGTTTCTAATAATTCAGCTATTTGTATATGATGCAGAGGAGGAATTTTGAGTTGCTTTTTCAATGTAGCTATGTCATCATTTTTCTTCTTAATTAGATGTTCTGTAGCCTTTACATCCTTGGGGTCATGCCCCAGCTCTATGATTAATTCCACTAATGATTTTATCCTAGTATCCTTGGCCTGTGAAGAGGCTTTCTCTAGCTGGAATTGCGCTGACATATTAGTCAAAGAATTTTGGAGTTGATGTGCTGCCATGGCCTTGTTGGTCAATGTAGAATAGACCATGTCCCCAGTCTATTTGTGTAATTCTATTTGGTTGATAGGATGAATATCCTTTTCCAACACCTCAAAATGAGTCTTCAAATAATCTAACATAGACCTGAGCTATTGTGTGGTAGGCTTCACGAAACTCATTTGCATCTTACCTTCCTTTATATCAAAGGTTGGCATTAGCCTTGTTTGATTGGTGGGAACTATTTTAAGGTAGTGTGCATAACTTGAGCTTTCAATCTTTCATTTCTGGCCTTTATTTCTTTGTATTTCTCTTTAATGTCCTGGTTCTGGCTTGTTGGAGCCCTGAATGAGGATACTTCCATGCTCTGTTGTCTCTCTCACATTTGAGCCTGTGAAGTGGAAGGTTGTTGTGTACCTACTGAGGGAGTGGTCTTCTTGATTTCTGCTCTGCCTGTACCTGTAGTTCTAGCTATTTCCTCTGTGAGATCTTGTTCTGAAAAAGGATTCAACCTTTGCCTCTTGACATAAGTCTATGCAACAGGTTTGCTAGAAGGAGTGCCCTCCTCTCTATCTGTTTTGGGATTCTTCTCGTCGTTTAGAGGAGTATATATAACAAGA
The DNA here is from genome assembly GCA_031772625.1 of Pinus tabuliformis. NCBI lineage: Eukaryota > Viridiplantae > Streptophyta > Pinopsida > Pinales > Pinaceae > Pinus > Pinus tabuliformis. The sequence goes on along the minus strand of CM062818.1, from coordinate 1,255,385,053 downwards.
GTATTACTCATGATGTGTTCGGGTTGAGCCAACTCTTCTGATATCTCTAGTTTCTCTAATTCTTCTTGCTCTTGAGGTCCTTCTTCTACTGGTGGCTCATTGTGTTCCTATGTTTCCCTTTGCGATTAGGATTCTTCGGGAACCTGTACAAGGGAATCTTCATCAAGTCTTCTTTCTAAATCTATCAACACATCATTAGCATCAACTTTTGTGCTATCTCGATCAACTAAAGTGTTATCTAGCCATTCTAGTTGATTTGCATACTATTCTATATTAGGAGTTCTGTGGTGGATATAGGGAGATAATTTATTCTTTTGTCTTCTATTGCAGATGCAATGTAAAGGGTCATATCACCATATGAAAATTTGTTTCAGTTTCACTATCTGAAGGATTTCTTATGCTTCCTTTCCTGCTTCCCTACTGTTACGTATAAAGGGGTTGAGCTGGACTTTTATTCTGAGCTGGGCTTTTTTGTAGGCCTTCACAAAATGTATCTCATCTGAATTAATCATTTGCTTGTAGTACTCTAGAGAAAACAATCTCATGGGGAGGTATCTTGGAAGTTTGTAGGGTGCTAGTTCATAACGATATATGCTGATTTCAGTGTGATTTTGGTACAAGTACCATTCTCCCACTCTATATTGTTTGGAGAACTGTAGGAACCTCCTAATATCTGTACTGATTTTGGGTGGAGGACTTCCTAACAACATAGTTGCCACTGGGTGCACAAAGAGATCTATGAAATCTATAGAGGTATATGGAGAGCCAAATTGATGGATTAATGAAGTCCAAAAGACCAATGGTCTGGGATTGCCTCTGGTATCAAGATTTTGGAGTGTCAATGGGAATTTATTAGCTTCATAGTATAGGAAAAGATGATATAAAACTGATGAATATTTGAACACTCTTTAATTTTCCATTCTCATGAATTGATCATGCATCTTATCTGCAATGTACTTAGCATAGTTAAACATGATGGTAGGGGGTTGTCCAGGAGTGTAAATGGACATCAAAGCTATGATAATCTCACAAACAAATTCACTTGTAGTCTAGCCTAATACATTGGATATCATTTCTATGATGCCTCAGCCATGATCAAAGAATATGGTCCACATGTATGGGGGAGGGTCCTTTGGAATGTATTTCTCCTCTCTAATGAGGGTCTGGAATAACTGAGCAAGTTTGATGGAGGTGAGAGTAGGGAATCTGTTAAGCAGGTCTCCAACATAAAGTGGGGTCAGGTTTTGGCATGGTTTCCACTACAACATTTCATTTATAGATTCAGTAGCGATGGTAAATAGTATAGTCTGGTTGGGAGTCATCACTGCTCTTTGGATAGGATTGTAGTTCATATGGAAATAGTGGACAATCTGAGGGAAGATATGAACTCTGGGGAATTGGTACTTGGGCAGGCCTGATTCCCAAAGACCTATTTTGTCTGCATGGTTCAAGTACTGGTCTCTATTCCTGTAGTATAATTTCAGTGGGGATTCTTGGATAGAGGTATCTTTGATCTGAAAATATTTATCTGCTAAGGGTAGATGGTCTAAGTCCCTATGGGGAGTAGGAATTGTCAAGACATTCAATGCAACTGGTGCAACCATCCTTGGTTCTTGTGGATTCAAGGATGGGGGAAAAAGATTTTTCGTGAAATTTAGGGAAAATTGGCTTAATTTAGAGTAGTCTTGAGGTGGGTGAACAATTCTTCTACTTAATTAATTAATAATTTGAAGCAATTAAGTAATAATCTTGGGAATGGGACACGGCTTCTAGGTGAATTTGATTAAATACTTGGTTTTGGCCCTGAACGGGGTTGATGGATGGATGTGCACAGTTGCACGAGGTATAGATGACTAAAGAGTGAACAAGGAGTTCAACAGCTCCTGCAGGTTTGCGGTTAAATGTGGGTTGGCAGTTGTACATTCTCTGCAATTTGCATGGAGGTCTAAGTGCGATAGAACAAAAAATAACAAGTTTTTTAGTTTTATTTATGAAATAAACTACTTGGTGGGCTTTGGTGATAGGTACGTTTGCCTTTTAGCGGGAGATGGGACGTTTGTTTTTCATATAGCAAAAGGCGGTAAGCAGGTTTAGATCTCATCGCTTTTGCCTTAGAGTGGTTTCAGAGGGAGGATGCCGGATGCTAGTCATTGGGTGCCATGTAGCAGAAGGGTGAATAGTGAAACCACCCATAGTGAGCGGCTAAAGGTCGGCCTTCGGAGGCTGCTCAATATGATCGTCAACCACTAGATGAAATGATACACGATCGTACGGTTATCGGGGCAGGGATTTGACATCAAGTTTAATGAAGGGGCCCGGAGGAGGTTAAAGCATGGAAAAATTAATTAATCAAGGTTTATGGTGGGTTAATGGTGTTGGGGATGATTTCATTGGCCGGGTTCGATTATTAATTAACCACAGATTAGTTAATTAATCTCTTTTATTCGGTGGAAGATTTTGGTTCTTAATTAGCCACTGATCGACTAATTAACCCATTATTCATGATATTCAATAAAGTTTGTGTTTCAAATTTCGAGGAGGGATATTAATATTAATGGGTTCTCAATAAATACATAAGGAAAAGGGTTATTTTCTTGGGGGTTTAATATAAATAAAGTTAGTTAAAATGAAAATGGCGTATAATGTTTTAGCGCTAAGTATAAAATGAATTCCTTTGCAATTTTTTTTTTTTCTTTTCACATAGATAACATAAAAGCTTAGGCTAAGAATAATTTGTGGGTTTTTGATGTGGAAATGAGTTATGTGGGGGGGAATAAATACTTTTCCTTTTTTTTTTTTTTGCATGTGGTTCACGAGCACCCTGGTCAGTGAGTGATCGCTACGTCCACGGAAAAATCTGGGCGATAGCTAGGCTAAATCGCCCCTCGGCCTACTGCAAGACCTGACCCCAAGGGCTTCGGGTGGATTTGACCCTGTGACCTCCCGATGGCGAGGCACGATTTTTGACCAACTGAGCTAACCCTTGGGGCTGAATAAATACTTTTCCTAAGCAAACGTAGTTTAATCTTAGGAAAAGTGTTTTATTAGGGAATATTATTGAATTATGGAGGGGGTGAATGCTTATGAGGAGACCTTTTAGTACTTAGGACCTATAAGTTACTGAGCCGAGGGTCCAGTCCCTACATAAGTTAGAGAAATGCTCTGAGCCTCTTTAACTTAAGATTTTAGGTACTTTAAGACTTTTGTTGGAAATTAGTTAAGTGAAAAATGTAATGAATGAGGGAAGTTAATTAATTGACTTTTTGTACTTTGGTAAATGCTCAATTTTCATCCATACTTAGAAATTAGATGATGAAGGTAAATGTTATGATCTTATCTAATCAATCATCATAATTTTGCAACCATTCAACTACTTACCCACCTACTCATCCTACCATTTTTTCTTCTCTTTATTAGGGTGCACTTAAGCTGGCAAACCCTTATCAAAACATTTTTCTTTTCTTTACAAAAGTAATCTATCTAAGTGTAACCTTATTACATCCAAGTGCTCAGATTAAAAAGTTGAGCTCCTTTTATTTACTCTACCTATTTACTTATCTGCCAAGATTAAACAATTTTGCCATATTTTATTCTCTATCTCTAAGCATAAAATTGAAAACATGAAATAGCGAAGTTTAAACATTTTGACCATCGATGAATTGTGGCAAAGGTAGCAAGCTGCACATAATATTTTGTTCTGCATCAAAACTAAATAGTAGTGGCATTTTGACTTGCACACTTTCATGGTCTTTTTTCTTTCTTGGGGTTCATTCTTTCATCTTTTTTGACCTTTTTATTCTTGTCGTGCTTTGATTTTTCTTCTAGGTCATACCCTCTTTACATTTTTTGATTTTTTGAATATGGAAAACATTTGCAGAAACAAAAGGTATGTACATATTATAGATTGGACCTCAGCCATTAAAAAATTATGACACCTATTAGTATAGGAAGATAATAGTGGCTCCACTTGGGGATGGCATTTCCTGGTGAAATGTCAAGAACTAGTAGATCAATGGCCTTCTGAGCCACTGTGATCTTACTCTGAAACCTTTTCCCTTTTACTTTGTTGCATTATTAGTATTTATGACAGTGGAACGTTTGAAGCTTAGGGCCTTCTCTTTGGACTTCAACTCCAAAATTACCATCGAATCAACACTAAAATTTTGAAGAATAAAATATGTACAAGTAATTAGTGAAATCATTGACTAGTATCTACATAGTGCTTAAGCATTCGAACATTAACTGGTCCTCCTTCTACTTCTGTACCATCTAATTATTTGAGGAAAAAAGCATTATTACCCCTGAAATCATAAATGATGTAAGGGCCTTTTCATAGGAATTCAAACTTCCCATGTTTACCTTTATCCTCCCTTCTTGAGTCCCATCTCAAAACTTTATCTCCTAGATAGAAATATTTTGCCTTACCTCTCTTGTCAAAAGCCTTTTTGATTTTCTCCTGCACAACTTGGGATCTGATGTACACTTCTTCCCTGGTAAACTATAAGTGAATTGTCTGGTTGATAGTTCTTTGAATAACATTTGGCTCAACCTGTACTTCTTGGAGCAATTTCATCGCTAGTGTTCCCAAGGAAGATGGGAAAACAACCTCTATTTTATAGACTAGCTGATAAGGACTTGTGCCAATAGATTTCTTTGTGGTCAACCTATCTACCCACAAGGCATTTACTAGCATCTTGCTCCAAATTTTATTGTTATCTTCCAATAGTTTTTTGATGATGTTCACTAAGCTCTTGTTGGAAGATTTTGCTAGTCCATTTCCTTGGGGATAGTAGGTTGTGGAGTGACCCAGGGTTATATCATATTTGTTGTAGAAATCAATCATCCTCTTTGATTTGAAAGCTACTACATTGTCTGTGATGATCTTGGTAGGGCAGCCAAATCTGGATAGAATGTTGGCCTCAAGGAAACCTATTTTGAGAGTATCAGTAGCTTGTTTTGAGGGTATGGCTTCTATCCACTTTGTAAAATAATCTGTGGAAGTCAAGATCCATCTATGTTTGGTGGAGAAAGGGAGATGAATTTTACCAATGAAGTCAAGACCCCATTGTTGAAATGGTGCTTCTGTAGATATTGGTTTTAAAGGTAATGGTAATAGTTTTTCTTTTCCTTCAACAATATGACATTTGTGACATGCGGTTACAAATTTCTTTAGATGAGGAAATAGAGTAGGCCAGTAAAACTAGCTCTTAAGATCTTATTAGCTATGGTCTTCCAGTAAAGATGTCACCTGAATGAAATTATTGTAATATTTTGTCAGATTCTTCATTTAACAAACAATTAATAAGGATGCCTTCATGATTTTTCCAAAATAAGTCATTGTCAATTACGCAAAACTTTAAAGGTTTCATTTTTAAAAACCTACATTTAGTCCTATATAACTCACGATGAGCTTGAAGATTTTGTAAAAGTATATAATGTCAGCATGCCATGGTGAGTCAATAAAGGCTTGGCTAATCTGTGGTGTCACCATCTCCTCTTTGTTATCCAATTCTGCCATGAAACTTATTTCTAAGGCCCAACAATTTGATTCAGCCATGAGATTGGATAGACAATGGCCTTTGATCAATTTTGTAAGTTTAATTTCTAGTTCATATTCTAATATGGTAGCTATCCACTTCCCTTTCTTTCCATCTAGTCCATCTTGTGTTAAAATGTCCTTGACTACAACATTGGGAACATAAGCTACTATATGAGAATACAGGATATAAACTCTGAAGTCTTTAATAGATTTGACTAGAGAAAAAGCTTGCTTTTCCATTATATTATACTTTAAAGGTGCATCTCTCAGGGCTTTGCTAAATAAGGCTATTGGTTGTTCAAAACCCTGATCATTTTTCTGCAGTAGGACTACAATAATGGTATGTTCTGAGGTGAAAGAAAATATGATGAAATCCCTATCAAACATTGGACTGATGAGAATTGGTGTTTGTGTTATGGCTAGCTTTATATCTTCAAAAGAAATTTTAGCCTCGGGTGTCCATTTAATAGTCGAATATTTCTTTAACATGTTGTTTAATAATCTAATTAGTTCAGCTAAGTTAGAGATAAATCTTCTCAAAAAGTTTATTTTACCTAAAAAGGCTTATAGTTCTTTGATGTTCTTGGGATGTGGTATCTACAAAATGGATTCAATTCTTGTCGGATCAATCCAAATACCAACTTTGGAGATTATGTGGCCTAGTAATTTTCCATCTTCCAACCTAAATAAAGACTTTTTGGGATTTAGAGAAATTCCATACTTCATGCACTTAGTGAAGACCTGCCTGAGGTGATCCAAGTGTTCCTAATCTGATTTAGAGAATATCGTGATATCATTTAAGTATAGTACCAGGAAGTCATGGATTCTTTAACAAAGTCTATGTCCATTGCTCTTCGAAAGGCGACCCCTATGTTTTTTAACCCAAAAGGCATTTTCACATACATGAAAGTGCCCCATGGAGTAGTGAATGAAATTTTTGTATGATCATCTAGGTGGACTAAATTGTGGTTATAACCAAAAAACCCATCAAGCAGTGGGATCCTAGTTGAACCCACTACCCTTTGTAATATGTGATCCATTTTAGGAAGAGGGTAGTTATCCTTAAGTGAGACTTTATTTAGATTCCTAAGGTCAACAAATAGTCTAAGTTCACTAGTTTTCTTTCTTGTAGGTACCAAATTAGAAAACCAATCTATGAATCTAATTGGTGCAATGATATTGGCTTTGTACATTCTTTTGATTTCCTTTTCAATAGAAGGCAATAGAAGGGGATTAATCCTTCTAAGCTTCTGTCTAAACGCCTTCTGGTTTTATTTTAAGGGAGTGGTGTGTTGTATTATGCTGGTATCATAGGACTTAAGGTCCTCATAATTCCAAGCAAAAACATCTTAGAATTCCTTTAATAGTTCTATGTATTTCACTTTTTCATTAGGAGGCAAAGACTTTGAAAGTTTTATCAATTTGGGATCTTCCTTAGAGCCTATGTTACACTCCTCTATGTCTGATTTCAAGGGTTCCATTTTCGGCTTTTTAGGGACATCGTTTGAATCAAACAAGTCCTCTAATGGATTTAATCCTTTGGGAAAAATATTGCCTTTTATGACTTCAGATTCCTCGTCGATTGCTTCATCAATTTAAGTTTGTTTTAGGTTTTGAATATCTGATTTTGTAAACTTTGTGGGATGGAATCTATCTATCCTTTCATCTTCTACTTTATTAATTTCTACTTTATCAGTGTAATCAAGATCTAATGTTATGTTTGTATCTATTTTTCTATTTACAAATTCATCATCTAAAGTTATAAAATTGTTAATTTGTTGATAATTATTGAATACTTGCCAATTCTTTAAGTTGTCAGGAATAGAAGGTCTATTCCTAACCTCAGCAGTGTATATATGATTAGGTTGAAAAGGTAACTTACAAGTACTGGAAAACATGGCTAAGCTGTGAGCTTGCATATTGAGTTTTCTTGGAATAACAACAAGCTTGGTTTCTAAAAAGGTATTTAGTATTTCTACAACTATTCCTCTATGAAATCCTAACCTAGGATCCCTAGTCATATAAACATCATTAATTTGTTTTACTACCAACTCAAAATCTCCCAGGATAGAGACTCTTACGGCTCCTAACATGTTGACCAATTTGAGACGTAATAGAAGTGCTTCGTACTCGGCCATGTTGTTTGTACATTTAAAGTTCAATCTGTAGACATGACCCTCTAAATGATCATTTTCTAAGTTATAAATCCATACACCTGCTCCTGCACCTAGTTTGTTTACTGACCCATCGAATTCAAGATGCCATAGAATTTCATGTTCATAATTATTGTTGTCTAGGGGAATAAAATATTCTTTGACTAATGTATCTTGGTCATCTTTGTTATCTGAATTTCTTGAATTTGGACACTTTGATTTTCTTTTGATACTGCAATTTCTTTTCGTTCTGCTACTATGTTGTTTGAAGTGTCTTCTTGGTTAGATTCAAAATTGTAAAGAATGAAAGAATCAATATCATAATGCATTGAATATATAGGAAAGTTTTGAGGTCTATCCTGGGTACTCACTACATACTTCATTAGAGTCTCTCTATTTTAGGATGCCCAAAGACTATATGGTAGCATACGACATGTCAAGTTGTAGAGATCCCTAGAGTTTGGCACCCCATGATCTAGGCAACAACATGCCATACTTAGGTGGTATATCAGCAATAGCCATGTCCATAAGAATGGTCTTAGCAAGGTACTGCACTAGGGAAACACACAGGTCTTTTATAAGTCCTAAGCACTTGACTTGAATCAAATGAAAAAAGGTCCTTATAAGGCCTAGTGATATCCAAGTTTAGCTTCTTCATAACAGACTTAGGCATATGATTGTGTGAAGCCCCAGTTCTAGCATGGCATTATCTAGGATTTTATCGTGGATGTTGAGGCTAATGTAGAAGGGTGGTATCCCTCCTTGCAGTGGTTTTCCATTAAATTCAGGACCAAAAATTAACTCAGGTTTATCATCAAATAAATTAACAGAGTATTCATTCTCAACGAAGTTTAAAGATTTTCTTATTTGAGATTTATAAGTTTCATGTTTAATCAGTTCTGTTAAAGGAACTGAGATTTTAAGTTTTTCCACCTCTGCTTCCAAATTGAAATGTGAAGGGGTTTTGTTTGTTTGAACATTTGAAACCTTAACAACAGAGTTAGGAGTAGTTTGTTCTTCTTTTTCAGTGTTTGAAGTCTTTTTTATTGAATTTTCTAATATAATTTCTTGAGACTATACCACTGTTTCCTTGAGGGGAACTGAAGTGGAAGAATGCTCATTAGAAGGTTAGTCATTGGTTACATATTCAATGGTGGGACTAGGAGGGTTCTGATTTGATCTAGATAGGTTTTGGAGAGTTTTTGTAACTAGAATTCCTTTCACTTTCTTAGGCTGATTAGGTGATGCTTTCATGTTTTGGTCTGGAATATCAATGTTCTTTTTGCTCCTCAAATTGTACTCTTTATGAAATTCAAAAATAGTAGAATCATACCCCTGCCTGTAGTCAAAAGATTCTCGAGTTGGGTCTATAACTTCTGAAGCATGTATAACTCTTGGTCATCCTGAGTCAGAAAGACCATTTCCTCATCATCCAACCCCATTAAGTTAATTTGGGTGTCTAGCTCAGGGTCTTCTTGATGGGAAGTTTCAGCATAATTTTCTTGGAAAGGAGGTCTAATGTTCTAATCAGGCCCATTTTTACCAGTATTTTGGTTCTGGTTCTTCCTAAAGTTTGGATTCCTTACTGGAGGTGCCTATTGGTTATCCCAGTGAGGTTTCCTTTCAATGAATTCTATCCTATCCACCAATTTTTCCATTCCTTTAGCTAAAGCATCCATCTTTTGATCAAAGCGTGTAGTTTCATCTTTTAGTGGTGTTCTCCTTTCTTTTCTAACCCTAGCTCTTTTGGATAGCAGATTAGCTTCTACACTAACTGCTACACTTTGCATATCTTCTAGGATTTGGGGATTCCTTTCTCTAAGCTGAAAAGCCATGTCAGTGTCAAACCCGTCTGGAAACTTATTCAGGGCTAAGCCAGGTGGAGGCCTAAGGTCAAGTGGTATTGCGTTATATACATTGTTCAATCTAGTACAGTAGTCCTGAACGGTTTCATTTGGTACCCTCTTTAAGCTTTCATATTCAGAAAGTTTGAAGAGGGCTCTTTGTCTTCTCCCACCTATTTAAAAATTGTTGTTAAAAAAATTCTAAACTATATATACTGCTAGGAGGCAGAGATCTAAACCATGTTCTCACTTCTCCAGCTAGAGTTTGGGAAAAAATTCTCACTTGGAAATCTCCTATGTCAACTTCATGCAGCTCAAAATAATCTATCATTTTTCTTGTGTGTTTTTGTGCTATGTAAGATCCAGTGCCATCAAATAGGACAATTTTACTCTGATAGTATGCTGGCAAGACATCTTGAGGAGTGGGCATCACAAGAGGGGCATATCTGTGTGCCATAGCTCTAAGTTGGACCAGACTGGGAACAAGAATTGGGATAACGGGGGGATTTGAAACAGCAGGGAACTTGGGGTAACAAGGGTAACAGGTATTTTATGGGTAGTGATAGGCTGTTGGGGAAGCGAAGGTATGAATGGGGACGAGAAATGAACTTCGAAAATGTTAGGAAATGATGATGAACTTAAATATGTTGAAGTTGTTTCAGAAATTTCAGGGATTTTATCAGTAGTAACGGATGACTGAGGGGAATTCAGAAGGTACTCATCAATTGAGAAGTTTGACCTTTGGGCTTCAAGTTCTTCTATAAATTCAGGATCTAGAACTGTATCCTCAAGTGCACTCTCAGACTTGGCTCTAAATAAAGAAAGGTCAAAATACTCATCAAAAGGGAGGTCTTCTATGAACAACCACTCACAAGGGCAGCAATTGGATCTAAATAAAGGCCTTGGTCTTACTGAACTTTCCTGTCTTATGATTGTTCTTAAAATAAGGTTGGGATTGTCAAATACAGGGGGAGGATTTGGATCAGTGTTGGCCCTCGTATAATGAGTTCACCTTGAAGTCGGATTTCAAGTTTTTTCTACTTATTTTCTCTTTCTATGAATTTTTGAAATAACTTTTAATAACCCTTTAAGAGGCTTAAAAATAAAAATTTGAATTTCTCAAAGGTTTATTAACACTGAGGGTTTTGAATTCCTAGTATGGTCACCACTATGTTATCACTCAAAAGTCTTCCCTAGAAGTTATAAAAGAAGGAATAATCTGAGGTAACCACAAACCAATCTTTTGAACTCGGGTTCTAGCCAACCTAAGTCCAAAGAGGGTTCTCTCTTTATAATTTAACTTTGTTTTGAGTATGATTTCAGGCTAGTTCTTAGTGCTCATGATGTTTTGGTTTTGATTGAATGGTGGATTTAAGAAAACATATGGGCAGAACAAGTATTCAGGCCATTAGGCTATGGAGTCAATGAAAGAGTGGCTAAACTATATCAAATCATTTACTAAACGATGAGTTCACAGGGCAGGCTAGCACAACAAAAGCAAATCTGCAAGTTCAAATGGATGGGGTAGTCCTAACCAGGGTAAAAAGGCACTGAAAAATCTGTAAACCAGGATTAAGATGAAGAACAAAAGGACATCAATAGCAAAGGGCAACTAAGAATCATTTACTATGGACCTAACGGGGTAAACTATGAAAGTAAGGGAGGAATTAACAATTCCCAGACCAAGATAGTTTAGTAGAAAACAATGAGAAAGTAAACAGTCAAGACAGAGAGCTTTAAAGATAATTCTAAAATATTTTTCCTTGTTTACTATTCAGATTTCATAGAGAAAACATGTGAATATTTATAACATGATGAGAAAAAAATAATTAAACATGAAGAGATAATACTTATTTGGCTCCAACTGTGCACAAGAATCTAGTGAAATGTCTTGAGCTTTATTTCATGACCCAAAAAAACCAATCCAGTCTTGAATATAATAGCTCCTTAGCTTGATATGAAATGTTTGCAGAAATGTATTTTAATCCACCCTAATTTCTTCAAAATATGAAGTATTTATACAAAAAATGTTACAGAATATCTCATAACAGTAAAAGAATTAATCTAGGAAATCAAAAATATCTTCAAGCACGAAGATAGAGACAGATGGACAATAATCTTCTTGTTGTCCCTTTTATTATGATTGTGCTGGCTATTGTAATTCGGATTTGGCTCTTTCAGTTGCTTAATATCTATGTGTTGGAATCACTGAGTGTCTTCAACATATTGATACTCTTTACCTACTATATTTTAACCATGTTTCATCTGTTTTACCTAGCTATCAAATGGGATTCACTGCAGTAACTTTTATAGTAAATCTGTCAAGTTTGTCCACCAGTCACCTTTATGTAATTTCATCCTCATCACCTTTCTATATACCTCATCAAGTTCAGTGTATTTGGAAAAATATGACCTATTGAAAAACAAGTGCTTTACCTCATGCTCTAAGAAAAACAGATTTTCAATATTATCATACAATAATTTTCCTGTGGGAAGAGATTTTACCCCTGAAGTACTAGCTTGCTTGCTGGCCAACTTGTTCAGTCTTTCAATGTAGTCATCTTGAGTCATAAGCTTGTCATTAATTACCTTTGGACTGGGAAGACCTTTTTCCCTCAGAATACCAAACTCGACCATGAATCTATGTATATTAGCTTGGATACTTTGGCATCTCTTCTCAAGATTAAGCATAAGGTTCCTTTTGGTAAGAACCTTCTTGATTTCTAAGATGGTGGCTATCTTGTCTTCTATGCCCAATTCATCCAATTGATACCTGTTTTTGCTATTCAAGAGTGTTATTAGTTGGTTGGCTTCTTCAGCTTTGTCTCCTAACTCTTCTCTTATCTTGTGAATGGCTTCAGTGGCCACTTTCACGAGTTCACTTTGCTAAAAAAATATTTGAATTGATGGCCAAACATCATTGACAGAGTCAATGATGTTGGTATAGATCATTTCCTTTAAATCTCCTAGTGGTTGTTGCAAAGTCAAGTCATTTTCAAGGACTTTAGTCATCTCACCCATTCTTTGACTCTTTTGGATTTCTTCTTTCTGTTGTATCTGTACAACTTTGCAATCAATTTCCAAACTTGACAATTTTTCTCTATGTTTTTGGAGCTCAGTAGCGTGGATTGTCATTTCTTCCATGGCTTTTACTAATTCAGTTGTTTTCTCTATGGAAGTACCTACACTTGTAGATGAACCTCTGCATGCTAATGCACCTGTGACTGGTATGGTTGTAGCTGGTGGAACTGTTGGTGCCAGGGAAGAAGCCAATGTGGAGGATGCTACTGTAGAGACTGTAGGAATGATAGTCTAAGGAGTGGTGGCCAACTTACTCTATTTAGACTGAACCAAGTTATCCAACTCTTTCTCTGTTTCTTTTAGTTGATCATTTAGCTTGAGGACTGAGACCATAAGCTCTTCCTCCTTCAAAGTTTCTAATACTTCAGCTATTTGTGGATGATGTGGAGGAGGAATTTTGAGCTGCTTTTTCAATGCAACTATGTCATCATTTTTCTTCTTAATTAGCTTTTCTACAACCTTTAAATCCTTGGGGACATGCCCTAGCTCTATGATTAAATCCTCCAAAGATTTTATCCTGGTATACATGGCCTGTGAAGAGGCTTTCTCTATCTGTAATTATGTTGACATATTAGTCAGTGAATTTTGGAGTTGATGTGCTGCCATGGCCTTGCTGGTCAACGTAGAATAGACCATTTCCTCAGTCTATTCATGTAATTCTATTTGGTCGATAGGATGAATTCCCTTTGCCAACACCTCAAAATCAGTCTTCAAATAATCTTCTATAGACATTGGCTACTATGTGGTAGGCTTCATGAAACTCATTTTTATCTTACCTTCCTTTATATCAAAGGCTAACATTAGCATTGTTTGATTGGTGGGAGCCATTTTAAGGTAGTGTGCATAACTTTGAGCCTTAAATATTTCATTTTCGGCCTTTATTTATTTTTATTTCTCTTTAATGTCTGGGTTCTAGCCTGTTGGAGCCATGAATGTGGATAATCCACGCTTTGTTGTCTCTCTAACATTTGAGCTTGTGAAGTGGAAGGTCCTATGTACCTCCTAAGGGAGTGGTCTGCCTACTTTCTTCTCTTTTTGTACCTATAGTTCCAGTTGTTTCCTCTGTGAACTCTTGTTCTGAAAAAGGATTCAACCTTTGCCTCTTGACATAAGTTTGTGTAATAGGTTTGCTAGAAGGAGTGGCCTCCTCTTTATCTCTTTTGGGATTCTTCTCCTCATTTAGAGGAGTCTTTACAATAGTAGGATTACTCATGATGTGTTCTAGGTGAGCCAACTCTTCTGATATCTCTGGCTGCTCTGATTCTTCTTGCTCTTGAGGTCCTTCTTCTGTTGGTGGCTCACTATGTTCTTGTGTTTGCCTTTAGGATTGTGATTCTCCTGGCACCTGTACAAAGGAATCTTCATCAAGTCGTCTTTCTAAATCTAACAACACATTATCAACAACAACTTTTGTGTTATCTTGGTCAACTAAAGTGTTCTCCACCCATTCTAGTTGATTTGCATACTATTCTATTTCAGGAATTCTGTGGTGGATATAGGGAGATAATTTATTCTTTTGTCTTCTGTTGCAAATGAAATCTAAAGGGTCATATCTCCATATGAAACTTTGTTTCAGTTTTAGTATCTGAAGGATTTCTTCTGCTTCCTTTCCTGCTTCCCTACTGTTACATATAAAGGGGCTAAGATCGTCTTTTATTCTGAGTTGAGCTTTCTTCTTGACCTTCACAAAATGTACCTCATCTGAATTAATCATTTTCCTATAGTACTCTAGAGCAAACAATCTCATGGTGAGGTATCTTGGCAGTTTGTAGGGTGCTATTTCGCTGCCATATATCCTGATTTCAGTGTGATTTTTGTACTAGTACCAATCTCCCGCTCTATATTGTTTGGACAAATATAGGACCCTCTTGATATTTATATTGATTCTGGGGGGAGGACTTCCTAACAACATAGTTGCCATGGGGTGCACAAAGAGATCTATGAAATCTGTATAGGTATATGGAGAGTCAAAATGATGGATTACTGAAGTCCAGAAGAGCACTGATCTAGGGTTGCCTATGGTACAAGATTTTCGTATGTGAATAGGAATTTATCCGCTTGATAGTACAGGAAAGGATGACAAAAAACTGATGAATATTTGAACACTCTTTCATTTTCGATTCTCATGAATTGATCATGGATCTTATCTCCAATGTACATAGCATAGCCAAACGTGATGGCAGGGGGCTGTCCAGCAGTGTAAATGGACATGAAAGCGATAATAATCTCATCAACAAATTCACTTGTAGTCTAGCCTAACACACTAGATATTATTTCTATGATGTCTCGGCCAAGATCAGAAAATATGGTCCACATGTATGGGGGAGGGTCCTTTGGAATGTATTGCTCCTCTCTAATGAAGGTCTGGAATAGCTGAGCAAGTTTGATGGAGGTGAGAGTAGGGAATTTGTTAAGGAGGTTTCCAATAGAAAGGGGGTTTAGGTTTTGGCTTGGTTTCCACTACAACATTTCATTTATGGATTCACTAGTGATGGTAAATAGTATAGTCTGGTCGGGAGTCATCACTGCTCTTTAGATAGGATTCTAGTTCATATGGCAATAGCGGAAAATATGAGGGAAGATATGAACTCTAGCGAAGTAGTACTTGGGCAAACTTGATTCCCAAAGACCTATTATGTCTGCGTGGTTCAAGTACTAGTCTCTATGCCTACAGTATAACTTCAATGGGGATTCTTGGACAAAGGTATCTTTGATCTGAAAATCTTTATCTGTTAAAGGTAGATGGTCTAAGTCCCTATGGGGAGTAGAAATCGGTAGGACATTCAATGCAATTGGAGCAGCCATCGTTGGTTCTTGTGGATTCAAGGATGGGGGGAAAAGGTTTTCTGTGGTATTTAGGGAAAATTGGCTTAATTTAGTGTAGTCTTGAGGTGGGTGAACAATTCTTCTCGATGAATTTGAGTAAATGCCTAGTTTTGGCCCTGAACGAGGTTAATGGACAAATGTGCACAATTGCAGGAGGTATAGGTAATTGAAGAGTGAACTGGGAGTTCAACGGCTTCTGCAGGTTGACGGTTGAATGTGGGTTGGCAGTTGTATGTTCTCTACAATTTTCATGGAGGTCTGATTGCGATAGAACAAAAAATAATGAGTTTTTTAGTTTTATTGGTGACAAGTACATTTGGCTTTTAGCGGGAGATGGGACATTTTTTTGTCATATAACAAAAGGTGGTAAGCAGGTTTAGATCACACTGCTTTTAGGTTGGAGTGGTTTTGGAGGGAGGACGTCTAACGCCACTCATCGGGTGCCATGTAGCAGTGAGGTGAATAGTGAAACCACCCATATTGGGCGTGTAAAGGTCAACCTTCAGAGGCCACAACATATGATCATCAACCATTGGATCAAATGGGACATGATTGTATGGTGATCGGGGTGAGGATTTGACATGAAGTTTAATAAAGGGGTCGAGAGGAGGTTTAAGCTTTCCGGGATTAATTAATCAAGGCTCATGGTGGTTTAATGGTGTCGAGGATGATTTCATTGGCGGGGGTTGATTATTAATTAGCCACGGATCGGTTAATTAATCTCTTTATTCAGTGGAAGGTTTCACTTCTTAATTGGCCGTTGATCGACTAAGTAACCCTTTATTCATGATATTCAATAAAGTTTATGTTTCAAACTTTGGGGCAGGATATTAATATTAAGGGGTTTTTAATAAATACATAGGGAAAAGGGTTATTTTCTCAGGAGTTTAATATAAATAAAGTTAAAAGTTAATATGAAAATGGAGGATAATGTTTTAGCGCTAAGTATAAAATGAATTCCTTTGCAATTTTGTTTCTTGCTTTTCACATACATAACATAAAATATTAGGCTAAGCATAATTTGTGGGTTTTTGATGTGGAAATGACTTATCTAGGGGGAACAAATACTTTTCCTAGGAAAATGTAGTTTAACCTTAGGAAAAAGGTTTTATTAGGGAAAATGAATTTATTTGGGAATATGAGTGAATTATGGAGGGGGTGAATATTTATGAGGGGACTTTTTAGTACTTAGGACCTATAAGTTATTGGGTCGAGGGTCTGGTCCCTCTAGAAGTCAGAGAAATTATCTAAGCCCATTTAACTTAAGATTTTAGGTACTTTAAGACTTTCCTTGGAAATTAGTTAAGTGAAAAATGTAATTAATGAGGGAAGTTAATCAATTGACTTTTTGTACTTTGATAAATGCTCAATTTTCATCCATACTTAGAAATTTGATGATGAAGGTAAATGATATGATCTTATCTAATCAATCATCACAATTCTGCAACCATTCAACTACTTACCCACCTACTCATCCTACCATTTTATCTTCTCTTTATTAGGGTGCACTTAAGTGGGAAAACCCTTATCAAAACCTTTTTCTTTTCTTTACAAAAGTAATCTATCTAAGTCTAACCTTATTAAATCCAAGGGCTTAGATTAAATAGTTGAGCTCCTTTTATTTACTCTACCTATTTACTTATCTGCCAAGATTAAACAGTTTGGTCAAATTTTATTCTATATCTCTAAGAATAAAATTGAAAACATGAAATAGCCAAGTTTAAACATTTTGACCATCCACGGATTGTGGCAAAAGTATCAAGTTGCACACAATCGTTTATTCTGCATCAAAAGTAAATAGTAGTGACATTTTGACTTGCACACTTTGATGGTATTTTTTCTTTCTTGGTGTTCATTCTTTCATCTTTTTTGACCTTTTTATTGCTTTTTTCCTTTGATTTTTCTTTTAGGACATACCCTCTTTACATTTTTTTATTTTTTGATGTTTTTAATATGGAAAACATTTGCAGAAAGCAAAGATATGTACATATTTCAAATTGGACCTTAACCATTCAAAAATTATGACACCTATTGGTATAGGAAGATAACAGAAACTATGTGTAGCTTCGTGTCAACCAATGCAGCAAACTTCTTCCAACATATGATTACTTGCAAAAACACTCAACCTTAAGGCATATCCATCCTCCATAGGCTTCATTTTGTATCTTATCTCAGCGACCTTCTTCAACAATTCCACCTCAAAGTTGTCTTTCAAGTTATGCCTCGATATGGTGTTAGGCCCCTATACTACTTGTGTAACCCCAACCCCTTATTGTATTATTGTACCCATGTAGTCCCATATTGTTATTATCGCGCCCCATAAAAGTCCACTATTATTATTGTTGTTCCCTTACATTATTATTGTTATTTCGGATCTAATTATATTGTGACCCTTTAGGCTCCTATATATAGAAAGAATGTCATATCATTTGTATTATCGAATAATTGTTAATTTATGTAATTTAAATGAGGTCTATCCCTCGAAGAGTTTTATTTTAAAGTGATTGATCTATCTCTTCTATTTTGTGAGCTGGTTGCATAACATTTGTTACTCAGAGCTTTGGATTCTAGGGTTTTGTTGTTTCAAACAGGTCATGGTATACTTTTCGCTCTAACTTATTTTCTACGAAGATTCAGAGGTTGAAATTGAAACCCATTTGAGTTGAAGGCTTTTTGAACCTCGTTTCTGAAATTCAAATCTTGTCTCACTATATTTTTGGAGATATGATTCAAGGAAATTAAGGTTTTTGTAGGCTCCCAAATTCCATCTCAAACAGGTGACCTTTGGAAACTCTTCATAACTTTCTCTCTGAGCGTCGGATTCAATCTTCATAAAACGTGATAGAAATAGGACAATTGTTCATTTTTTGGGTATCATTTTTAGTGCTGAAAGTCGAAACTGTGACACCTAGAACTTTGTACAAGTTTTCTCTATTGAATGAGTCTATAATTAGGTCATCATGGGAGATTGGGAATAAATATTTTTTGAAGAATCCAATCTCAATTAGACCTACGGCATTGGAAAGAGGACTGAGAGGGATACTATAGGACAAAATTTTAGAACTTGGAGATCCAAAATTACAAAGTTACAATCATTTCAAGATCGAACTCCTAAAGGAAGAAAAAGAGATATCAAGATTTTTTATTGCAAGGATCCAGTAACTTGGATACTGCAAATGGTCAATATTTTGATATACATTATGTGAAACTATTAAAAAAGGTACATATTATATCTTTATATTTAGATTTGAATCAGTTTGTATGGTATAGAGCACTTTGTTCTCATAAACCACTTGTGACTCGGTCAATTTTCACGGAGGAAATGATAACATATTATGAGGATACAAAGAGCAACACCTTCTTTAGCCTATTGATAAATCTCAAAATAAAGATTCAATGGTAAAGCACATTGAGGACTTCCAAAAATTGAATATAAGGGTAAACAAGATTATAGAGAAGTAGAGGATTGATTTCTTCATAGGGTTAGAGGATAACATTCAACATGAAGTTCATCTTTGGGAACCCGATTCATTATTCAGGTTGGAAAAGAAAATTGAAAGAAAAATTATGGAAAAAAGTAATCCTGCCACTCACAAATATAAAGATGGAATTTTTGTTGCTCTTAGCCTTCCACAACCTACAACATTGACACCGCAATAATTTGAAGAAAAAATAGAAAATGGCCTTTGTTACAGTTGTAATAGTAAATACCCTAAAGATTATAAGTGTGCAGAGAAAAAAATATTTTACATATATTTTGAAGAGGAGGAAGGAAAGGATCAAGAAACGTCAAAAGAAGGGGATATAAACTAGGAACCAACCCTAGAAAAAGAAGAAGTGAATTTGACCATATCTTGTAGTGCATTGGCAGGAATTACCACTCCACAAACTCTCAAGATAGATGGACAAACGTAGATAGTGAACAAATGTTTGGAAGGATATCTTCGTTTCCTTATATCTGATAAACAAACACAATAGGTCAAGTGGTTACCTATGGTTGAATGATGGTATAACGCTTCGAGAAAAATGACCCCATTTATGGAACTTTATGGATATCACACACCATCCATCTCATCATATTTAGGAGAAAATTATAAGGTTAAGTAAATGGAAAATCACATCAAGCATCAGCAACAAGATCTCCAACTCTTAAAGGATAACCCCACTTTGTCACAAAATCAAATGAAACAACAAGCTGAACAACATCATAGTGAAATAAGTTTTGATGTAGGCATCTGGGTATTTTTACAGCTATAATCATAAAAACAAATGCCCCTCAAGCAAGATAAGAAGGATAATAAATTATCACCAAAGTACTATGGTCCTTACAAGGTGTTGCAAAATATTGGTACTATGGCATACAAATTGGAGCTTCCTACATCTTCCCGAGTACACCCAGTTTTCCATTTTTCATGGTTAAAGAAGGTTATAGGTGACAAGACCCTAGTTCAAACAACATTGATGGAACTTGACGAGGAAGGAAAAATCATATTGGAACCTGAAGCAGTCACAGAAAGAAGAACCCGACAGCTACGAAATGAATCAATTTCAGAGTATCTCATCAAGTGGAAGAAATTACTTGTTGAATATCTTACATGGGATGATGTGAATTTTATACAGAAGCATCCATAACTACTCAGTTGTTGAGGACAACACTTTTTGAAGGAGAGGGGCATGTTAGGTCCCTATATTATTAGTGCAACCCCATTATTGTATTGTTCTGCCCATGTAGTCCCCATATGGTTATTATTATGCCCCATAGAAGCCCACTATTGTTATTGTTGTGACCTTAAATATTATTGTTGTGTCAGCTCTGATTCTATTGTTACCACTTAGACTCCTATATATAGAAAGGGGGTCTTGTCATTCGTATCATTGAAGAATTTTTCATTTGTGTAATGTAAAGAAGGTTTCCCCCTTGAACATGCTTATTTTGAAGTAGTTGATCTATCTCTTCTTCTATTTGGTGTGTTGGTTGCATAACACATCGGTTTCCTCTTAACATATGAAACTTTCCCTTTTGGTTCATCTGAACAATTCAATCCTAGTTTAGCTTGAGTTCCAATAAGATTCTCCTCCTTCACATGCTGCTCAACTGCACCTACTTGGCACACATTGAATTCTTCCACTTGGAATGCTCCCGCCATCTTCATATCATCCTACATGGCCTTGTAATAATATCCAAGTTTTTCAATGTATAAAATTTAAGCCTCTTCTATAACAATGAGTTTATGATCAAGAAAGTCCCTCTTGATCTCTTCCTCAAGCCCCTTGACTTTGTCCTGCAACTTGGCACTTTCCTCCCTTAAGTGAACTTGTTCACCCATAAGTTATTGGAGTCTTCGGTTTCACTGTTGTATCTTCTTGTCAAGTTCCTTAAGTTCAATAGACCTTCCATGAAGATTTTTCAAGGCCTTCAGCACATCCACTATTTCATCTTCAATGTGCCGCAAGAGTTCCCACTCTTGCACAAGATCTTCATTGTGTTGTTGCTTATTTTCCTTCCAATAATTTGTCATGTCTTCAAGATTTTGAAATTTTTTTACATCTCTCATCTTCCCTCATTCAGCTTGGCCCAATCTCATTGTGTTGCCCTTGCTCAACTTCCTAATGTCGCACTATGACCAAATACAAAGTGTCGAGCTTCAATATCAACTACAACCACTTCCGTCGTATTCCTGCTTCTTCCAAATAGCTCAGACCGCCCTGAACCAAACACTGATGCCACCTACCATGCCCCTACCTAGTATTGTCTTCCAGCCATGAATAGGTGCGTGCGGTACCGCTGAATTTTTTTGTTTCACTAGTACTCAAGTACATGGACTCCACCTACTCAATACTTAGTCAAATTTCTTCAAGTGTTGATAATGCAGTGGACATAGCATTCATTCATTTATCTTCCTAATTTTATCCGAATTGGATCATTATATTTTTTTCATGCACCTCGATGAATTTGGATGGAAAATGTGGAGGAATTGGCACACAGAACTGTTTTTATCAGTGGGACCTAGTTTGTCGAAACAAGGTCTGAAACCTTCCATGAGCATTTTGAGGCATCGAATAATGCTTTATAGGTGTAAAAATTTTCTTCTTTAGCATAGCACCTTTTCATGCTATTATTCACATAGAGACCTTTCCAATAACAGAAGAAATGCATCAATCAAAGTCCGTATGAAAATGTTATGCCAATCAGAACTTGACCTTCCTTTTTTCACACCTATAGTTCGATAGGATGCCATTTCAACCCCCATTATTCATGGAAAAGCGGCTAGCCATGTTTTTGTGATGTAAAAGACTCTAGAATAGTCTATTTTGTAATTTTAGTTAAGAATTGAGGTAGTCAAATTTAACCACTAGTAGGCTATCGGGTTGTCTTATAACCACGCCACTAGGAGGAAGAGGCATTCCATTCTTTTGAGAGAATTTTGTTCCATAGCTGAGCAAAGATAGCAAGGAGAGATAGGACGTAAAGAACACTGAGAAGATCTATGGACTGTAGCAGACCACAGACCATAGACATTAATTATTTGTACCTGAAACCATATTTCCATACATAGAAAGAGAGTTAAGCAACATCACGTTCTAGCTGGGTTTTCTCCCAAAAGGGTTTCCCAGAGAGCATATTTTGTGTCTTATGTGTGTGTGAGAGATTATTTTTCCATTCTCTACTTTTTGGAATAAATTCCATTCACATGCATGCACTAATTGCAATTAAATCCACAAATCTAAAATTTTAATAAACTGCAATAGTGTAGAATTTTCAGAGTTTTAAAATAATATTATTAGATTTGTTTCGATGAACTATCTAGTGGAATATCCACAAAAATTTACGGATCATCAATTATATTCAATTATATGCAATGGAATAAAATCATCATCATAACAAAATTATGCACATTTATATGGGAGGGGAGACTCCCTATCAAATATGCCCAATAATATGTAAAATTTGCAAATACTTTACAAAATACGGCTTTTTACAAAACAATGCAACCACCCAAAGTCAACTCGCACACTTTGCCAAAGTTGCACGAGAGTCATGCCCCGGGCGTGAAACTGAGGCAATCCATTACACCGCTCAGTGATTTTCCCACCCAAGTGCCCACCTCATGTCCCCTATGTCGCCTCCACAAATCAGTTTCTCATCTCGTCGTGTGGGCTCTTTCCCATTGCGACACACCCACTACACATGTGCCCTCGCTCGTTGCCTTTAATAGGCCTCTACACCTGAGTCATCTTTAACTAACAATGAGGTGAAACATAATCAAACATCCACCGCCAATTCACCTTTAACTTAGCACTCCACCTGAGTTCAATTTAACCGAATGTGGGTTCCCATCACACATATTGGGCACAACCGCACTGAGACTTCGATTTTTCGGTTCCCTTGGGTGCTCCCAATAGGAAGTCCTAACAAGGAGGGATTCTCTTTAATGCTGATGGAAGAATAGTGTACAAGTATGCCTTAGGACTTGGTCTTAAGACCAATAATCAAACAAAATTTTATAGCTTGTATATGGGAATCCTTCTAGCTCACAAGAGGGAACTTAAAAATATTACAATTTTGGGTGAATCCTACTTGATTATTTGACATTTAAGAAAATATTCCTTTGCATAATACAATCACCTTAGCTAGGCTTTCCTTCATGCTCAAATCATACTTCTTTCCTTTGAAAGCTCGCAATCCT
Source organism: Pinus tabuliformis (assembly GCA_031772625.1). Classification (NCBI taxonomy): domain Eukaryota; kingdom Viridiplantae; phylum Streptophyta; class Pinopsida; order Pinales; family Pinaceae; genus Pinus; species Pinus tabuliformis. Next base: position 1,255,361,922 of record CM062818.1, on the reverse strand, counting down.
GGAACATACTCTAAAACCTCGATGCAGAGGCAAACCTCGTGGGAAATGATGCATGCAGATTAACTGAAGGATCTTTGGAAATTAATGGAGTCCTTAGTCTCCACCCTATTCCCTAACCCTTCCCCATGATTGGTCCCTTCATGTGCCCCCCCATATACCCCCTTATCCTTGGCACATATGGAATATCTCCTCTGATCCTGTCACTGCTAGTCAATCGCCATTTGTCCATAACATGAGATCACTGTGTCCTTCTTCGCGCGTTGGCATGATGACACACCTCCCGATTCTCCTGTTAGATGACCTTCGTTATCCCATCCATGCGATTCCTCTTGGGCCAATTCAACAACTAAGCATGGGAGTCCTCATGTCATTTTCATGGTTCAAGGTTTATTGCAGGAATTTAAAGTTGGTAACCATGTGAGCCCTCTCTCCCTTCATGCTACATTTACTTCTCATGGCCCAGACTAGACAACCCAACTGCTCGAGCTCCCAAATTCAAATAGTGACCTCTCTCTCTACACTTAGGGAAATGATGACGTTGTATTGGTATCTTGGTGGCTCATTCTTATATTTGTAGGGCCACTGTTATATATTGGAGTTGATATTTATGAAACTTCCCATAATGCTTGTGATTTACAATTTGGATTGGATTGTGTTTTGTCTACCTCATGAGAATAATATAAGAGCCGCTATGGGGTACAAGACTATAGTCTTCCTTTTGGATTGGGTTTGCATCCTCCCTTTTGGTCAGTGCTCTAGCCTGCTCCGACATCCTCTATGGGTTTTAATTTTGGAAGAGCCCCACTAGTGCTCCACCTTCTGGTTCCGTCTCGCAATTCACTGACACTATGACGAGATGGATTTAGGATCCCGAGGTAGCAGACGTCCACGCTCATGATAGGTGGTGAAAAAGAAGGCATCACGCCAAACACTGGGTCACCAATAGAGTTTTGCTGCAACTCGGTGCAGTATTAATATAATGAGTACCCACTATTGTTAAGAAAAACAACTAAAGTAAAATAAAAATAAAATAAAAAAATTTTGAATTTTTTTAAGTAATTTTGAGAAAATAACATTGTTTTTAATTAAAAAATAAATTAATATAATATTTTTGAAAAAAAATATTTTTGATTTTTGTAAGGTGATTTTGTAAAAAAACGCTGTTTTTGTCATTAAAAGAAAATGTAATATAATATTTTTTTAAAATATTAACATAATTATATAGAAAAAAAGAAATATTGTTAAATAGGGAAATTTAGATTGATGGGCGAAATGGTGAATTCCCCTTTGGGAAGAGTTATGGTTATAAATATCTATATGAAAAACTTACATAAAATGAATATGTAAATTGCTTCCAATGGATGTGGGAATTATTTCTTTCACAGTTACAAGCTAACCATAAAAGGGCACACAATTTTATCTTTATTATTAATAGCCACCGACCTTCCATGGAGAACAAGCAACCTAGGTTGTGAGGGTTTCTAGCCTATAACCCTCTCTTGCATCCATTTGAAGCGTGATGGAGGCTACCCATGCACTTTTTTTATTCCCAATTTCATTCTCATGAAAAACTAAAAATGTTGTCAAAACATGGCTATCCCAAAGCATTGGTGGTGGGTGAAAATGAATGAGGTTATCTATCTATTTATCCATTTATTTATTTATATATATAAGATACTTGGCTTTGGAAATGAATGACGTTATTTATTCCATTTTTTTTTTAATTTTAGATCTAGTTTCATCTTGTAATTGCAATATTTATATGGTTGAAGTTTTTACTTCATTCCATATTTACGACAAAGGCATTTTTCATTGTGGGCTTTGGATTTCCAAAGGCTGTTCAAAATTGCCACGTGTCACAATCTGAGTCATCCGATAGGATTCCGTTCTCTTTCTCGATGTCGTCGTATTTTCAATGGTAGATTTTTTAGGGTCAAAAGTATTTTATTGCAGTACTGATAACGCGCTGCGGTGAGGCTTGTGCACTTATTCAGTGCGACATTTGACGTCACCTCGACAGTACAATGGAGACATGATGGAAGCGTCTAACCAACCATATATAGCGTATTCAATGCACTCGGAGATGCACGAGAGATAATCCGTTAACACATGAATTTGGAAACTCCTCACTAAATAAAAAAAGGGTAATTTTCGTCCAGACCATGCCCCATATCATCTACATTATATATGTCTTCTAAATGTGTTGAACCATGGCAACTACATTATACATGTCTTCTTGCTTTTGCTAAAAGTTTATTATATTATATTCTTCTATTTTACAATCATAATAGAAATATTTTGGGTTTAATTGTTAACTTATTGCTATTGGAAACAATTTTAGATGAAATTTTATGTCAATTGTATGCCAATTGTTTATGCTCAAATGTTGGTTGTAAAATGTCTCCATAATCGTCATTTCTTTCTTTGATAGAAATTAGAATCTTTACTGCATGCTTGATGGTAGCAATAATCATGTTTTATTTTCAAAGAAAAGAATATCGTTTACATCAACGAATGATTTAACAAGCATGTAGGTTTTAGCATTGAGGGAAAGAGACTTCCTGTAGCGGCGCTGCCAAATTAGTTTGAAGTCACTGGTTTTCAGTTTGAGGTACGGGTCGAGGCTATTTCAGCAAGAATTCGTTGAAGACTTTTTCAAACCGCTTTTGAACAAAAATGTTATTTTGTAAGGCGATTATGTAAAGAAGATACAATGAAAATTATGTTTCATAGGGAGAACAAACATACACATCAAATATTAATGAAGGCAATGCAAAAAATTATGGGAAAGAATAAATTTTTAGATTTATGAATAGTCACAACAAAGAGTTCCACTAAAATTCACATACAAGTCACTATTCACTCTAATTATAGAAAAGTTTACAATACTTTAACAATGTTGGGACTTTGAAAATTATTCAGATCCACTTCGTTTTAATGTGGTTAAAACATGATGGATGCACATGGATTTATCGCACCCATGGGTATTTTCAAACGAAACCTTTATGTAACTTTAATCATTTTATAACTTACCACTAAGATTCCAACTTAGTTCGAATGCTTCCCGGTAGAACTCCGCAGCCTGTTGTTTGAGGGTAGTTACCCACTTTGCAAATCCCTACAACGGGAAGGGCCATGGATACCAGGACAAAGTCTACTTACCATCTGTGAACGTTCTACCCCATCTGTGACACATGTTTACCATAAAGCAAAGGGATATGAAACTGATTACAACTCATTATTGTGCAGCCATGACGAAAGGCTATGAAACTCATTACTGTGTAACCAAGAAGAAAGGTTGCCACTGTTGCCTTTGGATCCAACAATAGCCCAGATAGAATTATCATAACTGCATACCACCACCATTTCAAGAATACATATGCACAACTTGGATTACCGACACTCATAAACGATGTCCAACATCTGAGTTCGATGGAATTTCTTAGGTTTTCATATACGCACTAAATAAATAGAAATAACATAATAGTGATAATTGTAGGTTTTAACCATAGTTACCAAATTCGAATTCGTATAATTCGATTCGATACAGAAAAAATTCGATTACCTAAATACAATACGGGAAAAATTCGGAAGTAGAGATCTTTCAAAATTAAATTATTTTTAAAAAAATCTATATTCTAATATATATTTAAAAAAAAAATCATATTATCAAGTCCTAAATTTTAATATAAACTTTTAAAAATAAAAAAAATAACAACATTATTAATTAATGACTAAAACAACATAATTCTCTCCGTGTAGATTTAGCGTTTCTAGTGAAACACACTTTCAAAGAGTTGTTTATAGTGTAGATTTTGTTAGTCCAGATATGCATTCTACTCAATTCAAAACAGACCTGAAGGGAGAAACACACCCCAACTTTAATTCATTGTTTCCATTTTGTTACTAGTGGGGAATAGGGGAAGTATAAAATTCAAATAGAAAAAATTGAGGAATATATAATTTATAAATATTTATAGATAAGAATTTATTTTTCTTTGTTATAGGAATTTATTATTTTTAATAAGTATAAACTTACTATTTTTTACTTTATTTTAATATATAATTTATTGTTTTTTACAACTATAACTTTTTTAATATGCAATTTACTATTTACAATACTTTTTTAATATAGAAATTTCTAATATATATATATATATATATATATATATAAACAAAAAATCTTTACCAAATTAAATAATAAATGTAAATTTTTTTAATATAAAAAATTATGTTTTAAACAACATCGAAATTTCTATTTTTAAATATTAAATTTTATATGAACAATTTTTTACCTAATTAAATAATATAGAAATTTCTATTTTTAAATATTAAATTTTATACAAATATTTTTTTTATTAAATTCCATCATAAATGTAATATTAGTAACATACCATTTTATTAAATTCCATTATAATTATAATATTCTTAATATACTATTTACAGTTTATCATAATTGTAATATTCTTAACCTACCATTTTACTAAATTCCATCATAACTGTAATATCCCTGACATACCATTTACAGTTTATTATAATTTCTTTTAATATAATTTTTTTTATTTACCAAATTCCATTCACCATTGTAATAAGTTAATAAGTTTAACCTACCATTTAAAGTTTATTATAAAAAAAAATTAATATAAAAATTTTATTTAAAAAAAAACCGTACCGAATTCCAATTTCGGAATTTGCAACCGAATCGAATCGTACTGCCGTATTTTCGAATTTTTATGGCTAGTACGGCTGAACTTGGTAACTGTGATAAAAATCACTTAACCTTTTAATATAAAAACTATTGTTTTTCATTATTCAAATTATTATTTTCCATTATTTTTTAATATAAAAACTATTTGTTTTTCATTATACAAACTTACCATAATTCCACCACTACTTTTTAATATAAAATTTCAAAGAAAAATCTTTTTAATGGAAAACTATGATTCACCAGACAGATCCGTATCGTATCAGCATAAACGTATTTTCCCGCGAATCGGATCGTACCGCCGAATTTTCGAATTTTTATGCCCAGTACGGGTGAACTTGGTAACTATGGTTTTAACCTAACACAGAAATTACCTACATACTGATTCTAAAAACAGAAAATAAACTATGGAAAGAGCATAAAACATATATACATAGAGATTTTTTTCCCATGGATCGTGAAACTAAGACTTCCAGATTGATTTTTCATTATTTTCTTTTCAATGTTACAATACATATATATACATGCCGAAGCATCCGTAAACCCAAATCATTAACCCGTAGTTCCCTTAGCCTGATCTAAAAAATACCATATTAGCCTGATCTAAAAAATACCATGGACAGAAAATCATCATGCACAAAAACCATGTGCGAAATCCATGCACAAAACCATAGGTAGGTCTACCCACTTGATATAGGAATAATGTAAGCTTTGAAACAGGAACTATAAACTCAAAATAGGACCTCTAGCCAGAAAAAGACCCAAAAAAATAAAAAATAGTGCTAAAAACGAAAAGTGTTGATGTTGGAACAACACTTTTTTTTCTAGGGTAAATTTGAACATCTTTTAAAAATGCAGTGAAAACCAATTTTTTGTGCAAAAATTGTAGAAAAAACAACTTCAAACAAAAGTGTTTATGCTGGAATAACACGTTTTTTTTGTAAGGTAAATTTTGAATGTGTTTTAAAAATAGGAGTGAAAATTAATTTTTTGTGCAAAAATTGTGCAAAAAATGCCAACACCTTTTTTTTCGAGGGTAAATTTTCAACATTTTGAAATAATAACCCAAAAGATTTTATCATGACTTTGAAAAGCATTAAAATTTCAAAATAACAATGAAAACATTAAAAAAAAAATAAAATAATGAAAAAAGGTTAAAAAAATAACAAAGCTTAAATAAAAATATATATTAAATACAAAACATAAAATAAAAATAAAAAATAAAAAACAAAAAAATCAAATATATAAAAAGACAAAAAAAACCAAACATGAAAAAATAATTAACAAAAAGAAATCAATCATAAAAATGTTAAAAAAAATAAAAATTAAGTTATAAAGGATAAGAATTGAAAAACAAAAAAAAATTAAAAAAATATAAATAAATAAATAATAAGAAAAACATATTTTCAAAAAAAACGTATTTTTAATTTATTTTTTATTTTCTTATTTTTTTTATCTCGTAAACCATAAAAAAATTTAGAAGGAAAAAAAAAAAAAAAAACAAAAAAACAAAAACAAACAACTAAAATTGAGATTAAAGACATTTTAAGAAAACTTAAAAAAACAAAAATATCCTCACATTAAAAAAAATAATTAAAATTATAAAAAATATATTTTTTTATTTAAAAAATGGATATTTTTCATTTAAAAAATAAATAGACATTAAAATCATTTTTGTTTAAAAAAATTAAACATATAATTTGTTTTAAAAATATATATATATTTTTTTAATAGATATTAGATTTGATTTTAAAATATGCTTAAAAAATAATAATTTGGACGGCCTTTCCATAGCTCGGCTTCCGTAGCAAGGTTGGCCAATACATATATATATTTCAAATTAAAAATATGTATTTAAAAAAATCTATTATATATATATATATATATAAAATAAAAATGTGTTTTTTCCTTATTTTTTTTAAATAAAAAATATATACTTCTATAAATTTATTTATTTTTGAGATAAAAATTATATATATATATATATATATATATATTAAATGTTTTTGGTCTGTGGTTTTTTTTTATTTGAATATATATATATATATATATATATATAATTTTAATTGTTTTTTAGTATATATATATAATGTTTTTAATTTTATTTTTAGTATTTTTTTAATTGTTTTTTGTTTTTTTGGTTAATTTTCTATTTCATTTTTTTAATCTAGTTTATTTTAATTTTTAGTTTATTGTTAATGTTTTTTTAAATTTTTTTATTTTTACTTAATTTTATAGTTTTTTAAAGTTTATATATATATATATATATATATATATATATATATATATATATATATTTTCCAAATTCTTTTATGGTTTACCAGATAATTTTTATTTTTTTTACATTTTATATTTTTTTTTTTTGTCTCTTATATATATATTGTTATATTTGTTTTTTAAGTAATCAACATTTGAAAAATAAAATAAAACAACTAGAAAATTTGTTAGGTAATCATGATTTCAAAAAAAATGGACATAAAAATTTTTAAAGGGTCAAAAAATGTAACATTTAAAAAAAATCCACACTTAATACATTAAAAGATTTAAAGTGTCAAAAATAAGCCCTCTAAAAAAAGGTTGATGCTGCATCACCCTGTTTCAAAATCGGTGTGAAAATCAATAACATTTAAAAAAAATATTTATATTTGATACGTAAGAAAATTTAAAGTGTCAAAAATATGCTTTGAAAAAAAAAAGTGTATTCTGCATTGTCATTTTTCAAAATTTTGTCACCCTTTTGCTACCTCTATGAAACAGGGAATCGTATCAGTTCCCGTTTTAAAGTTTACATTGTTTAGGGTCCAAAAAAAAAATTCTAGGGTGTTGCCCCGGACCCCGTGCAAGGGTGCTACTTCCCCATACATACACCTCGACAGGGTGGTAGCTGCCCCCCTTGTGACGCCTCTGCTATGTCTAACGCAATGTATAGAGGGCAGCTACCGCCCCCCTTGTGACGCCCCTGCTACGCCTGGATCAACGTACAGGGGCAGTTATTGCCCGGGCCCCCACGTGTGGGGTAGTCATGGAAAGAATATAACACACCTCAACAATAATACCATGGTAAAATTTATCCAGATCACAGCCAAAGTGACCCCTACATCCCCATGTGCAAATACTCCATGAACACAAGATTTCGGGGAAAAGGAAGAAGAGGAGGAATGGTTGCAAACCATGCCAGTGACACTGTAATGTTGTGAATTGTTAGGTAAATCTTGAAAGGCTGAAGAAAGCACTGTGTTATTAGATCTGGCAGGGAAAAGGTAATATATGTGCTTGGCAAGCTAGCAATGCCTTTGATCTCGACACACAATAGAATAAATGGCTTCATATTAAGCCATAACAATGCAATGGGCACTCTAGTATAGAGAAAGATGACAATTAGTTACAGATTGCGTGGAATAGACGATAAAGAATTAGCAAAGACAGTTGAATCAATTGCTCATCTCCTTCCCATTCGAATTTTCATGGATTGAAGCGATGACCAATCAAGTGGGCAAAGGAATAGACGAACCCTTTCCATTTCAATTTAATTACTAAATTAAATATAATCGCTTCGCACTTCAAGAAATCACAACGTTTAAACTTCCCTATACAGCGCAGCTGTAGATTACTTTCTAAGACGAAGCATATTCGAAAGATATTATGTTTGGAGTTCATGGTTATTATCCATTAAATTATAAAATTAGAAGTCAACAACCCTTCCCAGCTAAGGTTATATATAATCACCTATTGGCAAATAATTCAATAAAATTGTAAACACATGTATACAATCAATAGCAATGGGGAGTGGGCCCATCTCTACAGTCGTCGTTAAGTGAGTTCATGGTTATTATCCATTAAATTATAAAATTAGAAGTCAACAACCCTTCCCAGCTAAGGTTATATATAATCACCTATTGGCAAATAATTCAATAAAATTGTAAACACATATATACAGTCAATAGCAATGGGGAGTGGGCCCATCTCTACAGTCGTCGTTAATTGAGAAGATTTTTTTTCATGATTTTGAAAATCCAAACCTTGCGACTGTCATGTCATGCATTGTCTTGAGGTTCCTCAATAATTACATCAAAGGCGCTTTTCAGTGCGGGCTTTGGATATCCAATGACTATTCACCTCAGCGAATGAGAGACCCTCATTTCGTCTTACTTCAGCTAACTAAAAACCGCCACGTATCATTATCTGAGTCATCCAATGAGATTCCATTCACATTCTTATTGTCGTTGTATTTCCATGGGCAGTTTTTTTTGGAGTTGTCTTTAGTGCGACTTTTTGGAGATTCCGGTGACGGAATCCGGTGGGAAAAATTGAGGTTAAATCTTGATTTGTATTATTTAAAATGGTTTTTTAACTGCATATTTGGATTTAGCACCCTAAAAAACCCCTAGGACGCTTTGGTTGTGCAGAAATTAGCTATCAAACTTACGATTTCAACAAATTGCTGCCAGATTTTGACCAGAAAAACCCACCGGAAAAGCTTCCAAAAAGTCTCTTTAAAGACAAATCCGTTTTTTTTTAGGGTCCAAAGTATTTTATTGTGTTACTCATAACACACTACGGTTGGGATTGTCCACACGTCTTTTAGAACATGGCAAATATTTATTAGCACGGCCATTTGACGTCACCTAGACAATACATTTTTTTTCTCTCGAGTGTTGTAGCCTTGGGAGCCATGATCTCCTTGGCCGCCTAGGTAATGGTTGATGCCGCTATTGCTCATAAACTAGAGCGTTTCCATTCTTCCAACCCGTGGTTCAAAAGGTGGAACCCAGGAAATATTGTCGTCTCGTCCTAGAAAAGAAGCCATTACTATATCTAGGAAGGCACTTGTTTATGCTCCCTCGGTGTTACTTTCTCCAACTCATGTTTGCATTGGGCACAATTTACTATATTCAGCCTCTGCAAATCTATAGAAAATATTTCTACAAAAAAACAACTATCCTACTCATCAATTTTATTGTTTTGGTACATTGGTGTCTACCCAACATATATTTGATTGGTACGACACTCTTTTCATTAATGGCGTACAGACTGAGAAGGCACACTATGACATGTGATTGGTTTCTTCTAGCTTGTCTACTATAATCTTATGCAAGAAACATAATATTATTTCTTATTATTTCACATTCATGTTTTTATTTCTTATTTTTTCTTCATGTTACTTCTTTGGAGAATCTCCTGGGCTTACACATGATACAATCGAGACATCTTTGGTGATGATGGAGTAGGCATTTTACCTCTGCGAGAGAATTTTGCAAGTATTACAACTAAATCATCATGATTTATCGAGGCCCTTTATGTTGATCTCGGAAGAAGACGGTGGGAACATCTTGTAGAAGCCTCTCCATGGACCACAAGTCAATTTCTAGATTTGTGGGTTTATCCTCCTCGTTAATAACAACAATAATGCTAGTGAGTAGCGGGACGACTAGGATGATTACTGTGTTGCCTTGAAATCCATGATAGATGTGATTAAAATAAGTGTTCCAATATGTTACTTCTCTCGAGAATCTGTTGGGCTTACATGCGACACAATCAAGATAACTTTGGTACGGCCCCATGCGACGATGGAGTAGGCGTTGTGCCTTTGCAAAAGAATTTTAAATTAATTGCAACCAAATATTGATGAACTCTGGGAGCACTTTCAACTGATCAAGGAAGAGAATGGAAATATAGTGTAGAAGGCTCTTCATGGCCCTCAAGTCAGTTTGCAAAAGATGACACTCATCATCCTCAATAACTGATCCAAACTTAAACATGAATGCAACAACTTACAAATATAATCATAAACACAGAGATGTAGCAAAAAAACCCTTCATTTCATTAATAGAAAAATATTGAACCATGCTCACAAATAGAATGGAAATAAGATAGCTTGGGTGATGATATCTTATATCTCAGACGAGATGTGGTGGATACATGCCTCTGGCCTCAGTTATAATGAGGCTTAAGGGCATTGTGATTATTGAGCAATAAGACAAAACCGTAAACAACCAAAACCCTAACCCGAGGAGATGTAACACCAAGAGTTTATGGGTCCCGTTGGGGTTAGTTGGGCAGCGAAGTTCCCTAGGTCATAACTTGGTCATATTATCTCTATTTGACGCCTATGATACCTTGGTGCAAATATCTCTTTGAGGAATACGGATTTTGATGTGATTTCCCTATCAATTGCAAAGAAATTTTTCCAAAAAACTTTATTTAGGTCCTTAAAATGACCTTGAAAGTTCAAGACCTAAAAAGCTGCCAAAAATACCAAACTATGCTACAATTAGGGAAACAAATGAAACTAACTGGGGGGCTAGGTGGAATAGGTGGGTGGCCACCAATATCCACCTAGATCATTCCTCCCCCCGAGGAAGAAATGGTCCTCATTGCTTGCAAAGCCTCCATGAGGTGAGGAAATTTCTGTTGAACCTCGTCCCTGGTGAACCACTTGCCGTGGTGAAGAAGTTGGCCTACTTTGACGACTCGATATAGTTATATCCTATATTGCTGAGTTTTCTTGATCTATGTGTCCATGACTTGTTCAGTTGTGGTCTGCTCCATGCAGTCTGAGTTGAGCTCTGTTGGCGTGAGATGTTCTGCAATGTTCGATGTGTCCAACAATAGTGGAAACTATGGCCGACGACGATCTACGTTGAACACTAGGTGCAAACCAAGGAATGATGGGATTCTAAGCTTAAATGCATTGTCATCGATGGCCTTGGTGATGGTGTATGGCCCATATCGGAGAGGGTGAAGCTTGTAGTAGGGTCCAACAAGGTGCTCCTTCTACAAATGAAGCCAAACTTTGTTGCGACACTTGATGCTGATTACGGCGTTGCTTTAACATAGAATTAGATTTGTCTAATATATCATGGACAATTTGGCAGATGTGTTGAATATGCTCAATGAAGTTGTTAGGCCTTTCAACTTTGGACTGCACGTGAGTCGAATCTACATGAGTGGCTGCAAATGGTAAGGTCACATCAATGGGGCATAATGGCAAAATCCCAACCCTACCTGAAAGGGGATATGGCATGTTGAGCTATGGAGAGCTCTTTTGTAGCTGTATTTGACATAGGGGAGACTTTCATCCCATGTGCATGGATGCTTCGAGTTGTACATGCACAGGATGTGTACGATCATCCTATTGATGCAAAGATGTGGACTTAGGTAGTTTTGTATCCAACATCGACTAGAGACTTAACCAAAATGCACTAAGGAATCTTCTATCCCGATCTGAGATAATGGACTGTGGGATTCCAAAGTGTACCCACACTCACTCAAAGAAGAGATTAGTAGTGGCCTTTGTTGTGATACTCTTCTTGTAGGCCACCATGATGGCCATATTAGAGAATCTGTCGATGACCATGAAAATGCAAACATTGTCGTGCTTAGTAGAAGGAAGGCCCGACATATAAACCATGGAGACAGATTCTCAAGGCCGACTAGGATCAGATAGAGGAGTATAAAAGCCTTGCTTCTTGATGGTTGGTTTGGAAATGGCACAGGCAGTGCAAGATCTAATGTACTTCCCAACATCTTGACGAAGTTTCGACCAATAAAAATACTTCTGCAATGCTGCCACTATTTTCTTTACTCTAAAATGTCTAGCAACCTGACTATACTGCGCCTCCCAAATCGTCTTGGAGCGCTCACTTGAAGGAACACAAATGTGTCCCAGATGGCATAATAGTGCATCGTTAAGGTGGAATTTTTGGAACTTGCTTCCCTTCCAGGAGTGTTTCATATATGCTGTCGAATTTTGAATCACTCTTGCAAATATTCGGCCACCTTGATGTCTCGCACCCACGAGAGTTGAGCATAGTGATTAGCGCCATGACCAGTGGTTAACTGAGGAAATCAACGAAATTATTGGTGCTTACTTTCTTATACTTAATGATCAAATGGAATTGTTGCAGATAGGTGGAATATTTCTGATGGTGATCATTCTGTAATTTCCCTTGTTTCTATATGAACTCTAGAGGTCGGTGGTCTGTGTGGATGACCATTTCCTTCCCCAGAATGTAATGCTTCCATTGAATGCAGACCTGCATAATGGAATACATTTCTTTTTTGTAAGTGGGGTACTTTAGGACTATGTCTCACTGTGGTAAGCCATTTGATCCCCATGTTGAGTATGAACCACACCAATACCATAGCCAGAGGCATCTGTCTAAATCTCAAATGGTTTATGCAGGGGATCCAAAACAGATCTTAAACCTCTAAGACTTCAAATATCATAAACAGTGTATCAAAATAAAAATGCTAAGGAATGGCTGAAAACAAAGATCATAGAGAAAAACACTACGAAATAGCAGAAACCCAAGTGGAGCAGAAATAATGTATCGTTGAATCAAAGCCATTGGATCTGTCAAGATCAATGTGTGGGATTGAATTGGTGATATCGGAGGTGGCCAGTAGAATTATTGGAGGCAGCCCATTGGGAAGTGCGATCAACAATCCAACAATTTAACCTGAGCTATCATATTGGGCATGCAGATCCAACGGTGGATATCGCATCGCAATAATCCAAGAGGAAGACTTAACCACAGGCCCAAAGACCATGTGATATGTGATTTCCTCTTTATAACATAACAAAGAGAAGAAGGAATGAGACCTGAGGCATTATGGAAGGCCGATGCGTGTTTGCGATATTAATCGCATCGCAAAGGGGAATGACCATTGATCAGTCGTAATACTGCCGATGCGCTGATCACCAATGAGGCCGATCGGAGTGATAAGAGATCAAGCAAACAATAGAAATGAGCATTAACCATTGCGATAGTGTAGACCTGAAAGGATTTAAAAGCAGGTTTCATAAAATTTGAGTTCTGGCTTAAGCCTGGCGGATGGGTTTTTCCGTGTTTTTAATGTGTTTCTGTGTATCATTTTTTTGAATGAAAAGTGTTATTTTCAGGGTTTTTTTGAAGAAAGACTAGACGGTTGGGTTCACCTGCACCCACCCGTCCTTTCATTCAAAATGTTTCTATTATGAACAATTGTGCCATGCTATAAGCGGTGATGATGCAACAAAATGTGTTATAAAAACAATAATAACATAGAAAAATGGGAGAGTTCATTAGTTCAGAATTAAACATAGAAACTGTGCCAAAACGGAGAGAGAGCCAGAGAGCCAGAGTATAGAGGTGGAAAGTCGAGCAGAGCAGAGCCAGAGAGGTTGTGAGGTCATCCAGGGGGTCTGGAGGTCGTGACACTTTGTTTTAAAGTGTAAACTCTGTGTATTTCCTTTGGTTGTTGTGCTCAGACTCAATGTTTGAGATCACACTTGTAATCTTTGTTTTGAAGACATAATATAGAGGTTGCACTGAAAGCTTGGACTAGGAGACGTAGCTAGGAAGTATGGTGAACTACTTTATCATTTGGCTATGTTGATATGTGTTTATTTATGTCTTTTAACTGTTCATGTTCTGTATTATTCACAATCTTATCGATCCATTGCACTAAGTAATATAGGCATTTCCTACACATAAGTCTGTAATACCTTAGTTTTTATTTAAGATCGCATTTCAGATCAAGTGGTATGAGAGCTTAAGTTTTTTGTTAAGGTTAGACAAGTTTGTGTATGAATTTGAATGCTAACTAGATTGAAGCTTAGAAGAGGAGAAGGAGTGATTTTTGAGGCTAATCTAGAGATTGGAAGAGTCTTTTCTCAGAGAAGAATGGAAGAATAAGATCCATTGGGATCAGAAACTCAGTTTATAGACAATTTTATGACCATAAGAGGTATTGTGGAAGAGATGTATCTAGAGTTCAAGAAGGGGCGAGGTGGAAGCACTTCAACACCAACAGTAGACAAAGGAGCAAAGGAACATTTTCTATTTGCAACACCAGAAGACAAAGGAAAATGAGGAATGCCTCCTCCACCATCTCCTCCATCATCATCATCATCCACGGAGTCATTCTCTTTGCATAAAACTAGCTCTTCAAAGAAGAAGAAGAAAACTTCTTTAATCAAATTAGATGTAAAGTTTGCTTTTCTAATTTATGATGGAGAACTTAATGCAGAGAAGCTAGATAATTGGATAAGGCAAATTGATGTATATTGCAGGGTGTAGAACGTTGAATCGGAAAGGAAGAAGGTCTAGCTCGCTAGCCTTCGACTAGGAGGAACTCCAGTGATATGGTGGGAAGGCAAGACACACACTAATCTTCAAAAACATGGTAAAATCATTTCTACCTGGAATGAATTTGTTTCTACTATCAAAAAAAAATTCTATTGTTTGGCTTACATGCAACAAGCAATGATGAGTTGGCAAACTCTTCGGCAATTGAAGGGACAGAGTGTATAGAGTTATACTCAGGAATTCAGGAAAAGAGCTTTAACTCTACGTATTTCATTGGAACCACTTGACACTTTATTGAAGTATATAGGTGGTCTTCATAGTTATTTAAGACATACTATACTTATGTTTAATCCCACTAGCTTAGATGATGTATCAATTCAAGCAACACATGTAGAGGCTAGAGGTAAGAATGTAAACCCTGAGGTTGGGAAATCATCTAAATATTCTGTAAACAAGAACAAGGAAAAGAAGTAATTGAAATGGAAGGAGAGGAAATAAAACATTGTAAATAAGGATAAACTTTCATGCACTCATTGTAAGAAAGAAGGACACGATGAGGCACACTACTGGTCCCTGTATCCAGAACTGAAGCCTAAGAAGTTTGGGGGTAAGGACAGAAAGAATGTTGCTACTATTCAAAAGAACTTGGGGTCAAACTCAGCTGATGAAACAACAGTTACAACCATAGGTATTAAAGGTAAAGGTTCTGAAGCATCTACAAGTAATTCTTCACAATATGTTGATAATGAAAATAATGAGAGGAAAAGAAATGAGCTATTTCATATTAGAGTAATTTCCAAGAATAATAAGATTGATACTTTACTTGATAGTGGATCACAAGTAAACTTGATTTATGAAACAATTGTAAATAAGTTGGGACTAGAAACAAAGCCTCATAAGAAGCCATATCCATTAGGTTGGGTGTGTGATAAAACCAAGCTACAAGTCATGAGACAGCATAAGCTTAGGTTTGCTATTGGATCAAAATCTGTAGATGAGGTTGAGTTAGATATAGTTCCATTGGATATATGTGGTATTGTTTTAGGAAGTCCATACTTGTATGATAGAAAAGCTATTTTCTATAGAGCCGAGAATAAGTATCAACTCACTAATGTTGGAATAGAATACACTGTAAGGGCCCATTACCTCAAGGATAACTACTCTTTCATAAACTCAAGGCAGATGAAAAGAATTGTGAATTCAAGTAAGCAATTTTTACTAATGGTTGTAAAGGCAAAGGGTCCTAAAAAATCAAATGCATTTGAAGGCTATGATCCTAAACAGAAAGTTGATTTAGTTAAAGGTGTTTCAGAGTATGATATTATATTTCAAGAACCTAAAGGTTTGCCACCCAAGTAGGAAATAGTACATGATATTCATTTATAGCAAGATGCTCCACTACCTAACATTAGAATGTACAAGTTATCATCTTTAGAGAATCCAAAGATAAAGAAGCAAGTACAGGAGTTTCTCGAGAAAGGGTTTATATGACCAAGCACATCACCATGTGGATCACCAATTGTGCTAGTGAGAAAAAAAGATGGTTCGTGGCGAATGTGTATTGATTTTAGAGCACTAAATAAAATAACGATCAAGAATCGTTATCCTCTTCCTTGAATAGATGATTTTTTAGATCAATTAAAAAACGTAGTTTACTTTTCTAAGTTAGATTTCGGAAGTGGCTATCATCATATCAGAGTCCTAGAACAGGATGCCTGGAAGATTGCTTTCAACACAAAGCAAGATCTTTATGAATGGTTGGATATGCCTGTTGGCTTAACTAATGCTCCCACTACATTTATGTGAATTATGAATGATGTATTTAGACCATTTATTGATGATTTTGTAATAGTTTATTTAGATGACATTCTTGTTTTTAGTAAGACATGGGATGACCATGTAAAACATGTGAAGTAGACTTTATATTTTTTTTAAAGAGAAAATCTCTATGTGAAACTGTCAAAATGTGAATTTGGCAGAACATCTTTCAATTATTTGGGTTATATTGTAGGGGGTGCTGAATTGAAGATAGATCCCTCTAAGGTTGAAGTCATTATGAATTGGGCTTAACCCAAATCTGCTTCAGAAGTTAGGAGTTTCTGAGGGGCAGCATAATACTGGAGAAATTTTATTGCTAACTTTTCATTGATTGCAGCTCCTTTACATGATTTAAAAAGTTTGAAACATGTGTTTCAGTGGGGAGGAAAACAGGCAAAAGCCTTTAACACCTTGAAAGAGAAAATTAGTATAGAACTAGTGCTAGCATTGCCATATCTTCAACATCCATTTGAGATTGAAACAGATGCCAGTGACTATGCCATGGGAGCATTATTTATGCAACACCGGAAGCCCATATGCTATCATTCTGAGAAATTTACTTCTGTAGTAGTTAATTATCCTACATATGATAAAGAATTATATGCATTAGTACAAAGTGTGAAAAAGTGGAAACATTACATAATGGGTAAAGAAACAATCATACATACATATCATCAACCACTTCAATATTTGCACTCAAACACTAAATTGTAGCAATCAAGACATTATAGGTGGATGTGTTTTCTACAACAATTTCATCTTGTCATTAGATATAAGAAAGGCATACACAATGAGGTTGCAAATATGTTATCAAGACCAATCATAAATGCATCTACTATACTTAATCATAACTCAGTAATTCATGAAAGTTACATTGAACAATACGCCCAAGATGTAGATTTTAAAGATGTATATGCAACTTTAAGTCATGGAAAATAGGTAAAATAATTGGATTATTATGTAAAGGACCAACTCTTATATCATTTGGGAAATCTATGCATTCCGCAAACTGAAAGAGTTAACATAATTCGAGAAGCACGTACTTCTCCCATATCAGGTCATTTTGGTGTAAGTAAAACAATTGTATAGTTGCAAAGGTTCTGTTATTGGCCAAGAATGCATGAAATAGTTTATAGATATATCAAACGGTGTACTATGTGTGCTACAAGCAAGCTCATCAAAAGAAAATTAGGCTTGTACACTCAACTCACAATTCCTTCTTGTCCTTGGGAAGTGTTTCCATGGATTTTGTTGGGGGATTTCCAAAGTCTAGGAAAGGTCATGATTAATTGCATGTAGTTGTGGACAGGTTCAGTAAAATGTGTAATTTGATACCATGTAATAAGCAAGTTACGACTGAACAAACAACAAAGTTGTTCTTTTAGAATGTATGGGTTCATTTTGGGTTGCCCACTTCTATTATATCTGATCAAGATTCTCAATTTGTTGGGAATTTTTGGTCAAGTCTATGGGAGTTAATGGACACCAGATTGAAGAAAAGCACAACATTTCATCCACAGACAGATGGTCAGACAGAAGTGGTCAACAGGACAGTGATCTAGTTGCTCAGAGTCTATTGTAGCAAACATCCCAAGCTTTGGGATGAACATTTGTGTTATGTGCAACATGCTTACAATTGTGCCAAACACTCTTCTACTTAGAGATCTCCTTTTGAGACTTATTTTGGTTTTATACCAAAGTCTCCATTGGACTTTTTCTTTGGTGAAGACATAGCAGTTGATGGACACAATGATGTGGACAAAGCAACCAAGTTCATTAAACAAATCTAGGAAATTCACTAGGGAATACAGGAACAACTGGAAAGAAGTCAAGCTAGGTACAAGGTAAGACATGATAAGCATCGAGTTGAGCATAGTTTCCAAGATGGGGATCAAGTTTGGTTATATATCAGCAAAGACAAAATGCAGGGTGAAAGTAAAAAGCTTAAACCAATAAGGTATGGACCTTTCAAGATACTTGAAAAAATTGGTGAAAATGCTTTTCGACTTAACTTACCAGCTTATATGCAGATCTATTCAGTCGTTAACATTGAAAACTTGAGATTGTATGGACCTTCAATGATTGAATATCCTGAAGAGCAAGGTCAGTTGCCTTCTATTGAGGATCTTTTGCTTGAGTATCTCAATGAGTTGCACGAGAACACAATTCTGGACAGGAAGGTGAGAACTACACGTCGAGGGCATGTTGAGTACCTGAAAGTAGGACTCAAGGGTTAAAATCCAAGAAACGCATGATGGATAGAAACTGGACAAGTGAAGGAATAATATCCTCACTTGATCGATGCTTAAAACCAACTTTTGGTGGTCCAAAAGATTTTCAGTGGGGAGGCGTGATCCCAAAAGGATCTTAAACCTCTAAGTCCTCAACTATCAGAGACAATGTATCAAAATAAAAATGCTAATGAATGGCAAAAAATAGAGATCGAAGAGAAAAATACTATGGAATGGCAGAAACCTAAGTGGAGTGAAAATGATGTATCATTGAATCAGAGCCGTTATATCTTTCAAGATCAATAGTCAGGATTGAATCAAAAATATCGAAGGTCGCCAATGGAATTATCAGAGGCAGCACATTGGGAAGTGCGATCAACGATCCAACGATTTAAGATGAGTCATCGGATTGGGCGCGTAGATCCAACGGTGGATATTGCATTGCAATAATCCAAGAGGAGGACTTAACCGCAGGCCCAAAGACCATGCGATATGTGATTTTCACTTTATCGCATCATAAAGGGAGGAAGGACTAAGAATCAAGGCATTATGGAAGGCCGATGCGCAATTACAATATTGATTGCATCGCAAAGGGGAAGGACCATTGATCAACTGCAATACTACTGATGCATTGATCGTTGATGAGGCCAATCAGAGTGATCAAAGATCAGGCAAACAATACAAAGGGGCATTAACCATTGCGATAGAGCAGACTGGAAAGGATTTAAAAGTAGGTTTCATAAAATTTGAGTTCTGGCATAAACCCAACAGACGGATTTTCCAGTGTTTTTAATGTATTTCTGTGTATTGTTGTTTTTGAATGAAAAGTGTTATTGGGTTTTGTTTCAAAGAAAGGTCGGACGGTCGGGTTGACCCGCACCCGCCGGTCCTTTCATTCAAATTGTTTCTATTATGAATAATTGTGCCATGCTGTAAGCGGTAATGATGTAACAAAATGTGTTATAAGAACATGAATAACACATAACATCGGGAGAGTTCAACAATTCATAATTAAACAGAGAAACTATGCCAAAACAGACAAAGAACCAAAGAGCTAGAGTACAGAGGTGGAAAGCCAAGTAGAGCAGAGCTAGAGAGGTTGTGAAGTCATCCAGGGGGTTTGGAGGTCATGACACTTTGTTTTAAAGTGTAAACTTTGTGTATTTCCATTGATTGTTGTGTTGAGACTCAGTGTTTGAGTTGACATTTGTAATCTCTATTTTGAAGACATAATATGCAAGTCGCACTAAAAGCTTGGCCTAGGAGACGTTGCCAAGATGTCTGCTAAACTCCTTTATCATTTGGTTGTGCTGATATGTGTTTATTTATGTATTTTAAGTATTGGTTGTCTATACTATTCGAAATCTTATTAATCCATTGCACTAAGTAATATAGGAATTTCCTGCACATAAGTCTGTAATACCTTAATTTCTATTTAAGATCGCATTTTACATCAATAGGTCTGGTAACGTGAGCACCAGTACATAAAAAAGGTGATTCTTCAACTTAGAGAATTCTCACCATTGTGTTTCTCACCAAAAGAACTTTGATTTCGCTCCACCCTTGGTGACTTGACTTAAAGGCCAAGTGATATGGGAGAACCCCAACACAAACCTATGGTAGAAATTGGCAAGACTGAAGAAGTTGCGTAGCTCTGTTAGAGTGGTTGGGGCTGGCTGATCTCGAATGACTTGTATCATGGATGGATCCACATGTACACCCTTCTCATCAATGATGTACCCCAGATTTTTAAACCTGGGTCAGGCCAAAGGTGCATTTCTCCAAGTTAGCACACAACTTGTGTTGTCAAAGGGTTTTGAAGGACCTATCGAATATGTTGGAGGTGCTCCTCCAAACACTGGCTAAAGATCAACATGTCATATAAATACACCATCATGAATCCATTGGTGAAGGGTTGCAAGATGTCTTCCATCAATCTCATGAAGGTTGTAGGGGCATTCGTCAATATGAATGACATGACCAACCACTCAAAAAGGACCTCCTTAGATTTGAAGGCAGTCTTCCACACATTGGAGGGTTTGATAGGCATCCGGTGATAACATGAGTTCAAGTCAGCTTTGCTGAAATATCTGCCCCCCTTGAGTTGGACCAGAAGTTCATCAATCCACAGGATTGGGTACCTATTCTAGACAATGATCTTGTTCAGTGCTCGATAATCAATATAGAGCCTCCAGGTCCCATCCTTCTTCTGTACCAATATAATCAGTCTCCCATAGGGTGATGATCTTGGCCTGATGTGCCATTTTTGCAGTAGTTCCTAAATCTTCCTCTTGATATTGTTGTTCTCCAAAACATAGCGTCAATAGATAAATCCATTGTGTAGCATCCCACCGAGGGTCAGATTGATGGAGTGCTTGACCTGATAATGCAAAGGTACCCCTATGGGTGAGGTGAAAATATCCTTGTAATCCTCCATGACCTTGTCCATTTGTTGCTACTGTGCAGAGGAGCCGTGACTAGAAGCCATGGCCATAACATTCTTCTTGCATTGGGGGCAAATCATAAGGAAAACAAATTTCCTGCTATGGGAAATGATCTTATTACATTGCTTTGTAGTGATCAAAGAGATGGCAGTAGGCAGGGCTACCTCTACTATCCTGTACAACTTTTTAGCCAAAGTAATAATCATAGAGCAAGGTCTAGACTCATATACAACATGTTGCTTCAACAAGTATGGTTCTACTAACAATACATCAGAAACTTCAAGAGCAGCAATGTCACACAGTACCTCATCCATGAAGGTATTGATGCTGTAGGCAAGGTGACACTGTTGGTTGACGCAAAGATCTCATCCTTGGTGAAGCCACCCAACAGTGTACGGCTGTGGATTTGTTGTAGTCTTTAGACCCAACCACTTCACGACTTCTATTAAAATTAGGTTCTTCTGGCTCCCACTGTCAACAATGAACTGCAATAGAGAAGCCTTCACCCACATCTATGAGTGGAAGAGGCATTCCCCCTCCTCTAGATCTTCAGGCTCAATTTTCTGGATCTTTGTGGTGGCCATGGTGGCACTGGGCTCTGCATCAATGATCTGCTTCATTTTTCAGTCCCCTTATCCTATTCTGATTCAGAGTCAGAACCTACATTTGATTTGGAAGCCTTCAGCTTGGCCTTAGTGATTGCTTGGCTTGACACTCACTTGTATTGTGAGTGGAGCTCTTATGGAACTCACACCATTTTCCCCTGTTCTTATTTGTCTTCATGGTTTCTTTCCTTTGCTTACGACTTCCACTGGTTGTCATGGGTAGCCTTGCCTTGGCTTGGTCCCTTGTTCTATGTTATGGGGGTGCCTCTTCCTTGCTTTAGGTTCACAGATCGAAAGTTATTCTTCCTCTCTTTAAACTTCTACTCAATTTTTACAGTGTATTGATACATCATGCGAAGCGAGGAAATGTCCGGGAACTCCATTGCATACTGGATGCATTTGTGTAGACAGTCATGGTACTTGAGCACAAAATTCCACTCAACATACATGATAACCAACTTCATTCGAAGGGTACTGAAAGTATTTGTGAACTCTGGCACATCTTGGTCCCTTCCCTACCATACCGTGGTCCACTTTATGTATTTATCTTCATAACTCCCAATAGGTTATTATTGTTCCTTTATGGCATCTCAAAAATAACTCCAAGTCGGTCTAGCTAAAAAAAATGAGGATTCACTCTCGTCCTTTTGTTTACAGTAGGCTTCCTACCAGTCCTTGACGTGTGGTGTGGTTTTGAGAAGTGAAAATGTAATCGTTTCCCGATTGGAAAACTCATGAATTGAAAAATATCCTTCCAATAGATTTAACCATTTATCTACCACATCTGCATCTATCAGGCCTTCGAATATGTGAATATTGAAGTTAACTTGTACCTTAAAAGGAGTGGGACCTCCAAAGAGGATGCTGGATGAAGATGCATTGCCTATGGGTAGCCATTGAAAGATCTGGGCAAAGTTATCCATCATCGCGTCCCTCTATTGCTCGAGGGCTTCCTAAAGAAACATTTTTAAAGGATCTCCTATCCCCTCACTTTTCGTTTCCTCCACCATGGGAGGTCGTCGGGTTTTGTAAGGTTAATCCTGCAATGGTTCAACCAGATTGAGCCCTAACTCCTTATACCCTGACCTCATTGGGGAAATGCAAAGTAAAACAAAGAAATATCATACCACTCTGATACCACTAATCCAAACTTAAACAGGAATGCAACAACTTACAAATATAATCATAAACACAGAGATGCAGCAGAATAAAACTTCATTACATTAGTAGAAAATCACTGAACTATGCTTACAAACAAAATGGAAATAAGATAGCTCAAGTGATGGTAGCTTATCTCTGAGAAGAGATGTGGCGGCCTCATGTCTCTCACCTGAGTTAAAATGAGGCTCAACGACCTTTTTATTACTGAACAATAAGAGAAAACCCTAAAAAATCAAAACCCTAACCCGAGGAGATGTAACACCAAGAGTTTATGTGCCCCGTTGGGGTTAGTTAGGAAGCCAAGTTCTCGGGGTTGTAACCTGGTCATATTATCTCTGTTTGATGTGTATGATACCTCGTTGGAAAAATATATCTGAGGACTATGACTGCCGATGTGATTTCCTTAGCAATCGCTAAGAAATTTTGCCAGAAAAACTTTGTTTAGGGCCTCGAAATGGATCTGAAAGTTCAGGACCCGAAATTTTTCCCAAAATAGTAAAGTGTGCTACAATTAAGGAAACAAATGAAGCTAACTGGTCGGTTGATCTAAATTGGATCCATGAAAACTAATCAAAGTACCATGACTGTATCAGATCGGGACAAACTTCGAATTCAAGAGAACAGAGTGATCAGGAAGACCTTTGAACAATGACAGTCGGCAGCCAGCAAGGAACAACGAGGACCTCAGACAAAGCATGCTTACCAAGGCCCATGGAGACTACACAGGAGGCCAAACTGGCACTTGGGAAGCCTGGATCGGGAAAAGGAGACCATTTCTGATGCACGATCAGTGCTTAGCACGAATCACACATCGCTGGGTAAAACCCCTTGAGAAGGAAAGGCCCCGAAGCACTCAGTTGCATGGAAGCTGGGAGAACCATGGGGAAAGCACTAAAGGCTAAAAGGTGGGACCTGCACTCCAAAACTAGTAGTATATCGGGGGCACACCCTTGGGTGGAGAAAATCAAGCAATTCCATTCAGCGCCCGACTCGTGGCAGGCGGAGGAGAGAGAAAATTGCTGCTCATCGCACGCTAACAGTCGAGCAAGTCAACTACACTAAATAATTGAATGACGTTGGATCTGGGGGCTCTGGATCTAATGGCTGAAAACGCGCCCAATGAAGGAACCATATTTGACAAGAGATTAATCAGCGATACATAAGGATTTGAGGTCCGATTTGATTGCTGAGGTGGTGGGCGAGTCATTTCCACAGTGTAATGGGAAAATCGAACTAATGAGGAAAAGTTGGTGAAGTTTGAAGGAGGAAAAGTGGCCACTCCGTGTGAACCATTGATGATGACACCAAGACAGAGAACTCCAAGCAAGTAGTAGCAGAGGATCCGACAGAGGAAGAAGAGGAAGCGAATAATCATGAGATCGATTGGCCTTAAAGCCATGAAAAGAGACAGAGAATAAGGGGACACCGAGATGATGCCGAGAGGAAGAATCAGAGAGAAGAAGACAAAGATAGAGAAAAGGAAAGACAATGAAGCAAGAAGCAGAAAGACAGAGAGTCGAGCTAACCTACAACATAAGGCAACATCGAGCAATCCCTAAGAGGATCTGTTGTGAACTAAGCACCACATTGGGCTACTCCCACTAAAAACCAGAGAGGTCAAGAGCTAGTAAGGAAAAGAGTCTATGCACTCTAGTGGCTTGGGGAATCAAAGGACCACCGTGCCAAGAAATTCTATTTCAGGGGACTCAAATTGAGCTCCTCATTGTAATCCTCTGCTTTAAAGACACAATAAAAGAAGGCCACCACTGAAGCTGGACTAGAGACGTATCCCTGGAGGATAGGGTGAAATCCTTATTAATTTTTGTGTTCTTGTATTTACTTACTGTGTTTTTCTATTGTTTTCCATTTTCCAGTGTCTGTGTATTTTACAATCTGATCGATCCGTTGCCTAAAATAACATAGACACACACTAGCACATGAGTCTATAATACCTTCATTCAATAATTCTTTAACTGAGATCACTCAAGGGTGATTACCAAATCAAGTGGTATTAGAGCTCTAGGCTGTAAGGTTAGACAAGCTTGTGTTGGTTTAGTTGTGAATGCTCACTAGATCAAAGCTCAAATTAGGAGAAGGAGAGTTGGTCGAAACTAATCCTGGAATTGGGAGAGTCTATCCTCGGAAGACAATGTCAGAGGAAGGTTCTATGGGGCCAGACCCTCAATTCATAGAAAGTTTCCTAGCCATAAAGTCCATGGTAGAAGAAATGTATAGGGACTTTAGAAAACACAAGGATGAAGATTCATCAGGCTCTAAACAAGACAAAGGAGAAGATGAATCACATTTCCATGACCACTCAAAAGGAAAAGGGAAAGAGGAAAGCTTTCTCACACCTCCTAATAGCCCTGTACATAACAAGAAAGCATCTTTGATCAAGCTAGATGTTAAATTTTATTTGCCTATATATGATGGAGAGTTAAATGCAGAAAAGTTGGACAATTGGATTAGAAAAATTGATGTGTATTGCAGAGTGCAGAACATCGACTCAGACAAGAGCAAGATTCAGCTAGCAAGCCTATGCCTTGGAGGCAAAGCCTTGGTTTGGTGGGAAGGAAGAACCCAAGCTGACATGAAAAGACATGGTAAGAGTATCTCTTTTTGGAGTGAATTTGTGTCTGCAATCAAAAAGCTGTTCTATCCATTGGCCTACATGCGACAAGCCAGGATGAGTTGGCAAACTATTTGACAGTTAAAAGGGCAAAGTGTGCAAGGGTACACTCAAGAATTTAGAAAGAGAGCATTGATTCTAGGAATCTCATCAGACTCACTAGAAACTCTGTTGAAGTACATTGGTGGTCTACACAACTACATGAGGCACACCATCCTCATGTTTAATCCCACTAGTATATGAGGTATCTGTACAAGCTACTCATCTAGAAGCTAGAGGAAAGAATGGAAATCCAGAAGTTGGGGGACCATCCCAACCCACTGCAAGTAAGATGAAGGAGAAAAGAAAGTAGAGGTGGAAAGCAAGGAAGGCTAACATTGTACAGAAAAGCAAAGCTTCATGCACTCACTGTAAAAAGGATGGGCATGATGATGAGCATTGTTGGATTCTACTTCCAAAGCTAAAACCCAAGAAGTTTGAGGGCAAGAAGAAGAAGACGGCTACAGCTATTCAGAAAGATTTGGGGCCAGACTCGGGAGATGAAACAACCATTGCAGCCATATGTATAAGAGGTAAGAATTTTGAAGCATCTACTAGTAATTCTACACAATCTATTACTGATGAAGAAAATGAGAGAAAAATACATGAGCTTTTCCATATTTGAGTTATTTCCAAACATCAAAAGATTGATACTTTAAGTAAGTTTAATTTCTGAAGCAATTGTAAAGAAATTGGGATTAGCAACTAAACCTCACAAGAAACCATACCCATTAGAATGGTTGAATGATAAAGCACAACTACAAGTGACTAGATAGTGCAAACTCAAGTTTTCTTTTGGGTCAGCATTTGTAGATGAGGTTGAGTTAGACATAATTCCTTTGGATATATGTGGAAGTATTTTAGGAAGTCCTTACTTGTATGATAGAAAAGATATTTTCTATAGAGTTGAGGACAAGTATCTGCTTATCAAAGATGGAATTGAATACTTTGTAAGATCTCATAAGCTCAAGAATAATTATACCCTCATAAACTCAAGGCAAATGAAAAGAATTATAAATTCATGCAAACAATTCTTATTGATGGTTGTAAAGGAAAAGAAACCTGATAAAACCAATGTATTTGAGGGTTGTAATGCTAAACAACAAGCTGATTTAGAAAAGGTTGTTTCAGAGTATGATATATTGTTTCAAGAACCTTAAGTTCTGCCACCCAAAAAGGAAATAGTACATGATATTATTTTGCAGCAATATGCTCCTTTGCCTAACATTGGAATGTACAGGTTATTGGCTTTAGAGAATGCTGAAATGAAGACGCAGGTGCAGGAATTGCTCGAGAAGGGATTAATCAGGCCTAGCACATCACCATGTGGGTCACCAATAATTTTGGTGAGAAAGAAAGATTGGTCGTGGAGAATGTGCATTGATTACCGAGCACTCAATAAGATAACAATCAAAAATCATTATCCCCTTCATTGCATAGATGATATCTTAGATCAATTGAAAGAAGCTATTTATTTCACCAAGCTAGACTTGCACAGTGGATACCATCAGGTCAAAGTTGCAGCACAAGATGCATGGAAGACTGCTTTCAAAACAAAGCATGGATTGTATGGGTTTGGTTATGCCTTTTAGCTTAAGTAATGCTCCTGCTACTTTCATGAGGTTAATGAATGATGTACTCACACCATTTCTTGATGATTTTGTTATTGTGTATATGGATGACATTCTGAATTTTAGTAAAATGTGGGAAGAACAATTAAAGCATGTTAAGCAGACACTAGATGTTTTAAAAAGAGAAAAACTTCATGTTAAACTCTCAAAATGTGAATTTGGCAAAACATCTCTCAATTATTTGGGTCATAGAGTAGGGGTTGGTGAATGGAAAATAGATCCCTCTAAGGTGGCAGTCATTGTAAACTGGCCTAAAACCAAGTCTACTACAAAAGTGAGAAGCTTCTTATGGGCAGCACAATATTGGAGGAAGTTCATTTCTAAATTTTCCTCAATTCCAGCTCCCTTACATGCTTTAACAGGATTGAACAAGGTGTTTCAGTGGGAAGGCAAACATCAGAAAGCCTTCGACACCTTGAAAGAAAATATTAGTACAACATCTGTACTAGCACTGCTTGATCTGCAAAGACCATTTGAGATCCAAACAGATGCCAATGACTATGCCATGGGAGCAGTGTTGACACAGCATGGTAAACCCATATGTTTCCATTCTGAGACTTTTAATCATGTGGTAGTTAACTATTGTACATATGATAAAGAATTGTATGCATTAGTACAGAGTTTGAAAAAGTTGAAACATTACTTAATGGGCAAAGAGACAGTAATACATACTGATCATCAATCACTTCAATATCTACACTCCCAAACTAAGTTGCAACAATCAAGACACTACAAATGGATGGGTTTTCTACAATAGTTTCATTTAGTCATCAGATATAAAAAGGGCATACACAATAAAGTTGCAGACATGTTATCTAGACCCATTATAGATGCATCTACTATACTTAAGCATAATTTTGTGCTACATGAAAGCTACATTGAACAATATGCTCAAGATATAGACTCTAAATATGTATATGAAACTTTGAGTCAAGGAAAATGGGTAGAAGAATTGGATTATCATGTGAAGGACTGACTCTTATATCATTGTGGGAAGTTATGCATTCCACAAACTGGGAGAGTAAAGATAATTAGAGAAACACACACTTATTTGATATCAGGTCACTTTGGGGTAAGTAAAAGAGTTGCACAACTTCAAAGATTTTTTTATTGGCAAAAAATGAATGAGACAATTTCTAGATATGTAAGAGGGTGTAATATGTGTGCTAAAAGCAAGCCCACCAATAGAAAACTAGGCTTGTACACTCCATTACCAATTCCTTCTCACCCTTGGGAAAGTGTTTCCATGGATTTTGTTGGAGGACTACCTAAATCTAGGAAAGGTCATGATTATGTATATGTTTTTGTGGATAGGTTCAACAAAATTTGTATTTTGATACCTTGTAATAAACATATTACAGCTAAACAAACTGCAAAACTATTCTTTGAACATGTATGACTTCATTTTGGATTACCCACTACCATTGTATCTAATCGAGACACCGGATTTATGGGGATGTTTTGGTCAAGTCTGTGGGAACTGATGGACACCAAACTAAAGAAAAGCACAACTTTTCATCCACAAACTGATGGCTAGACAGAAGTAGTTAACAGGACAGTGATCTAGTTATTCAGAGAATAATGCAGCAAACATCCTAAACTTTGGGATGAACATTTTTGTTATGTGAAACATGCTTACAACAGAGAAAAACATTCTTCTACACAGAGATCTCCTTTCGAGACCTGTTTTGGTTTCACACCAAGGTCTCCTTTGGATTTTGTCTTTGGTAAAGATACCACAGTTGATGGACACAGTGATGTGGACAGGGCAACTAGGTTCATTGAACAAATTGAAGAGATCCACCGGGTAGTATAGGAACAACTGGAAAAGGGTCAAGCCAAATACAAGGCTTGGCATGACAAGCATCGGATGGAGCATAGTTTCCTAGTTGGTGACCAAGTTTGGTTGTATATCAGCAAGGACAGGATGCAAGGTGAAGGTGAAACGCTAAAGCCTATCAGGTATGAACCTTTCAAAATACTTGAGAAGATTGATGAGAATACTTTTCGCCTTGATCTACCAACTTACATGCACATCTACTCAGTCATGAATGCAAACTGCTTGAGATTGTTTGAACCCTCACTAATTGAGGATCTCGAAGAGCAGAGTCAATTGCCTTCTCTTGATGACTTGCTACCTGAATATCTTAATGAATTGTAGGAAGACATAGTTCTGGATAGGAAGGTGAGGACGACACATAGAGGAGATGTTGAGTACCTCAGAGTAGGGCTCAAGGGTTCAAAGCTAACCAGTGGTGGATTGAGATTGGACACGTGAGGAAAAAATACCCTCACTTAGTTGATGCTTGAAAACAAATTTTTGGTGGTCCAAAATTTTTTTCAGTGGGAAGGTTGTGATCTGAATTAGATCCATGAAAAATAATCAAAGTACCATGACTGTAACAGATCGAGAAAAAATTCAAATTCAAGAGCACAGAGCGATCAGGAAGACCTCTAAACAATGGTAGTTGGCAACTACTGAGGAATGACGAGGACCTCGGTCAAAGCGTGCTGACCGAGGCCCATGGAGACTGTGCAAGAGGCCAAACTAGTGCTTGGGAAGCCTGGATCAGGAAAACGAGGCCATTTTGATGCACGATTAGCGCTTAGTGCTAATCGCACATCACTGGGAAAACCCCCTTGAGAAGGAAATGCCTCGAAGCACTTGGTCACATGGAAGCTGCGAGAACTGTGGGGAAAGCACTAAATTCTAAAGGCGTGAGCTGCGCTCCAAAACCGACAGTATATCAGGGGCACCCTTCGGCGGTAAGTGGAATTGGAGAAAATCAAGTGATTCCATTCAGCGCCCGATTCGTGGCAGGTGGAGGAGAGAGAAAACCACCACTCATCGCACGCTAACAATCGAGTAAGTCCACCGTGAGAAATGAGCAAATGATGTTGGATCTGGGGGTTCCATATCTAACGGTTGAGAATGCGCCCGACGAAAGGAACCAGATTTGATAGGAGATTAAGCCGTGATACATAAGAATTTGAGGTTTGATTTAACCACTGAGGTGGTGGACGAGTCATTTCCATAGTGTAATAGGAAAACTGAACCGACGAGGAAAAGCTGGCATAGTTCGAAGGAGGACATGTGGACACTCCCTATGAGCCATTGATGATGACGCCAAGACAGGGAACTCCAAGCAAGCAGTAGCAGATGATCCGATAGAGGAAGAAGAGGAAGTGAACAATCATGAGATCGATCGACTTTAAAGCCATGAATTGGGATAGAGAACAGGGGGACACCGAGAGGAAGAATCAAATAGAAGAAGACAAAGATAGAGAAAAGGAAAGATAGTGAAGCAGGAAGCAGAAAGATAGAGAGCTGAGTTGACCTGTAGCATAAGGCAGCATCGAGCAATCCCTGAGAGGATATGTTAGGAATTTAGAACCACATTGTGCTCCTCCCATTAAAGACCACAGAGGTCAAGAGCTGGTAAGGAAAAGAGTCTGTGCACTCTAGTTGCTTGGGGAATCGAACGACCACCCTGCCAAGCAATTCTATTTCAGGTGACTCAAATTGAGCTCCTCATTGTAATTCTTTGCTTTAAAGACACAATAAAAGAAGGCCACGACTGAAAGCTACACAGTAGACGTAGCCCTGGAGGATAGGGTGAACTCCTTAATTGTTGTGTTCTTGTATTCGGTTACTGTGTTTTTCTGTTGTTTTCCATTTTCCAGTGTCTTTGTATTTTGCAATCTGATCGATCCGTTGCCTAAAATAACATAGACACACACCAACACATGAGTCTGTAAGACCTTCATTCAATAATTCTTTAACTGAGATCACTCAAAGGGTGATTATTTGATCATCGGTCTAGGTGGAATAGGCAGGTGGCCACCACTATCCACCAAGATCAATAACATCACTCAGCAACTAGATGACCTGATTGATGATGGTCCTGCATGCCATGGCTTTCTTAAGTTGAAAGCAACATAGAAAAAGAGAAAGATATGATGTGGGAGGGTATGAGTAGTAAAACATGTAGTGAAACTGAAGAGGCGTTGTATTGGAAAGCTATGGAGGTGGTTTGGTCGTGGACAATAACTAGTGAACAAGCATTAATGTAGGAAATATAAAATTTAT
The DNA here is from genome assembly GCA_031772625.1 of Pinus tabuliformis. Taxonomy (NCBI): domain Eukaryota; kingdom Viridiplantae; phylum Streptophyta; class Pinopsida; order Pinales; family Pinaceae; genus Pinus; species Pinus tabuliformis. The sequence goes on along the minus strand of CM062818.1, from coordinate 1,255,330,496 downwards.
GGTGGTGAGTTGGGGTGGATGATAACCAGTGAACAAGTATTAATATAGGAAATATAAAATTTATGCGAATCTACACATGTTAAAAAGTTGAGGAGATAAACCAGAATGAACAAAATTCATGAAAACCAAAAAGTTTGTGCGAATAAAAAAGTGAAAACAAAAGTTAATGGCATAATATGAAAAATAAAGTTTATGCGAATATGAGAGTGAAATAATAAGAAAATCAATCCAGATACATCGAGGAGCTTGGAAGAATATTGAAGCAAGTAAAGCTTTTGAAAATGTCCATCCATGTTTATCTAATTATGTAGAAGGCTTTTTCTCTATGGGATTTCTATATCCAAACACTATTCACTCCAGTGAATGAAAGAGCCCCTTTTTCATCTTCTTTCATCCAGTATAAATGCACCTAGTCAGTGTGTGAAGAAGCAACTTCTTAGGAAGACAACTATTTTGTCGGCCTTGCTAATTCTCCAATTTGTTCAATGCTTTTCTTCCACATCATTAAAAAGTCAATGTGCTGGTCTATGAGACCTATCAGCCATGTGTTTTGTCTCACTGCATCTACTCAAGACACGTCTAGAGACGCGATTATGCATCATGAGAAACTATTGAACAATGTTGAGAAGTGACATGGATAGAAATTTTTGTTGTGAATGGGTAAGATTTAGAAAATGAAATCCCGTCACATCACCAAAAACTAAATAATTTACATCGTTGAGAGCACCACAACAACGCAAGTTCTTCGGAAGAACACCAAGATCTTGCAACAAAGCCTGGGATTGTTCATCTACATCTTGCACATCAAGGGCAGGAGGGTCTAGGGTTTGATATTGGACATCACTTTAACATTGCAGACACTTCAATTTTTTCCCAAGTATTTCGGTTCTTAACTTCATGAGACTTTGACGTTCCTTTGCACCTCTCGATGCAATTGCTAGTATGTTATTGGATTGTATTTCTTTCTTTTAAGGGTTTCTATCTCTATCTGAACATATTATAAAGTATGATTAGTAAGATACACATGTTTAAATGTGTTTTTTTTTTTAGGGTTTGTAGTTTGATCTTACCTTTTATATTAATGTAGAATATATCGTATATGAAAATTTTATTATATTTTTTTATAAAAAATAATCTACATAATTGTTTATGTTTATATCCTTTCTATTTTGGGAATGATAACTATTTAATTTTATGTAATATATATCATGCAACTATTTTTGTTTGATAAATTTTGAGAAGGATAGATATTTGAGTTTATGTAATATAGTACGCAAATAGTTTGGTGTAGGAAATTACATCAAAGTTACTAGTTATTACAACGTAAAATGATTTTCTACCCAAAGGAATATAACGTTACTTCCCTTATTTAGGTTAGCCCCCTTAATTAGGTTAGCCATTCAATTGAAATAGGGTGAGCCTTTTTAAACATGTATTTATTTCTTAAAATGTATGTATACATTTGTTTATATCTATATGATTTGTAATTTTTTAATATTTATTTTCAAAACTATGATTAGTAAAATAGCGGTGATTGTTTGTTTAACGTTCAACTTTCTTTTTTTCTTGCTATATATATTAAAATTTAAATTATGTATAGTCATAATCTAATTTAGAGGTGAAATAGTTTTTTTACTAGAATTTGGTCATACAATAGGCATAGTCTAACTTATAGATGAAATAGTCTTTTTCACTGGAATTTGACCATACAATTTCAAAAAAAATCATATTTTTGTTGTTGTTTAAAATACATTTTCGAATGCATAAATAGATTCAACAACCCGAAAAAACCTAGGGTCACTCACATTCTACAGATTAAAGAACTTAAATTCAAATTTTGAAAATATCAAAAACATTTAAAAAAGGTCTTAAATTCATTTTTTTTTAAATATCAGAAGGATTTAAAAAAGGTCATTTCATCTATAAGCTAGAATGGGTATTAAAAATATAATACTTTTTAGAACTTCTGGAATAGTAGGTAATTTTGTTGAGGTCTCTGACTTTTCCAATGAACACTTAACCCATATTAATTCAAATTTTAAAAATATTAGAAGGATTTAGAAAAGGTCATTTCATCTATAAGTTAGAATGGGTATTAAAAATATGATATTTTTGAGAACTTCTGGAATACTAGGTAATTTTGTTGAGGTCTCTAACTTTTCCAATGAACACTTCCCATATTTATGGATAAAAACCGTTTCGAGTTAACACTTTACCCATCTTTAAGGATAAAATTCGTAAATCCATCTTTAAGGATAAAATTCTTAAATCGATGATATTAAGAGAGCCACCCCAATAAAGGAACCAATTGTTAGTCAACATAATGAAAGTGCAAACATTAATGATTTAATAAGAGCGTGGATACCCCTTGGGAAAGTTTTTATTACTTTCCCCCAAGAGTGGCTTCCACCCCTCTGGCTCCCAATGAGATTTGAAGGTATGACTTAGTGTCGACTAAAGCCCAAACAAACCAATTGGTCTACACCTCATGTGTTTATGTAATATAATATTAAATTAAAACCCTTATAAGAATAATTTAAATTAGAATTATATTAAGAACTAATAAATAAAAATAAATTAAGAAAGTATAACATAAAATATATTCAGAAAATATAAAATATGATATATTTAAATTAGAATTAGATTAAAAATGTATAAATTAAATCAGAATTAAAGTCATAGTTTTAAGAATAAAGAAGAAATAGGATTCAATTGGATTAGAATTAAACCTAGATTTTAATTAGCACTAGATTAAATTAAATAAGAATTAAAATGGAATTAAATTTTTAGAAGAATGATTAGTAATAAAAAAAAGGGGAAGGTTGGAGTATTTTTGTTTGATAGAGGAGGAATGCCTTGTTATAGAGCTCTATGAACCCAACGTTTCGAACTACCAAGTGAGTCCCTTATCAGGGGATGCATCAATAGATACACTGAAGATATTAATGATGTATCCATGAGCTATATTTCAGAGTATATATATAGGTTATGGAAAAAATAATATAAGAAATTTGGTTGGCCATTATCTGAGTAATTTATTAATATTTATATTTAGATTTTTGTATTATTACTATTATTATTATTTAATTATTTAATTAATAATTTATTAGTTAATTAATTTTATTATTTATTATTTATTAAATTAATTACTTTATTTATTCATTTTTCTATTATTTAATTATTTAATTTGTTTAATTAATTAAATAATTGGTTTATATAATTAATTAATTTGTTTAATTCATTTTTTATATACATATCTATCTTTTTATTTGTTTCATTTCTATTAATAATTCTTAATTTTTAGGTTCCTAAATGGAATGTCTTATATATAATTTAAACCCTTAAAGATTCGGTGATTTAATTCACTATTTAATTCACTATAGTTTATATATGATTTCTAGTGTTAATTTCTAATTATTTTAATTTGAGTTATTACCACTATATGCTTAATTTAAATTCATATGTTACTATAATATTATAATTAATAAATTATGATTCGAGTTTTATTTTAATATTATCAAATGATTAGTTATGAAATAATGAATTATTTATTTATATGTTTATATTTGTTTTTGTTTTTATTTTTTAAGGAAGATATTAGATAATATAACAAGGAGGACAAAAGAGAGGATTAGGTGAAGGATGAAGGGTGACAGTGAGGGTTGTTGCATCGCAGTTAGAAGAATTAGGTTTATAGGATAGAAAATGGATATTGGGTTTCCAAGAATGGTTCAACTAATATCCACCTTCCTAATTAATGTTGTTAAGGTGTTTTTTCTTTTCTTTATTTGAGAGACTCTATGAATACACTGTTCGGGGGAAACGGTCAAAGAATAATAATTTTCTTTTATCAAGCAATTAATAATATTTATTAAATCATTAGAATTCTCATTCTCTTGATGTTCCCTAACAATGATTTCCTTTCTCTATTTATCCTTGGTTTGGTACTCTTTGTATCATCAATTTGAGTTTTTTTCCAATGAACATGGGTGAAGTATTTGCTTGAAACGTCAGACACCTCAATGAGATTACACAATATTCTATAAGAAGTTCTCAACATAATGAAGTATATTTTATTTATATCCTTATTGAATTTAAATTCTACCACACACACACACATATATAGTGATTATCATATGATATTAAAATAGGGTTGTTTACACGGATAGAACCTTTTACATCTTTTAGTGTTTTTAGAGGATTCACAATTCCAATACGTCTATAAAATTGTTTTCTTACCTCTTTGATATCTTCTAACTATAGTTATACACTGCTATACACCATAATATTTACAAAAAACTTTTAGATATGAAACATATTTGCAAAAAATTATCCATAGTTGAAATTTTAACCTTCTCCTAATGGGGCAATGTTTGATGTTGTGTCCATTTCTTCCTCTATTGCATTGTTCACCCTTTCTCCATGCTAAGCTAGTCCTCTAATCTCTTTCCCTGATTAGTCCTTGCAACATAATCTTCCTAACTTATCACAATCTCTTGGTTAGGGGGTGTCTCCATTTCATTCACATTAAGCTTCAACACTACAATCTTTGTCTCAATAATTTCTGAATTCTTATCTAATTTCTTTTGCAACCAATCACATTTATTCTCCCACAATTCCAAATTTTCCTCCTTATTTTGCTCTATCATCTCAATTCTCCTATTCATCAACTCCACCATTGAAACAACCACCTTTGTTAGGTTCTTTGTTGATGATGTTAGATGCTCCTCATTCTTCCCACTCGAAAGTGCCTCCATAACTACCATTTCCAACCGATTGCAATGTAAAACCCCATGACAATGATCCATTCCTGGCAAAGTATTAAGTTTTCTAGCGAATAAGAGTTTGATTAGATTTAAGCCGAGTATGTGAGACCTTGTTGCTTTTATCCATGCTAATAATAGAGTATTTTGGTCATGCTCATATTGTTAGAGCTAAGATGCACAACAGATTAAAACATATACTCAACAAATAAAATCAAGCACAAGAGACACAATAATTTAACGTGGTTCACCCAACCAATTTGGGCTATGTCCACCAAACATAGACATCGACAATCTTTATTAATCAAACAGGAGTTTACATAATTAATCAAATCCTCACAAACTCTCACACCACTCTCATTCCATCCGTATGGGTACCTGTTCTACAGCAAGGAGAATCTAACTGCCTCATAAATCTTCTCACATCAAATTTAGGATGCATTAACTCTCTCCCGACAACCTGGAGCTAATCTAGCAACAAATTTCTATTGTTGTCACACACTAGTATTTTTGCCTATTTTATTTAAAACAGAAAATCTCAAACCAGCTCAAGAAAAGATAGAAAATATAGATCAATGCCTTAGAATTCAGCCTCTTCGAGGGGGAAACCTCCTTTACATTAAATAAATGAACAATTCTTGGATGATACAAATGACAAAACCTCCTTTCTATATATAGGAGTCTAAGGAGTCAAAATATAATCCAGCCGACCTAATAATAATAATATAAAGCGACAAAAATAACAATAGAGGGATTCTATGGGCACAGTAATAACAATATGGGGGCAATGGGGGCACACCAATATAAATAAGGGGTATAACTACAATAGTAATGGGGTAATCACTAGTATTATAGGGACCCAACATGCCCCTCTCCTTCAAAAAAGTGTTGTCCTCAACGCTTGAGTAGTTCTGGATACTTCTGTGTAAAATTATCATCCTCCCATGTGGAATCTTCAGCGGATAAGTTCTTCCACTTGATAAGGTACTCTGAAATTGATCGATTTCGTAGCTGTCAAGTTCTTGTTTCTATAACTGCTTCCGGTTCCAATATAATTTTTCCTTCCTCGTCAAGTTCTGGAAATATTGTTTGAACTGGGAGCTTGTTTCCTATAACCTTCTTTAAGCATGAAACATGGAAAACTAGGTGCAATCGAGAAGCTGCAGGAAGCTCCAATTTGTATGCCATAGTACCGATCTTTTGCAACACCTTGTACGGACCATAATACTTTGGTGATAATTTATTATCCTTCTTAGCTTGCTTGAGGGACATTTTCTTATATGGTTGTAGCCGTAGGAATACCCAATCACCTACATCAAAACTTCTTTCATTGCGATGTTGATCTGCCTGTTGTTTCATTCTATTCTGTGGAAACACGAGGTTATCCTTTAAGAGTTGGAGGACTTGTTGTTGATGTTCGATGTGATGTTCCACTGCCTGAACCTTAGAATTTTCTCTCAAATATGATGTGATGGATGGTGGTTGATACCCATAAAGTGCCATAAATGGGGTCATTTTTGTTGCTGTATGAAAGGAAGTGTTATACCACCATTCAGCCAGAGGCAACCATTTGACCCATTGTGTCTGTTTATCAGATAAAAAGCAACGAAGATATCCTTCCAAACATTTGTTTACTATCTCAGTTTGCCCATCAGATTGAGGATGATAAGATGAGCTATGAGCTAACTGAGTACCAAGACAAGAAAATAATTTTGTCCAAAAATTTCCAGTGAAAATGGAATCTCTGTCACTTACAATAATCTTTGGGTTTCCATGTAGCTTTTGAATTGTTCCATAAATGCAGTAGAAATTGTACTGGCTTTAATTGGATGTGATAATGCACAAAAGTGTGCATACTTGGTAAGTCTGTCAACTACCACCATGATGACACTCTTTCCCTCAGACTTGGGTAAACCTGTGATAAAATCCATTGATACCTCCTCCCAACATTGGCTTGGAATGGATAAAGGTTGTAATAGACCAGGTGTCTTAATTGTTTCAACTTTATTTTGTTGGAAAACCAAACATTCTACCACAAACTTTTGAATATCTGATTTAAGGCCATCCCAAAAAAATTCCTTCTTAACCCTGTGGTAAGTTTTTAAAAATCCTGAGTGCCCTCCTAAGGGAGAAGTGTGCAATTCCATAAGAATCTTTTGTTTTAGCTGGGAATTCTTACAGAGGTATAAGCGATCTTTGTACCATAACGAATCATTTTTCCAGCTAAATGTATCAGACGTACTGGAATCTTGTTGTAGCTTTCGAATAAGTGCCCACACTTCTTCGTCATTCTTCCATTCCTCCCTTGCTTCATTTATCCAATCTGGTTGGATAATAGAAATAGCGCACAACAATGCTTCCACATCCTCATCCTTCCTTGAGAGTGCATCTGCCACCACATTTTGCTTCCCTTTTTTGTAGATGATTTCAAAGTCATAACCCAACATCTTTGTGACCCACTTTTGTTGCTCTTCAGAGGATAATCTTTGTTCTAAAAAGTATTTAAGGCTATCATGATCCGTTTTTACCTTGAAGTGTCTTCCCATTAGGTAGGGTCGCCATTTCTTAAGTGCATGGAGTATTGCCAACATTTCCTTCTCATAAATAGCTTTGCTTAAAACTTTCCCTTGATTGGACGACTTTCAAAAGCAATGGGTCTTTCATCTTGCATTAGAACAACACCAATTCCATTTCCTGAAGCATCACATTCCACAATAAAGGTTTTTGTGAAGTCCGGTGTAGCTAAGACCAGTGCTTGGCACATTGCCTCTTTAAGATGTTCAAAGGCCTTTGTTGCTTCCGGAGTCCATGAAAATGCATCTTTCTTCAATAATGTTGTTAGAGGTGCTGCTATTCTCCCATAATTCTTAACAAACTTGCGATAATACCCTGTCAACCCAAGAAATCCTGCAATGCTTTATGGATGTGGGGATTTTCCATTCCTTAATGGCTTTAATTTTGGTAGGGTCTACCTTAACTCCTTCATGAGATACAATATGACCCAAATATTCCACCTCCTGGACTCCAAAGAAACATTTGGATCTTTTTGCATATAATTGTTTCTCCTCCAATAGTTGTAGCACCCTGTCAACATGTTCAACATGATCCTTCCAAGACTTGCTGTAGATAAGTATATCATCAAAAAATACTAACACAAATTTTCTAAGGAATGGTTTGAAAATTGAATTCATCAAACCTTGAAATGTTGAAGGTGCATTGGTAAGGCCAAAAGGCATGACCAAAAATTCATAATGACCCTCATGAGTTCTAAATGCCGTTTTTGGAATGTCTTCAATCTTCATTCTGATTTGATGATATCCTGAACGAAGATCCAACTTGGTGAAGTAAATTGATCCATGCAATTCATCCAGTAATTCATCAATGACAGGAATGGGGAACTTATCTTTAATAGTGAGCTTGTTGAGCTCCCTATAATCCGGACACATGCCCCATGATCCATCCTTCTTGTGCACCAATACTACTGGAGCAGAGAAAGAACTTTGACTCGGTTGAATTATACCAGCCTCTAGCATTTCTGCAACCATACGTTCAATTTCACTTTTTTGGACATAGGGATATCTGTACGGCCTGATGTTTGGAGGAACACTTCCTGGAATCAGATGAATAGCATGATCATGATCACGCATAGGTGGGAGACCTTTGGGAGTCTCAAATACCTTGGAATGATTGTCCAGGACTTTTTGGAGATCTGGAGAAATAGATGATTCTAATGTGGAAACATCTAGCGAACATAATTGTGCAATTACACCTCTTTGCTCCTTTTTTAGAAGCTTTGTCATACCATTAGAGCTGATTATCTTTCCTGGTTTCCCTGCAATACCCCTTAATTCAACTTCCTTTCCTTCCGTAGAAAATTTGATGAAAAGTTCTTGAAAATTAAAAGCTATTGTACCCAAGGATTGTAGCCATTGGACTCCTAGTACAACATCAACACCTCCCATTGGAATGGAAAGCATTGGGCTAGTCAATACATATTCTCCCATGGATAGCTTGATATTATGGCACTTTCCAGAGCAATTTATTGTTCCTCCATTTGCAATCATCACTTGACACTCTGGTGCTGGATATAGGAAGCAATTCAATTCTTTTGCTACCCTACAATGAATAAAATTGTGGGTGCTTCCTGAATCAATCAACACTATTACCCTTTTCTTCTTGATTTGTCCTTCTATCTTGATGGTTTGAGGAGTGGTAATTCCTGCCAATGCATTACAAGATATGGTTGGATTTATTTGTTCTTCATCTAGGCTTTGTTCCTGGAGTATATCCTCTTCTTTTGACCTTTCTTGCTCCTTTTCTTCTTCCTCTTCACAATCTATGTAGAATAATTTCTTCTCAGCACACTTATGACCTTTAGTGTATTTGCTATCACAACTATAACAAAGCCCTTTTGCTCTTTTTTCTTCCAATTGTTGTGGTGTCAACCTTATAGGTTGTGGAAGACTAGGGGCAACTGCACTTCCGTCTTTATAGTTGTGAGTGGTATGCTTCCTCGTTGCCATAATTTTGCTTTCCATTTTTCTTGCTAACCTGAATGCCTTCTCTAATGAATCAGGTTCCCAAAGTCGAACATCATGTTGGATATTATCTTTTAAAGACCCTATGAACACATCAATCCTATGCTGCTCTGGAATATATTTTACCCTTATGTTCAATTTTTGGAACTCCTCAATGTGCTCCATTATTGAACCCTTTTGTTTGAGACTTATCAATTGGCTAAAAAAAGTGTTGCTTTTTGTATCGTCATAATGTGCTATCAATTCTTCCGTAAAAATTGCCCAAGTGATAAATTGTTTACGAGAGCAAAGCCATTGATACCATACAAACTGATTTGGTTCCAAATATAAAGTTGCCATACGTACCTTTTGTGTGTTTTGCACATTATTGAGATCGAAGAACTGCTCCATTTGTAATATCCATGTGGCGGGATCCTTGCCATCAAACTTCCTCATATCGATTTTTGGAATATGGTGGGTCTTCGATCCAACATTAGAGTCTATGGAATCATGATTAACATTTCTTTTGTTCACATCATGAGTTTCCTTTACAACCATTTCACCATTAGTAAGTATTTCTTGTAGAAAATTTGTCAAATCTGTCTTCAAATCTGCCATGTCTGTCTTCAAATCTATCCTCAAATCTGTCTTTAGATCATCCATCATAGCTTCCATGCCCTTTATCTTAGATTCCACGCCATTTATCTTGGCATCTGTTAGCTTTTGTGAGCTTGACATTTGTTGCACTTGTTCTTGTAATTTTGATATATCATGTAGCATTTCTTCCTCTTCTTCATGAGTCATGCTAGAGATTTCAGGTTCCTTACTAGGTGTTTACATTTTCTTTCCTCGGGGCATCAGTTACCAATAATAATTCTTTACTATGCCCTTTGAATTCCTTCAAACCAAGCTTATGCAAAAATTAAAGAAAAGAAAACTACACACCTTTTTTTTACTTTGTAGAAGCCTGATATTGAATCTGATGTATCTCTGTAATTTCGAATCATCCAGTTCTGAAATTGTGACCTCTAGTAGCCTTCTATGTCCTCTTTCCAATGCCACTAGTCTGATCCAAATTGGATTCTCCAAGAAATAGTTATGCACAATCTCCCGCAGTGACCTGATTATAGACTAGTTCAATAGAGCGAACTTGCATGAAGTGCCACGTGTCACTGTTTCAACCTTTGACTCTAAAAAATATATAAAAGAAAACTACAGCCTGTCCTCTTTCTGTACCTTCTTACGAAATTTCAATCCGATGCTCAGAAAGAAAGTTATGACGATTTTCCCCAGGTCACCTGTTTTGAGTGTAATTCAGGAGTCTACAAAAAGACCAACTTCCTCAGATCATATCTCCGAAAATATTGCGCAAAAAGCTCTGAAATTCGGACCCAAGGTTCAGCTTGATTTCTTCTCAAATGGGTTTTTTTTATGACTTTTGAAACGTCAAAGAAAAATTTATAGTGAAAATGCCACGATGACCTGTTTGGAGCAGCAAAACCCTAGAATCCAAAGCTCTGATACCAAATGTTATGAAACTAGCTCAAGAAAAGATAGAAAATATATATCAATGCCTTAGAATTCAGCCTCTTCGAGGGGGCAACCTCCTTTACATTAAATAAATGAACAATTCTTGGATGATACAAATGACAAAACCTCCTTTCTATATATAGGAGTCTAAGGAGTCAAAATATAATCCAGCCGACCTAACAATAATAATATAAAGCCACAAAAATAACAATAGAGGGATTCTATGGGCACATTAATAACAATATGGGGGCAATGGGGGCACAACAATATAAATAAGGGGAATAACTACAATAGTAATGGGGTAATCACTAGTATTATAGGGACCCAACACTTTCCCTGATTAGTCCTTGCAAAATTCATAATCTTCCTAACTTATCACAATCTCTTGGTTAGGGGGTGTCTCCATTTCATTCACATTAAGCTTCAACACTACAATCTTTGTCTCAATAATTTCTGAATTCTTATCTAATTGCTTTTGCAACCAATCACATTTATTCTCCCACAATTCCAAATTTTCCTCCTTATTTTGCTCTATCATCTCACTTCTCCTATTCATCAACTCCACCATTGAAACCACCACCTTTGTTAGGTTCTTCGTTGACCATGTTAGATGCTCCTCATTCTTCCCACTCGAAAGTGCCTCCATAACTACCATTTCCAACCGATTGCAATGTAAAACCCCATGACAATGATCCATTCCTAGCAAAGTATTAATTTTTCTAGCGAATAAGAGTTTGATTAGATTTAAACCGGGTATGTGAGACCTTGTTGCTTTGATCCATGCTAATAATAGAGTATTTTGGTCATGCTCATATTGTTAGAGCTAAGATGCACAATAGATTAAAACATATATTCAACAAATAAAATCAAGCACAGGAGACACAACAATTTAACGTGGTTCACCCAACCAATCTGGGCTATGTCCACCAAACATAGGCATCAGCAATCTTTATTAATCAAACCGGAGATTGCATAATTAATCAAATCCTCACAAACTCTCACACCACTCTCAAACCATCCGTATGGATACCTATTTTATAGCAAGGAGAATCTAACTGCCTCATAAATCTTGTCACATCAAATTTAGGATGCATTAACTCTCTCCCAACAACCTGGAGCTAATCTAGCAACAAATTTCTATTGTTGTCACACACTGGGATTTTTGCCTATTTTATTTAAAACAAAAAATTTCAACAATCTCCACCTTGACAACAATTAGCCTGATGCCCTATTTGTTTATTATTTTATCTTTTCTGCAAGCCAAGAGAAACCAAACACCAACGTAGCTTCTCTAACAAAACTGGTTTCGTGAACATGTCTGCACAGTTTTCCTTTGTATGCACCTTTTCGAGAGAGACTCCCCTTTCAGTGATAACCTATCTTACAAAATGGTACTTAATTGGAATATGCTTTGGTTTACTATGATAGGCCGGATTCTTAGCCAAATGTATTGCATTTTGACTATCACAAAGTAACCTGATGTTGTCCTGTAACCTACCAAAATCACCAAGCAAACCTTTCAACCAAACCGCCTCTTTGCAAGCATGTGAAGCAGCAATGTATTCTGCTTTAGTAGCGGATAAAGCAACAACATTTCGTAGCTTTGACATCCAGCTAATAGCTCCACCTTCAAGAGTAAAGACATACCCTGAGGTTGACCTTCTCTTATCCAAATCACCTGCAAAATCAGAATCAACATATCCGCAAACAGATTCACTACTCTTATTGTAAGTAATACAATAACTACTTGTGCCTCTCAAATATCGAAGCACCCATTTCACTGCTGACCAGTGTTCTTTACCCGGATTTTCCATATACCTATTAACAACCCCAACTGCATGTGAAATATTTGGTCGCGTACACACCATCGCATACATTAAACACCCTACTACATTAGCATATGGAATTTGAGACATGAATTCCTTTTCTTCATCTGAATTAGGACATAAACTCGAAGAAAGCTTGAAATGGGAAGCTAAAGGGACTGACACAGGCTTCACGTTATTCATACCAAACCTCAAAGGTATTTTCTCAATATACTTTTGTTGTGATATCCATAGCTTACCATTGCTCATGTCTCTGAAAATCTCCATGCCCAAAATCTGTCTTGCTGCTCCTAGATCTTTCATATCAAATGTCCTTGCCATCTGAGCCTTCAACCTATTGATTTCTTCTATGCTTTTGATTGCTAAAAGCATATCATCAACATACAATACTAAGATAATGAATATGCCATTTTTAAATTGCTTAAAATAAACACAATGATCATATTCACTTCTAACATATTTCTGACTCAACATGAAAGAATCAAACTTCTTATACCACTGCCGAGGTGACTGCTTTAGGCCATATAATGACTTCTTGAGCATGCAGACAAATTTCTCATTGCGATGCTAAACAAACCCTTCCGGTTGTTCCATATAAATTTCCTCATCTAAGTCTCCATGTAGAAATGCAGTCTTAACATCTAATTGCTGCAACTCTAAATCAAGCAAAGCCACTAATGCTAACACAATTCTAATTGAAACAATTTTAACTACTGGTGAAAAAATCTCATGAAAGTCAATATCGGCTTTCTAAGAAAACCCTTTTGCTACCAGCCTTGCTTTGTACCTGTCTTCCGTATCATTCACACCCCGTTTCAGCTTGAAAACCCATTTACACCCCACAATTTTCCTGTCTTTCGGAAGCTCAACCAGATCCCATGTGCCATTCTTACCTAAGGCCATCATTTCATCCTTCATGGTTGCTTTCCACTTGTCACTTTTCAAACCTTCTATTGCTTCTTGATAGCACAGAGGTTCATCGTCATTAGCAGTGAATGCAACAAAAGTGACAAATCATCATACCTTCTCGGTGGCCGTTTGATTCTTGTCGACCTCCTTAAGGATGTTTCTGGCGCTTCCTTGATTGGCTGACTACCATCTGTAGGAACTTCTTGACGATAGATATCTGAGACCTGTTCATGATCTAAACCTGAACCCTATTCATGTTCTGATTCTGAAACCTGTTCATGACTAGTATCTGAACTATGGTCATCATGACTATCATTAGAAATGCTATCAAACTGAATGTGCCGAAAGTCAGATACATCATCCTGTTTCAATCTACTATCTACATCTAACTATACAAGAGAGGATTCATTAAACTTTACATCTCTGTTGATGATGATTTTGCGGGTAGTAGGATCCCACAATCTATATCCCTATGTTCCAACACCATACCCAACAAAGATATACCTTTTAGACTTTGGATCTAATTTAGTTCGCTGATGTTTAGGCACTAGAGCATATGCATCACAACCAAACACTCTGAGTTTAGCATAGTCACAAGGGTGTCCTTTCCATACCTCTTGCGGAATCTTGCAGCCTATCGTCGTTGATGGAGATCGGTTTATCACATAACAAGCTGTTGCCACTGCTTTCGTCCACAACTCCTTTTGCAACTCGGCGTTACTCAGCATACTCCTTGCTCTCTCTAGAAGAGTCTTGTTCATGCGTTCAGCAACTCCATTCTGCTGAGGAGTATAAACCGTGGTCTTATGTCTCTCGATCCCTGCATCCTTGCAATAGCTGTCAAACTCCTTGGAAGTAAACTCACCACCATTGTCAGTTCTTAAACATTTTATTGTTCTACCAGTGTTGTTTTCTACCAATGCTCTAAACTTCTTGAAAACTGAAAAAACATCAGACTTCCTTTTCAACATGTAGACCCACACTTTCCTAGAAAATTCATCAATAAATGATACAAAATAAGACGAGTCACCATATGAGGTTATAGGGGCTGGTCCCCAAACATCTAAATGGATATAATCAAGTATGCCTAAATACTAGTATGTTTGCCTATTTTAAATTTTTTCTTACTTTGTTTTCCAAATAAACAATGCTTAAAGAAATATAACTTTCCAGACTTTAGATTTGGAAGTAACTTGCGATCAACCAAAATTTTTAACCCTCTTTCACTCATATGCCCCAATATTTGATGCCATAAGTGAATGGAACTACTGTCATGTTTAGACATCGTAGACACATAATCTAACCCTGTACTTCCTTCTAACTGAAATAGATTTCCTACCTTCTTAGCTTTCATAACTAGTAAAATACCTTTGTAAATTTTCATTACTCCACCTTGAATTACAGTTTTATATCCATTTGAATCAAGTGCTCCTAATGAAATCAAATTTTTCCTTAAATATGGTACATGCCTAACATCAGTTAATATTTTTGTTGTCCCATCAAACATTTGCAGTTGTATACTCCCAATTCCCACAATATTACATGTTACATCATTACCCATGTACACAACACCATCATCAATTGATTTATATGTCTTAAACCAGTCTTTATGAATACACATGTGGTTTGATGCATCAGAATCTAACAACCAATGTTTACCATGATTTGACACATTAATTGATAATACTTCATCACTCATACCTGAACCAGATGTCGAACCTGTATCTGTCGTATTTGCCTCCTTCTTCTCTGTCGAAGAATCGACTTTTGAAGTTTGTTGCTGTCGCTTCCAACAATCATTCTTTAAATGCCCCGATTTGCCACAAAACCAACACTTTAGCTTACTCTTCTTCCCTTTCGACTTTGAACGTGAGTCGCTCGGCCTCTTGGGGCGTCTTTCTTTCAAACGGCCTCTAACCATCATAGCTTCTGATGTAGAGGTTTCGGAATGCGACCTTCTCCTTGTTTCTTCCGATAATAAGGATGCAACTATATCATCAAACTCAATAGTTTCTGATGAACTAAGACTTATAGAAGTAACAGAATGATCCCATGACTCGGGCAACGAGCACAATAATGTAATAGCTTTACCCTTGGATTGAATTTTTACTTCTATACTTTGTAATTGCACAAGAAGAGTATTAAAAGCATTTAAATGATTAGCAATAGATGTACCTTCCTTAATTCGCAAATTGTACAACTGTCGCTTCAGGAGAATCCTATTGGTTAAGGATTTGGTGATGTACAGTTTCTCCAGTTTCATCCACAAACCAGCAGATGTTGTTTCCGACACGATATTAAACAGGACATCATCAGCTAGACACAGTCGAATAGCACTTATCGCTCTTTCATCCATCTCAGCCCACTCATTATCTGTGATGTTGTAAGGTTGTTTGGATTTTCCCAACAACACCTTTGCCACACCATGTTGGACAAGCAAATCATACATCTTCACCTTCCAGATTTCGAAATTATTTTTGCCATTAAACTTCTCAATTTCAAACCGGGCACTCTGAGTTTTTTCCATCTTGTATCAACCAAAAAACCACAATAATCTCCAAAACCAATGTTTAAATACCAGCAATTAACAAAAAAACTGCCTATGCCTTGTAGCCTTTGTTTTTTTTTTTTTTTTAAACTAACTTTTTTGCTGTGTAAAAGAAAACTGCCTAGGCTTTGTATGCCTTTGCTTTAAACAAAAAATAAATTTTTTTCTTTTACTGTGCAAATTCCGCGCCACAAAAAAAAAACATACACTTCAGAAAAAATTATCGTCTCTCAACGAGCCATTCTTCAAACTGTGGAACAGGCACATAAAGACATGGTCTTCATTTAAATAAAACTAGCCAAATATAGTTCATGGTCTTCATTTAAATCAATAGGCCCACATGCTGTACCAGTTAGATCAGAAGCTTTTACCCGTCATCGCATTCAAACTCAATGTATTTGCACTAAGGGTGGGCGATTTGAGCACATTCAAATCCAACCAGCAGCGATCCTCGATCCACCAGCAATCTATGCACCAATGGAATACCATGCACCACGCAATCAATGGAATACCACGCAGGTTTGGTAAACAACCTCCACGCAGGTCTCCACCACCAGGTCTCCACCACCAGCAATCAATCAAATACCACCAGCGCTCCACGCAGCTTCTCCAGCAATACTACGCACGCAACAATACCATATGCTCCACGCAACACTCCAGGCAGCACCAATCAATGCAGCAGCAGCACCATACAATGAACACGCAGGTCTGGTCTGTTTGTCTTCCACGCAGCAATGGTAAATGACCTCCACACTCAGTCATCCGTAGCATTCACACGAGTTTATATATGTATATGCGCAGGTCTCATGAAAAACTTCACGCAGCATTACAATACCTCCACGCACGCACCAGCAGGTTTTAATACACCACGCAGTTTTAATCCTCAGCACCTCTAGCACACACCACCAACACGCACCTCCAGTACGCAATCTCAGCAATACACTTCACCTCCAGCACGACTATTGAAGAAAGTTAAAAAAAAAAAACTCCACGCTGTCATATATCTCCACGCAGGCTTGTTCCCTCCACATAGTGGGACAGCAATCAATAGCACGACAAAACCTCAATGCACCAGCACGCAAACTCCAGGACTCCACGCACAACAATCAATAGCACCAGCACTACAACATTGCTCTGATACCAATTGTTAGAGCTAAGATGCACAACAGATTAAAACATATACTCAGCAAATAAAATCAAGCACAGGAGACACAACAATTTAACATGGTTCACCCAACCAATCTGGGCTACGTCCACCAAACATAGGCATCGACAATCTTTATTAATCAAACAGGAGATTACATAATTAATCAAATCGTCACGAACTCTCACACCACTCTCAAACCATCCGTATGGATACCTGTTTTATAGCAAGGAGAATCTAACTGCTTCATAAATCTTCTCACATCAAATTTAGGATGCATTAACTCTCTCCCAACAACCTGGAGCTAATCTAGCAACAAATTTCTATTGTTGTCACACACTGGGATTTTTGCCTGTTTTATTTAAAACAGAAAATCTCAACACATATAACCTCCAAATTCCTCTCCTTCTCCATCTGAAAAACCAAAACCTCTATTGGGGTTTGAGTCAGTTGTTACAATGATTACTCTACATGTACCCTCCATACTCAATTAAGTACCAATACTTATTGGGAAGCTAACCAATATTAGGAATTCTATAGAACAAAATGTTAGAGGACTCAATGATTTCTTTATTTTTTAATCCTCCAATTCAATGATCAAAATGACCACCACTTTTAACTAAAGAAAACTTTGAATTCATCATGGTAAAGGGGAAAATATGATTTTTGTATGACCTAGCACCATAATACCTTGTTTTAATATTGCTCCTTTGTTAACCGTCTTGTATTCCTCTAAATTTAATCACCTATATATGTGGTGTAATTCAATCTCTTCAAACTTATTCAATTTCAACGCTATCCTTTGAAGTATTATAGTTTTCACATATTCTCTCTCACTCTTTAGCATGCTTACTTGATTTATTGCAAGCAATGAATCACATAAAACCAATAATTTCCTTAATCCTTTAGGTCCAAAGGTCCAAAAATTCAATCTTATTATTCGATGAAATGCCTAGTCCCTAGGTGAATTGTACCACTCTTTGGTCATCAAGGTAAAGGACAATCCATAATTCTACTATGTACTAATTCCTTCAGGGCTTTCCCCGAGGGGGTGACATAAGATGGGGCACTCTATTAGGGTTCAGATTTGGATGACATAGATACTTCCGTGAGATTTTTGCTACAAGTATGTATGACCCTCTTTAACAATGAATGCACCTAACTCACACTCTTAGATATCTATTAGAATGTATGGTGATTTGGTGGATTACTTGCCTCATCCCTTAGAAGGCATCTATATATAGTCAGATCTGGTTCCGTTTTTCAAGCTTGTACCTGACTTTGTGGTAGAGGAAGTGATGGGTTCGTTAGTAGTAGTATGATTAGTACTCTCTATGATACCCCCACATTTTATTCTTTATAGGTCACATCAAAGACACGATACCCTCCTTCCTCCTCTTTCGTTGCTAGCATCTACACTTTTTTATGTTTACCTCACTGTTCCTTGGGCTACCTCTCTAATTAGAATCCTCCCCTTCTCAATGACCCTACCTCCCTACATTCTCGAGTAGGCATTTCCTTTTTTGGACCACTATCAAAATTGGGGGGATTTTCTCCCCAGGTTTCCTTTCTTTATCATGAAACTTAATGAAACCATAAGTTTCTTAACTTCCTTCTCATGTCAGAAATTCGTAATGGTGGTTTCTTCCTCCAACAATAGTCTACACATTCATGGCCACATGCAAGTCACTCCAAAAATAGAATCATAAATGTTCCAAGAGGATCCTGAAGGATTGATCCAGGTGGATCTTAAAAAAGCACCAGTGGCATGGTAAAGGGCTCAAAAATCAAAGTGGCATAATCTGGATAAAATTAGCATTAGGTCGAAGTTCTCATCATCCTCATTCCAATGGTGTGAAGGACACTCAAATCCAAGTTCATATGAAGAAGTTAGAGTAAGTCAAGGTGGATGTTTGACTTGTCTAGGTGGCAAGAGGAGTGACATGGTAGACACTATTAGAGAATGGGGAAGTTCCAACTAGCAGGCTGCCATTGGTCCCGCATTTCACTTATCACATAAAAAGATGCCACGTCTTAAGGAGAATCGGCCCCAGCAGGATCCCGACTATGATTGTAATATAGCATATCATAGGTCGGAGGAGGAGCGAGTACTTATGAATAGACCCCCGAAGAATCTAGGTTGCAATGTGATATAATTGTGATCACATATCACACAAGTACCATGCCAATACACATGTTACCGATGGAATCCGTTGAATGCAATTTGCGGGGAGGATCTAAATTCAATATTCTATAAATGCATTCTATTATCCTAATGGATCCACGATCATCATAGAGCATGGGTCTTCCTCTGATTGTGATTGTGATAGGCCCCCCCGGATGAAATATGCTATATATCATGCTTTATATTCCTGGCGGGTTCACCATATCACATAGTGTCGATTTTCTGGGCTTGGGATTGTCCGCCGATGGTTGGAAATGTCGATAGTCTTTACGTCAGTTTAAACACACAGTTAAAACAATTTTTCCATGATAGTAAGGGTTGTTTCCACATATTATTCAAGGGCCAGAGAACCTATGTAGAATATGCCCACTTGCTTAACTTGCTCTATTGTTTGAACTACTCGGGTATTGAGGGATTATTGCCATGATTATAAAAGGCCATTTTTGTGTCAGAAGAAGGTAGAGAGGATCAACATAATAGTTCATAAGTATTGTACAGTAGACCATGAACCTGGTAGTAGGTTGGGACCTCACCTTGAGTAGCAAGGAGGTTCTGAGAAGTTGCGGAAGGCTTGATTTTACAAATTGGGTGTTTGGATAGGCATTTTTGCATGATTTTTCGCTAGGAGTTTAGTGGTTCTATCTGTTTCTGAAGTTGCGATCTTGATCCTTTGTCCATCTTCTAGCTTGGAGGTATAAGGATTGTAAATAATGTTTCTTTTACTTTTATCTCCTTTTATGCTACTTAATGAAAGATGACCTCCTCACTATTGATCAGGGCCCAAAGACGTAGTCCAAATTGGGTGAACTCTGTAATCGAATCATCGTGTCATGGTTTTTGAGTTCTTGTGATTATTTCCAAATTGTTACATGCTTTTAAGTTCTATGGTTAATTAAATATGTTATGTGTAATTTTGATGCATCTTTAAGTAAAAGATCTTGGATCAAGTTTGGTATTAGTGAAGGTCTTTGTAGATGTGAATTGCATGAGTTTATGCTAACCCAGAACAAGCTAAAGAAAGGAGAAGGAATGCTTAATTCCTTTGATCCTGAAGTAGAATGTGCACAGTGAAGGAGAAGCATGGCCAATGAAGAAGCTATTTGCGAAGAGGAACAAAATTTCCGCAAAGTATTCTACAATATTGCAGGGAAAGTAGACAAGTTGTTCGCAGAATATGAGGAGGCACTTGGGCATGAGAAGAAGGACGCCAATGACCATGGGTCAACAAATCATGAAGATGGTGGAGAAGAGCCTCCTCCCTCTCCTTCTTCAAGTGATGATTCTCATCACTATCATCGAAATTCAAAGCAGACGTCTAAGAAACCGTTCTTCAAGTTAGACATAAAGTTTGACCTTCCCATGTACAATGGAGAGTGTAGTGCATGAAAAATTAATTAATGGATAAGACAGATAGAAGTTTATTTCTAGATCCAGCAGATTGAAGAAGATGAGGTGAAAGTATAGTTAGCGTCTCTTTGGCTGAGTGACACTCCTGTTGTTTGGTGGGAGAGGAAGTTGTAGAAGGGCAGCACAAAGTCAAGTAATCTTCTGTCCTCTTGGTATAGTTTTATTTCTGCATTGAAAGATCAATTCTACCCTCTGGGTTCTAAGAAAAGGGCACTTATGGACTGGCAATATGTAGGGCAAGGTAAGGGCTAAAATGTGCAAAGCTTCACTGAAGAATTTCTAAAACAAGCACTGAATCTGGGCATCTCATTAGATGCACCTAAGACTGTAACTAAGTATATAGGTGCACTACATAGTTACACCAGACACTCATTATTACTATTCGAGCCCACTACAATTGATGCAACCATTGTAAAGGCTATTCATCTTGAAAGTCGAGGCAAGAATGATCACGATGGTCAAGCCAAAAACACACCATTTCAAACTTTAGCATGGAAAACTCTAGAAGAAAGGAAAAGGGAAGGATAAGAAGACTGTTGCAGCAAAGAAAGGGCACAGAGCAACACCATCTTGAACTCATTACAAGAAATATGCTCATGATGAGGACCACTCGTGGAAGCTACATTCAGAGATGAGACCAAATGGATTTGATGGAAAGGGGAAGCATAAGATAGTGAAAACAACACAGGACCTTGGATCAAATTCCAGCTATGAGACATTGATCACAGCAATGGGAGAAAGAGGTAGTCTTTCTATTAATGATATTTCTGATTCGGTTGCACATAATAGTTATTTGAATGAGCCTGTAGGTAATGAGCAGAGGATAATTGAGTTATTCCACATTAGATTTTTCATAAAACATATAAAGGTGGAAACTGTGTTTGATTTAGGTTCTGAAAAAAACTTAATCTTAGAGTCCTTAGTGAAAAAGTTAGGCCCTAAAAGTAAGTCTCATCCGAGTCCATACGCACTTGGTTGGGTAAGCGATAAAGCCAAATTGCAAGTCACCAAGAAGTGTAGGGCCAATTTTTTTATTGATTCTACATTAGTTGATGAGGTAGAGTTAGATGTACTAACTTTGGACATGTGTGGAATCTTATTTGGAAGCCCATATAATATGACATAAAGGTCATTTTCTTTCAGCATTAAAACAAATACCACCTCACAAAGAATGGGGTAGAGTATATAGTTAGAGATCATCATACAAAATTTAATGCTAGCCTTGTAAGCGTAGGAAAGATTAAATGACTAGTTAATTCTAGCAAAGGGTGCATGCTCATGATAGTGAGAGTGAAAGAGGTCGAGATGGCTGATGCTTTCAAAGGCTGTAATACTGAAGATAATAAATAATTATTTGAAATTATTTCTGATTATGATGGATTGTTTCAAGAACCGAGAGGATTGCCACCTAAATGGGAGATCGAACATGAGATCCATTTACAATAGGATGCTCCTTTGCATGTATAGGATGGCCTCTATCGAGATGGAGGAGATCAAGAAATATGTGTGGGAACTGTTAAATCAGGGAGTCATGGTACCAAGTTCTTCTCCTTGTGGGTCACCAATCGTGGTGGTTCCAAAGAAAGATGACACATGGAGAATGTGAGTAGATTACAGGGCACTGAACAAGATCGCGCTGAAGAATTGATACCCTATCCCTCACATTGGTGAATTGTTAGATCGGTTGATTTTTATTTTTATTTTACAAAGTGGGATTTGCGTAGTGGTTATCACGAGGTTAGAATTGGAGACTAGGATGTTTGGAAGACTATGTTCAAAACCAAACAAGGGTTGTTCGAAGGAATGGTGATTCCATTCAGACTATGCAACTCTCCAACCAAGTTTATGAAGGTAATGAATGATTTATTTAGTTCTTTTCTTGATAATTTTGTTCTTGTATATCTAGACGACATTCTTGTGTATAGTACGACATGTGATGAAAATGTGTGTCATCTAAAGAAAGTGCTTGATGTTCTAAAAAGTGAAAATTTGTATTTGAAACTGTCAAAGTGTGAGTTTGGGATGACTTCTCTCATTTGTTTAGGTAACATTGTCGGCAATGGACAATTGAAGATAGATCCCTCTAAAGTGGAAGTGATTATGATTTGGCCTCAGCCCACAAATGTTACAGAGGTTCGAAGTAGTACAATACTGGAGAAGGTTCATTGCGAAATTCTTCATTATCAAAACCCCCTTGAATGCCTTGAGTAGTGTGAAGTAGGCCTTTCAGTGTGGAGGAAAACCATAGAAATAATTTGACACATTGAAAGAGAAGTTAACACAACACTAGTGCTAACCTTACCAAACCTTCAACAGCCTTTTGAAATTGAAATAGATGCCAGTGGATATGACATGGGCAGTGTATTGATGCAGCAAAGAAAGCCTATACGGTACCATTCAGAGACTTTCTCCCAAGCTGTTGTGAATTGTCCCACGTATGACAGGGAGCTCTACCCCTTGTTCCAAAGTGTAAAGAAGAGGAAACACTATATGATAAACAAGGAGACTTTCAACCATACGGGTCATCAACCTTTGTAGTATCTTAAGTCACAGACCAAGCTTCACCAAGCCCATCACTTCAGATGGATGGGATTCCTCCAACAGTTTCATTTGGTGATAAGATACAAGAAGGTCACCGACAACAAAGTAGCATATATGCTTTCTCACCCTCCTATTTCTGCATCTGTAGTTTTACAAAATGTTTCTTTATCGTTAAAAAGTTAGGTTGAACAATATGCTAACGATAGTGATTTTAAAGAAATCTATGAAAAGATGACTCATGGATTGCAGGTGGACAATTATTACTTGTAGGAAAATCTATTGTACCAACTTGGCAAGATGTGCATATCTAGTGATGAAATGGTTCATGTAATCAGAAAGGCTCATACCTCTCTAGTGTCTGGTCATTTTGGAATTGAGAAAAATTTATGTCATTTGCAAAGGTTTTGTTTTTTGCCTCATATGAAAAACATTTTGACTCGATTTGTAAAGGTTGTGTGTTGTGTTCTGTTTCAAATCCTTCTAATAGAAAACTTGGGCTCTACACACCACTCCCTATTTTGAGTTGACCATGGGAAAGTGCATCCATGGTCTTTGTAGGAGGCTTTCCTATGTCTAGGAAATGTCACAACTATTTGTATTTCATTGTGGATCGATTCAGTAAAATATGTATTTTAATGTCATGTAAAAAGAAGGTCACTGCTAAGCAAACTGCTTTTACTTTCTTTCAGCATGTTTGGGTTCATTTTTGGTTTCCCACATATATTCTGTCAGATCAAGATTCTCACTTTCTTGGGGAGTTTTGGACCAGCTTGTGGAGAATTATGGACACTATGTTGAAAAGAAATATGACATTTCATCCACAAACTGATGGACAAATAGAGGTTGTCAACCGCACCATGGTACACTTGTTGTGAGGCTATTGTGGGAAACACCCCAAGTTGTGGGACAAACAACTTCCTTATGTGTAACATGCATATAATTGAGAAATAAATTCATCTACACAAAGCTCACCATTTGAGACATGTTTTTTACATCTACCGAGATATCCCTTGGACATGGTATCTCGGAAAGAGGAAGATAGAAATCGATGAGATGATAGGGAGAAAGCATAGAAGTTCATTCAACTGATACAGGTGATTCATCAGGTAGTGCAAAAGAATTTGGAGAAGAGTCAATCTCAATATAAAGCTTGACATGATAAGCACCAAGTTGACCATCAGTTTCAAGTTGGGGACAAGTTATGGAAATATATCAGCAAGGATGGAATGGAGGGAGAATGGAAGAAGTTGATACCCATCTGATATGGTCCCTTCATGATATTGGAAAACATTGAAGACAATTATTTTCATCTTGACATTCCTAGTTATATGGAGATTTTCTCAATGGTAAATGTAGAAAAATTGAAGCTTTGCGAACCTCCATTGATTATGGATGCCGAGGAGGTTGCACAGATTCCTATAGTGAATTATTTTACACCAGAGTATCTAGATAAGTTTCCTGAGATATCATACTCGACTAGAAGACAGAAAGTTGACAATGGGGAGATGTGGAGTATACACATGTTGTCTTCAAAGGAATGTATCCAAGAAAATCTTGATGGATGGAGAAGGAAAAAGTGAGGGAGAAATTTCCTCACTTTCCAATTGACTGAAACGCATTTTGGTGGTCCAAAAGCTCATAGTGTGGAGGATTGATCCAGGAAGATCCTGGAGGATTGATCCAGGTGGATCTTCAAAAAGTACCAGTGGCATGGTAAAAGGCTCAAAACTCAAAGTGGTATAATATAGATAAACTTAGCATCCAATTGACGTGCTCATCATACTGATTCCAACGGTGTGAATGACACTCAAATCCGAGCTCATATGAAGAAGTTAGAGTAAGTCAAAGTTCATTTTTGACTTGTCTAGGTGGTAGGAGGAGTGACGAGGAAGACACTCTCAGTGAATGGGGAAGTGCTAAGTAGTAGGCTGCCATTGGTCCCACATTTATCTTATCGCAAAAAAAGAGGTTGTGGCTTAAGGAGAATCGGCCCCGGTAGGATCCTGACTGTGATTGTGATATCACATATCATAGGTTGGAGGAGGAACAAGTACTTGAGAATCGGCCTCTAGCACAGCCAGGTTGCGATGCAATAGAATCACAATCACATATCACATAAGTACCATACCAATATACATGTTACCGATGGACTCTTCCGATTCCGATTTGCAGGGAGGATCCAGATGTGATATTTTATAAACTACATTCTATTATCTAGGTGGGTCCGCGAACATCACACAACATGGGTCTTCCATCGATTGCAATTTTGATGGGGTCCCCCAGATGTGATATGCTATATATCATGTTCTATATTTTCCGATCAGTTCGCCATATGTGGAGTGCCTGTTGTTTGGGCTGGGGATTGTCCATCGATGGTTGGAAACATCGATAGTCTTGGCACTGGTTTAAACACATAGTTAAAATAATTTTTCCATGTTCGTAAGGGTTGTTTCCATATACTATTCAGGGACATGAGAACCTTTATGGAATACACCCACTCACTTAACTTGGTCTATTGTTTGAACTGCCTGGGTATTGATGGATTGTTGCCATGATTATAAAAGGCCATTTTTATTTCAAAAGAAGGTAGAGAGGTTCAACAGAATAGTTCAGAAGTATTTTACAACAGACCCTGATCTTGGAGGTAGGCCAAAACCTCACCTTGAGTAGGAGGTAATTTCCGAGAAGTTGCAGAAGTCTCGATTATCAAAATTGGGTGTTTGGATAGCTGTTTTTGCATGAGTTTCACTTGGAGTTCAGTGGTTCTTCCTGTTTCTGAAGCTGGTCTCTCCATTCTTTTTCCATCTTCCATCTTGGAGGTATAAGGATTTTGAATAATGTTCCTTTAACTTTTATCTCCTTTTATGCCACTTAATGAATGAAGGCCTCCCCACTTTTGAGTAGGGCCCGAAGACATAGTCCAAATTGGAGGAACTCCATAATCAAATCCTTGTGTCATGCTTTTTGTGTTCTTCTTATTATTTCCACATTGTTTACATGATTTTATGTTCCATGGTTAATTAACATTATTATATTTAATTCTGATGCATCTGTAAATAAAATATATTGGATCAATAAATGCATTAAAATAAGTAAGATTCATGATTGGTTCTTGGTAAGAACATTTAGCCTAATGAAATTTTGAAAATGGAGGGCTTGGTGTGTCGATCATCTTTCTAGAAAATGTATATCAATGGTTCTCTTTCATAGGTGGATATAGAAACACTTGAAACCTATCCTGGTCTATTCTCTTAGGTGTATTTTCTTTGCTAAAGGTTGGATGGGGTCGCAAACTTTTCGAGAAGAAGTCTTCGGAAAAACATTTTCTAGGAAATGGCCTTGGGGATTTAAGTGACTTTGAAACTCATCTACAATCCCTCTCAGTTAAATATGGATTAAGGAATCACCTTGAATACCTCAAAGACAATATTTTGGATTTAGAAAATATTGGGAGGAAGATCCTTATGCATAGTGAAAGTGAATGGAGACTGAAGAGCTAAGAATTTTGGCTTCAAGACAAAGATGAAAACACAAACTAATTCCATAGAGTCGCTAATTACAAGAAAAATATTAACATCATATGAGGTATTAACGACCCTACAAGGACCTTGGCCACTTTCATTTTTGATATTTCCCAAGAAATGTGTTCTTATTTCATAAACCTTTTCAAAGAGGAAACAGTCACCATTAAACATATATTGATTGTAGTAAAGATCCTCCTTTTTCTTATAGATGACGATGCAAAATATGCTTTTATCATTGAATTCAAAAGAGATAAATTGGAGAGGGTTATTCATAGTTTTCAAAAGGAAAAAATCCCATGACTAGATGGCCTTCCCATCAAGTTCTATACACATTGTATATAATTTGTATGGGATGATATTCTCTCTATTATTGAATACTCCAAAACTTCTAGCCAAATTATAGCTCCTTTAAATTCGATATTCATATCACTCATTTTAAAAGTGTATAATGTAGATTACTTTCATTAGTATCCTCCTATTTTCCGCTTTAAATTCATCTACAAAATCATTGCAAGTATCATACATATATTCGAGAACACTCTCTCCAATGACATTTCTCAATAACAATTTGGATTTTCTTTCAGACTAACAAATTCATGAAGCCATTGGCTTGTCATAGGAAGCCTCACTCTCCATTCATTCCCATTATCAAAAGGAATCAACCCTAAAGGTTAGCCTATCTAAATATTTTGACAGATTTAGATGGTTACATCTCATAATTTTTCTGATCCACTTAGGCTTCTCTCACTATTCTATGACTTGGGTAATGAAATTCATCTCCACATCGTCCTTTGAAATTCTCACAAATAGGGAAAATCACCATTTTTTTTATGCTAAGAGGGGCCTTAAACAAGGCTTTCCACTCTCCCCTCTTTTATTCCTTCTATTAATATAAGGTATCAATAAATCAATTTATAGTGCAGTTCAAAGGGGCTTCAATGGTGTCCAAATTACCGAAAACTATGATTTATCTCACCTCCTTTTTGTGGATGATATAATCATATCCTTGGATGGTGGAATTTCCCATCTTAGAAACTTAAAGTCCATATTATATGTTTTCAATCTAGATATGGGTGTGGTCATCAACAATGAGAAATCTTCCATGTATGGTTGTTCCATTCATGGGAATGAATCTGATCTCTTTAAAGCTATTCTCTAATCTGGTGAAAAATATTGGGATTGTACTCAAATTATTGGTATTTGTTCTAAAACCATGCAACTATAAAAGACAAGGCTAGCCATGGCTACTAGAAAAAAATCATAAGATAATTAGAGTATGGAGTAAACAATGGCTATCTAAAGTTCTCTGAATTTTCTCTACAAGTCTGTTATTGAATCCATTCCTATGTACTGGGATTTCCTTGCAAGGATCACTATGGGAACAGTTCACAAGATCAAGAAGCTATATGTCCTCCTTCTTTTACTTGGGAACCAGGTGGAAGGGACCTTTGCCTTGACATCCTAGAAATCAATTTCCATGCCAAATTCCTATGGTGGTTGGGGAACAAAATTCCTTCCAAATTTAGAAAAATATTTAGTTTCCAAAGAAGCATGGCACCTCACTCAGGGGAAATACCTTTGGAACCATGTTATGACTCAAGAAAAAATTATTCCTCTCTTTGTTTTGTACTATATATGCTCCCCTAAAAAGTCCTCTTTAAATTCTTCCATTATTTGAAAAGGAGTAGTAAAAGCCTATTTGATTATTAGTGATCATATATGTTGTAAATTTGGAATAAGATGAAAATATCTTATGGGGAATGATCCCTGGATTAGTTGATAACATTGACACCACCTTCCAAACCATCTCATTTTCCATCTTGTTGATAAAGGGAAAACCCATCTAGAAAACATCTCCCTTTCACATTCTCCTTTGAATTAGAAAGAGTTGTTATCACCCTAAAATCTCTAGCTTATAGGTAAGAAAGAAATAGTTTTGGACAACTACATCAGAGCTCTTGAATTTCCAATTTCACTATTTCTAATTGTGAATATCGGCTTATTTGGACCAAAATTACACATTGGAAATATGCTCCAAAGTTCAATTATCCCTCTCAATTCCAGGAATCTGTAAAATTTCCTTGGTGGGAGGAAAATATTTACAAGGTTATTTGTCCTCCGAAAGAAAAAACATTCATATGGCTCATGTTGAAAGGAAAAGTCCCTACCTAGAATATTCTCCAGTGTACATCCTTGTAGGGATCTAGAATTCCCCCCCTTTGCAAATCTAATGTTGAATTCATCAATCACCTCTTCATCACATTCTCTTTCATAAAAAAAATTGGACCAATATAATGAGTCTATATCTTCAAGGAATTTTATAGGAGGATGAAAAACATAAATATATGCTTACTGCCTTGGATCACTCATCAATTTCTAGATAACGTAAGAGGCCTTCTCTTGTGCATTAGTTTGGGCATATGGATGAAATGAAATGCAACTATATTTCATGATAAGAGTCCTAACCACAAAAAAAATTGTTCTTAAATTTGGTCAATTACATCACCTAAAGTGTTGTCTAAGTGTGGTTTAATTCCAAAGATGGGAAATTGCATCACAATTCCACTACCAGACAACCCATCGCCCTTGAAATGTAATTCCTTGATACAAAATCCATTTGCATACCAATATTAATCCCACAGTGCAAGTGTGAGAAGACAATCAAGGTGATATATCCTGCATGAGTGACATACTCCTCCATTATGATGGGGGAAAGTGAACGATTTTTGTGTGTGACACATAATGTTCCTTGATGGATCCAATTGGTATAATTATGAGTTGCACTTTATGATCAATGAGGTTAAGGAATTAGATGGATGACATCTATTCCATTAAAATAAAATTCACCCCTTTTTATTCATTATTATAGCCTTGTTGGCTTGGGCATCCACATCCTTGTTGTTTTTTCACTTAACATGAAACCATTCCACCTTGAATTTTAAAAATAGGATCTCATATTGAATTTCAGTGATGATGATTTCCAGTATTACATTTTTAGCCTTTGATCCTTTAGTGATGTGTGCAATGTGGAGAGCCACCAAACACCGTTATACAAAGGGGGTATGAATAATTTTACTAGAGAAATGTGTTTAAAGAGAGGATATGATTCTATTATATTATTGGATTACACTCCAAGTTTGCATGCATATTTTCCTTCAATTTTTTGTACTGGGTGAAAACTATTCCTCCCGCACCTTCCTACCCTAAAATTATGCAATTTTTTTTTGCTGAAGCAAGAGTCATACCTTCTATCTCATTAAAAATTAAAACAACTTACATAATATACACCATTCCCAAAGGAACTGTGGGCCACAGAACAATCATCTACTTATAGCCTATGGCCCTGAGCTAAAGGCATAACCTACAAAGTCCACAAAGATGCTAAGTCCACAAAAAGTAAACAAATCAACCCATAAAATTTGGAGATGGACCTAGTGATGCAATAGGGAAACCCATAAATAGATTTCGGGTCTGGAAGGGGGGATAACTCTTGATCATATGGCGCAAGTGAAAGCCACTGATTTCCATCTAGACACGTAACCTGCCCAGAAG
This sequence comes from Pinus tabuliformis, assembly GCA_031772625.1. Classification (NCBI taxonomy): domain Eukaryota; kingdom Viridiplantae; phylum Streptophyta; class Pinopsida; order Pinales; family Pinaceae; genus Pinus; species Pinus tabuliformis. The sequence goes on along the minus strand of CM062818.1, from coordinate 1,255,300,050 downwards.
ATATTTTTTCCTGATCCGCGCAACTATCCTTGACCGTCAATCCTCCCTGCCAAATCCTACGGTGGAGGATAATATCACATTGCCAAGTAGCCCACCGGTTACTCACACAATAGCCAACCTGGACCCATAAACAAGCCCGCTTGTTCCTGACCGTAGATCTGTCTTGCATGATCTGACGACCGAGGATCATATCACACGAGCCTAACACAGTAAAGAATAGTGTGCGATGAGGGCAGTATTCCATCCCCGTATTATGCCACGTGTTGTGTGGTGAGTGGAATCGCTCCCAACTCCACAAAACCACTTCTTGCACTGAGGGTGTGCGATGGACACCAAACCACCTCCCGAGCTATATTAAAGCTGCTGAAATGAAAATGAGGGTATTCAAGCTACCGGGAAAGCCAGAAATCTAGTCCCTTTCATCAACCCTTCTCTACAGTCGAATAAACTCGTGCATAATGAGAACCGATCTAGTCGACCTACCATCCGTGGAACTGAATCTACACAACAACTCCCATCTAACACTCCTGTGAATGTACTTCTGAGGGTTGGGGAGGCTGATGGTAAGTTGCCTCCCTAGAATGATCTTATTTTGGAGAAAATATTGTATAAAGAAACCAAATCAATCCTCGTTCGCCTGATCATGACATTGCGTCTTCAATCTATTCAGAGGCATCTCAGGCCACCTTAGCACAACCCTAGTTTTAGTTCTAAGTATTCCTTGATTTGCCAATATGTCCACCAATTTGTTAGCTGTTCTTCTCACATGGTTAAAACTCACCGTGCTTAATCCCCGGAGATGAATCTGGATCCTTTGAAAGACCTCAAGCAGCCTCCATTGTTTAGAGACCTTTTTCAGCTCCATGCCATAGCTTATTCTTTTGACCGAGTTTATGATTAACTCAGAGTCAGCTTCGACTATAACATTCTAGAGATTATCCTGCTTCAGAAATTCTAAACATTTCTCAAGAGCCATTCATTTTTCCATATTATTAGTGGCTCTTCCTAGGTGGCAATGAAAAATGAAAAGGAGACTGTCGTTTTCATCCCCTAGCACCCCGTCACAGCCAGCAATACCCTGGTTATCTTTGGAAACCCCATCAATGTTGAATTTCAAAAAACCCTTTGGGGGAGGATGCCAATGATCCTGTTTAGTATCCATCCTCAAGAACTTCCTATCCAGGGCTTGTGGAATAAGCCCCTGCATACCTAACCTAACAAGTGTCTATGATTTAGCTTCAAATGGTGTATTCTTAGGTACAATTTGCACAATGGTGCTTACTGTCTCCTTAAGGTGTCTTAATATTTGTTTGAGAAGGCGATGGGAGGAACTTCTTACATTCTTAAAGATTCTATTGTTCCTTTATTTCCATATAGTCCATAGTATGAAACCTGGCATTAAAGCCCAGGCAGTGCATAGAGGTTCCAAATCAGAGAAGTTCTATCTCCAATTGATTAGGGTATTGATAATGCTTCCTTTGTCCCTATCTGTCTGCTTGAAGATAGTGGCAAAAGTATCCCACAACCAAGAGGTGAAAATACAATTATTGAGAAGGTGCTCCATTGTTTCCTCTCGGGCTTCACATAGCTGGCATCTGGAAGGGACTAAAACTCCCCTCTTCCAAATGTTATCCCAAGTAAAAATTTTCCTATGTTGCAACAACCACATGAAGAGTTTAATCTTCATCCAACCTTGATGTCTGCATATTTTCTACCAAACCATATCCGGTTCATTAGAATCCAACTCAAGGAGTATGTGTTTTGCCTCCTTGAGATTGAAGGTGCCTACAAAATTGTTTCCCCATCTGAGTAGGTCTTACCCCCCTATCACTAATATTTTCCTTTGTTCCAATATTGTCAGAAGTGCCTCAGCTTTGGATTTCAGTGAGCTATCTTCCCTGTAGTCCATATTTTTCTAGGTTCTCCATTTTCCTTCACTGTTGGTTTGATCCCAAAAATCTTTTACCTTAAATAATATTTTGGTATCTATTTCTTTCTTGAGGTCCATAAGGTTCTCTCTTAACAGTGTAGGTTCTTGTTGCCATTTTTCCTCCCAAAACAAAGTAAGATCACCATCTCTAATTTCCAAGAAGTTGTTTTGTACTAAATCTCTATTTCCCCGTGCTTTATTCCAGATATGTGAACCCTTAATGATGCCAAACATTGTTATTAGATCATTATCTTGCCAACCGCTAGAATATTTCTCTTTCCATATTCTAGCCCACTATGCCTCTTGTCCTTTTACCCAGTGCCACCATAATTTCGCCCCTAAAACTTTACTCAGTGATTTCGGATCATCCAGTCCAAGACCCCCAAAATATTTAGGTTTGCAGATCCTCTCCCAGGCTACCAAGGCCCATTTCTTTCTTTCCTCCCCCTTGCCCCAAAGAAAGTCTCTTTGAATGGTTCTAAAATGATGCAGAACTCCATTTGGAGCTGGAAGGGTAGATAGCATGAAGATAGGAATTGATTGGAGAACATCTTTTGTAAGCACTAACCGACCAACCAAGTTTAAAGATCTGAAGGTCTATTTCCTGGTTTTATCCTACATCTTATTGGTCACTCGCTCCTAAATGCCCTTGTGGAAAGGCTTATTAGTAAGAGGAACTCCCAAATATTTTGAGGGGAGGACATCCCTTTGAAAGCCTAGAATCCTGGAGATATTTTTCTGAATAGCAATATTGGTATTAAAAAAAAAAATCTTAGATTTGGAGCGATTAAATTCCATATCTGTAGCCATGGAAAAGTCAGATAGGATATGCTTGAATGCTAAAGCTTATTTGACCGTGGGGATTCCTTGCAGCATAGTATCATCAATAAATTGTTGAATGGTCAAAGCTTGACCATTCTCCGAAAGTTGGAGGCCTTTGACATTACCATCTTCTTTGGTATGCTTGATGTACCGACCCAGTCCTTCTATCATGACGATGAAGAGAAATGGTGAGAGCCGATCACCCTGTCTAAGGCCTCTAGAAGGAGTAAAGGTCTTGGAAGGAGAACCATTAACCAGAGTTGAGAAGCTGAAAGAAGTTACTAGGGCCATGACCCATCTAACCCAGTTATGATCAAACCCAAAAGCAATATGGACTTTCCTTATATAGGTCCAATTTAGCTTATCATAAGCTTTGCCTAGGTCCAATTGCATAGTCATACTAGCCTTCCTATTGCATGTCAAAGAGTGCACTGCCTCATGCGCTTGAATGATGTTATTGAGACTTTTCTTGCCCTCCACATATCGAGATTGCTCCACAGAAAATAGAGAAGGAAGAAGTGGTTTGAGTCTATTGGCAACAACCTTGGATATTATCTTTTAAACCACATTTCACAAGGCTATGGGTTTATACTTGTCTGGAGTCTAAGCATTATCCTGTTTTGGGATCAGGGTGATGAAGGAAGTATTGAGTGCCTTCAAAATAGTTCTATTCAACTTGGAGTCTTCCACTACATTCAGAATATCTTGTTTAACTATATTCCAACAAGATTTAAAGAAATCCAAATTGGAACCATCAGGGTGTGGTGCTTTACCATTCTACATTTCTTTGATGACATCAGTAACCTCCTCTTTTGTCGCTGGCCTATTGAGATGAAAATTATCCTCTCTTGTAACCAGTCTAGGAATATGCCCTATTAAATCCCTGATAAAATGCTCTCTGTCTGAAATAGTTTCTTGTGCTATTCCATGAAAGTGTTGAACTAGCACTTCTTCTATTTCTTCATGGGAATTATGAAGATGACTGCCCTCATCCTTGATCGAGGAGATTCTATTATGAGATCTGTTCGCTATGGTAGATCTGTGGAAAAATCTGGTGTTACGCTCCCCTTCTTTCAGCCATTGAACTCTGGATTTTTGTCGCCAAAATATTTCCTCTTGTTGACATAAATTCTCCCATTCTTGATGGTGTTTGGTGACTTGGTCATTTCTATCTTTATCAAAGCCATCTATGATAAGGGTTTGATTGTGTTCCCACATTTTATCCTCCACAGCTTTCTTTGATGTAAAAATATCAACAATTTCATTCTTGTTCCAATCTTTAAGTCTGAGCTTGATGTGCCTAAGTCTTTTGTGTAGCAGGAACATACTTGTACCCTGAATATGAAGGTCTTCTATCCACCATTTTGAAATGGAATTGATGAAGTCTCGGTGTGTGAGCTAGATATTCTAAAATTATGGAATTGTTAACTACAAATTGATTAATAAATTTATCTTCACTAGAAAGAAAATGAAAACAATTGAAACATTTTTATTTTGGGAGTAGTATATTTTGGGTTTAAGCAAATAGAAACATATTGTTGCAATAATAAAAGAGGTATTCATGGGGTCAAAGAATGTGATAGATAAAATAATGGAATGGCAAATGCAATATAGTGCACAAGTCAATGGTCTGAAATATTTCCTCAACTCAAATTTGTCCACTTCAATCAATAGGTTGTTTGTCCCTTTTGGACATGCATCAGGGAACCTTAAAACAATGTCTTCAAGAATGTGCTTGTAGACATGAGTACTAATTTTAGGTCCTGTTGCAGATAAGATATTCAAATTAGGAAAATAAAACAATTTTTTTATAAATTCAGAATAAGCCACAAAATTTAAAGTTCAAACATGATTCCTACATCCTCTGGTTCTTACATCATAAGATGCTTCCCTGTGTATCTTGAAAGTTCATGAAGGTAACTTTAGTTTTTCTTTTGTTATTTAATCTTCTTTAAATTCTCTTTTAAGAAATTCTTTTAATTTATTTTTCTAAAAATAAAAATATAGAGCAAAGTGGAACATGTCAATTTTACAAAGTAAAATTAGAAATAAACAATAAAAATATAGAGAAAAATAAAGCATACCAATTTTATAAACTAAAATTAAAACTAAAACTAAATGATAGCACCAGTAGCCTTTTTTGAGTGAACCACTAAACCCTAGAGATGGTTTTTACATCTCTTTAGTTTGAAGACAAAATTATAAGACAACATACAACTTGTGAATTACACAAACTCAGGTTTAGAAGAAAAAAATGCATCATTATTATTATATAGAGGAATGAAAAATGAAACCTTAAAATTCAAGATAGAGAAAACGAATAATTTATCAAAATAATATAGACAAAATTTTCATTAGTTTCGTTAGTTTTTCAAGCCAAATGTGTTTAGCCACTGAAAAGAAACCTATATTTTAACCTATTCCAATTTCCAATCCAAAAATATCAAATCCTTAGATACGATATATACTTTGATAAGCTAATCAATTTCCTCAATCAAAATATCTAGATCTTCATGGTTAATATTTAATATATAACATCCTAAATTGGTGGCCCCCTCTTTGGATTGCATCCTTTCCAAACATTGCTTTCCTCAAAGAAATCTTTAAGTCTAACCGTAACAATTTATTGTACTTTTTAGGGGTTTTGAATATAAAGTGTTTTCTTAGTAGTACCTTCACATTTTCTAGAATTCAATGGAATATCTAAGATGTAAATATCATTTCAAGTAGTATAATGTGAGTAATTTCTTGTCTGTATAAGGTTGTTTTCCTAATTGAATATTTGTCAATGTTTCAGGTTTACAAGTCTAAGTCTAAATCTAAAGCCCTCTAACTAAACTATGGCACTAGATGACCATGTTATTTACATGGTAAATAAGTATTTGAATTTAAACTAATTTCATGTTTATTAAGTCATTAACACCTTTCGTTTCAATTAAGCTAAAATAACAATAAATATAGAAAGATTAACTGGTAAATATATTTATTTAAATAACTCATTTACAAGTTTTAAATATAGTTATTTCATAATTAATTAAATAAACATATATTGAACTATGTGTAATAATAATGCACTGGGAAAAGGATAAATTTACATTTTTTTAATTATTATTAAATCAATTTAGATCTATTTTAAGTTCAAATCTATCAAACATATCAAAATCTTTTTTAATATAAAACTTGAATAAATATTTACTTTTAAAAAATTAATCTCTCTCAAAACTTAATAAATCTAATATTAAAATAAATCTAAATGAAATAAATATAAACAAAATTCTATATATATGAATGATAATATGTATCCTTACTCAACATATATGAATCTAAGGTTGTTATCCTAACTCAAATTCTCAATACCGGTGAATAACCAAACTTCCCAATCTTATAACGTATCATTTTAAGTCTATATATGCCCACTAAGTTACTATTAAGTTATTAACATATCATTTTACGACACAATTCAACATTACAGGTATCAACTTTATTTTTTTCTCAAGATTTCAACCATTTAGATGAATTTTAAACCATTTAAATGAAATTTCAAATTTAGAGCATTGTTACACGAATTATTATTAGGTTGTTTAAAAGTTTATTAGAAAGAGTAAGTCAAGAAACTAATTGCAATTTTGAATCACTACACGAGGATCCACAATTCAAATTGTAATTTAATCTCATAACAATCAATTCTAATCAAAATTTTCTTTTGTAATTTAATCTCATAAAAATGAATTTTAATCCAAATTTTCTTATTTTGAAGAGTGTTATTGAGTATTATTTTACCTTTCATATTTATTAATGAAATGGATTACTAATTGATAGAGATTCTTAATTTTCATTTTAATCTCATAACATTAGATTTTAATAAAAAATTTCTTTTGTAATTTAATCTCATAACAATCAATTTTAATCAAAATTTTCTTTCTTTTTTTTTTGTAAGCTAGTGCGGTACTCTATTTGCCATTACTATAAAACCATTTGAAAATTACAAAACATGGACAGGTCATCGCCCGCCCTTAAGGGAAACCAGGCTTACCATCTGAAATATTTGAAAGCCATCCAAAAACAAAATGTAACCAGTCTTTCTATCCATGCAATATAAACATCCAGTTTTACTAACAATTTAGAGTCTTTGCCCATCAACATATATATAAACAAAACATAGAAAACCAACCATACTGAAAAAAGCCGCTGCACTGCTGCTGTAACATATGACTGCTGCTACTATAAGCTACTGCTTTGGATCCTCTTGCCCCTCCTTCTCCAACTTGACCCCCAAACCTCCCGCCTGCAACAGCTGCACAATATCGTCCATCTTCTTTTCTTGCATCATGAGAATGAGTTGAATGTTTTTCAGCTCCTTTTTCGTAGTGGGGATTCCCTGAATCAGCTCTGCCATCTCGAGAGCCACCTGTTCCATGGCTTTAGCTAATAAACGTTTCATCCCCCAATACACATGCATCGACTGTTTGTATAGTGACATTTGACCGCGGGTGTGTCCAGGATCAGGTAAGTATTGTTCCCAATCATCCATCTCTGGCTCCGAATACCCCTGCAGAGCTTCGTCTTCCATTTGTTCTATCATCTTTCGGATATTCGGATGAGTATCCACCACATACGCAGCTTCTGCCTCTTGCAGACGCCTCCGTAGATCCTTCTTCCCCCGCTTGTGACCTCGTCCCTCACTGGCTGCTCCCTCCCCTGTATCCTCATACTGGTTTGCGTTTCGATGGCCGCGACCACCTCGGCCCGCTGGGCGCCCTCTCCCTCGCTGTGGCCCTCGCCCCCGCATTTCCCCACTCCGACCTCGTTCAGCATCACTCCAGTCTTGACTGTCGTCCTCACTATTCTCCACTGTCCGCATCAGGGGCTTCCCCAAACCCACTTTACCTCTCCCTCCTCTGCGAGGTGCTTCCTCTGCAAAACTCTTTGTCACATCCAATTCCTCGTCCGAATCTCCTTGAAAGACAATGAAAGCCTTCTTCATGGTTTCCCCCACTGGGCTCTTGCCTTTCTCCATTGGGTTCGTCGTTTGACTACGCCTAATCCTACCTCCACGCCTCTCCTGATACTCCATCAGCCTACAGACACTCGGCTTATAGAATTGGGCTGCGAAATTCCTTACTCTAATGCAATGCAGGGGGAGGTTAAAGGAATTGCATGTAATACTAAAGGACCCAAGATCCTGCCACCTTGCTATCAAAGCCCAGCATGATCTGGCTATATCATTAATATCCCTGCCTATAACACCGCCATTATGCGAGGGTAGTAGGAGTACTCCACCGTCGTAATGTGAACGTCGCCTCGGTACCTTAGCCCAATTGCATCTTGGGATTCTCAGTCTCCCCCTGGGTGGCATGCTACCCTCCTTAAGGTTATTAACCACATAAGATCGAAATGCTGTATAGTATGATCGCCGCTTAAATGCGCTGTCCTTCCGCCTGCAGAGTATCCTTCCCAGATGTGTAATGAATCCGCTGCAAAACCGTTGTAACATCATATCCTAGGTATAATGAAATCATTGCGCCGAGCTCCTCTGCGAAGCTACCACATCAACGTAATCTTGATGTATGATTATATCTAAGTCATGCCAGCTGGGATCATTTTGTACCGATGCCCAACTGCAATCCACTCTCCTACTCGACCCTCCACCCCCCCAATTAGCCAATAGATCGGCTGCCCGGTTGCCATTACGTAGCACATGAGTAATCAGAATGTATTCAATCCTACGGAAGAGTTGTTCAATGTCCTGCAGGATCGCAGCTGTCCGCCAACTCTTGGAGACAGAGACCCAACTCTTTCCGTTTCTTAACTTCTTCAACATGTCAACAGTAATGAGTGAATCGCCCTCTATCTCTAACCCCAGATAACCATTTCGAACTGCTATTCTGAGGCCATGATAAACTGCCCAGAGCTCTGCTTCATTGTTTGTCATCTCTCCACCATCTTCAGCAAAAATCCATCTTGTATGACCACTATTATCCCTGAACAGACCCCCAAAGCCTGCTTGCCCCGGGTTACCCTTGGAAGCACCATCGAAATTAAGCTTCAATCTTCGCTCACCAGGCATTCGGTAATGGTTAGGGCTTGGTACTTCTTTCTTTAGTTGCCGGTTAGGACTGGGATAAAGCATTTGGAACGCCAAGTTTAGTTGGAGTATGATCCTCTGTTCCTCCGGGTTCAGACGCCAATCCTCTTCATCCCAAGCTTCTGCTATTGAGTATTATTTTACATTTCATATTTATTAATGAAATGGATTACTAATGGATAGAGATTTTCGTTAATTCCACGTATGAGTAGTCATATGAAGAGATTATAAGTGATTGAACTTAATTAATGCGAGTTTAATTGAGTGTGAGGAGAAGATTAAAATAATTTTAAAAAGTGGGAATGGCTCCAAGGGGTATAATATAGGGAAGTGAGGTTGGGATTCATGAAGAGCTTTGAATTTTATGAAGTTTAAGAAATATAGGTAGTTATTTATAGCAAAAAATTATCAAGTAAAGAAGTCTATAATTCCAAGAAACTTAAATAGCAATGATTCTTTGTAAAAAATTATCAAGCAATGTCTTCTAACTATAATAACACAATTTTATATTAGTGGAACATTGAGAAACTTTAGCTATCACCTTATGTGTTATTATTGTGTAATAAAACATGCATACATTCCATAGAATTCCAATGGAAAGGATGACAAATCAAATAGAGCAAGTTAATCTAAAAGAACGAGTGTTATGGGGAGAGATGTCATGCTAATTATGCATTACTGAACGTATTTTCATATTTGACCTAAAATTATTGATATGCTCCTCAAAATTGGGAATATACCTTATTTTTATTAGGGTAAAATAATATAGCTAGGTTAAAATATAACTAGTGTCACAATAATGGAAGGAACAATCAGTAAATAGGTTTCTTTGATTAGTTTATTTTGAAAAATTATAAATAAATAGTTATTTTATAGTTAGTTAAATAAAAACACATTTAATTGTGTATAAATGAATGTTTTCATAACCAACCTAGATCCATTCTGATAACATATCTATAAAGCACCGAGAGGGATCAAATCTCTCGAGGTGAAAACCTTTTTTTTTAGTGCAAAACTTGAGGAAAGGTTTGCACCTCGAGATATTTGATCCTTCGTGGAACATGCTAGATCTGAGGTTAAGATGGATCTAGGATTGTTATATAATACTATATAGTATCTATATTTTTATTTATGTGTGTCTTTCTTATTTCCTCTCTCTATCTCACTGCCCAAATGTGCACACTCTCTTTCTCTCTCTCTCTCTCTCTCTCTCTCTCTCTTCCCTCCCACTCTCCTGTCTCTCTCACTCTCTCCATCTCTCCCTTGTCACTCCCTCTCTCTCTCTCGACCTTTCTACCTATATGTCTCTCTTCTTCCCTCCCTCTCCCTCTCTCCACAATGTATGTCTTTATTCTTCCCCCTCCCCCACCCTCTCTCTCTCCCTCTCTCTCTTCCTTCCTCTCTTTGCCATTCTCTCCCACCTCCCTCTGTCTCTCCCCTCCCCATCTCTCTCTCTCTTTCTCTCTCTCTCTCTCTCTCTCTCTCTCTCTCTCTCTCTCTCTCACTCTGTCACTATCTCCCCTCCATCTTTGTGTCTCCCTCTCTATCTATTGTTGTTCTCTCCCTATATATCTCCTCTGCTCTTCTTTGTCTTCCCTCCTCTCCTGTCTCCATCACTCTCTCCACATATATCTCTTGTCACTCCCTCTCTCTCGCTACCTATATCTCTCTATCCTTGTTCTTTCCTCACTCTCTCTTTCTCTCCCTCTCTTTCTTCCTCTCCCATCAATCTCTCTCTCTTTTTTCCCCTACCATCACTCTCCCTCTCTCCGCCCTCAGCTTTGTCACTATCCCCCTTCGTCTTCCCTCCTTCTCTCTCTCTTAAGTTTGATTCCATGATATTGTTTTTAAGAAAGTATCTAAATTAAAAAATCTAATTCGTTGTAACATATTAAACTTGTATTTTGGATAAATCATGTCAAAGAAAATACAACAATGAAAAAATTAAAACAAACATGCATTATCTTTCCTCTATTATCGTCAATCGATATTCTTGCTCTCATCACTTGGACCCTTTGTTAAGATGGATCTATGCTAGTTCTTAATAATATTATTTATATTATATAAATTTCACATCTTTATATTTAAAAGTATTCTCATTTTTAATTTTATTAAAACTTTGATTTAATTTCTATTATAATGTTTTTCATAGTCGTGAGGTGGATCTATTCTGGTTCTTAATAATATTATTTATATTATATAAATTTCACATCTTTATACTTAAAAATATTTTCATTTTTAATTTTATTAAAACTTTGATTTAATTTCTATTAGAATGTTTTTCGTAGTCGTGAGGATAAGGGGTTTACATATATATAAAATTAATTATAACATTTTTCCTTTTAGATTTAGTTAAAAAGAATGTTATAAAATAAAATAAAAATAAAATATTTATGAAATATTCTAATTGTGAAATAAGTTATGTTTTTTGTGCATGTGGTATTGATAAGCCATGTTATTCCCGCATGATTTTGTAATAAAACTTATTTACATGTTTATAATATCCACAATAAAGTGGGAATGAATATCTATTGTTAAGAATCATGTCATATTGTTATAAAATATTTTGATTGTGAAATAAGTTACGGTTTTTGGGCATGTGGTATTGATAAGCCATGGTATTGGCCCATATTATTGTAACAAATCCTATTCACAATTTAATAACAAGATCAAATATAACAAGTTGACTTTAACTTAAACGTTTTTTTATTAGTTGAGCCAACATCTAAATGTTTACACCCATATGCCTTTATATTACTTTTAACTTTTTATTTAATACTTTTAAGCTGACATATAGATGTTAAATGTTAAACCTTTAAGCTTGACATCTACTCCATACTAGCCTCTAGGGATAATTACTAATTTAATAAATTAAAATATATTGTGTTGGTTGAATTAACAAAATATTTATTATAATAATAAACATGTAATTTATGTATTTATTTATTTAGCAATAAAATCAAAATTATGACAATGTAAGTTTTTTATTATTTTATTTCTCATTAAAAAAAAAAAAAATTCAATAATTCATTATCTCCTTTATAGATGAAAGTGTAGAGCCATGTAACTGACATCTTTTTGCACCCATTTTCCTATTTCTTTTTCTTCCTTTTGGATCAATGATATCACATTCCAGCATTATAACAACCTTTTTTCACCTATGTATGTCCCTTTACATATGTCAATTTCTTAGTCTAATTATGGTTATGATTTGGGATTTAAGAACTACTGTCTTAGGAAATTTTTCTTATAAAATAAATATTTGAATATATGGTTTATTTCAGGTTTAAGTGGTTTGTTGAAATCATTGCTACAAAATTATATTTTAGGTTCCCTTTGTCAGTTTGGATCAAAGGCTCTATGAGTTGTTGTTGATACATTGCTGAATAATTCGCCTTGTGCATGATGTCTTTTTCCAATTAGTTATATGGACTACATTTAGAGCTGACCAAGTCATAGTCCTTTCAAATATTGTGGGATATTCATGGAGCAGACATATCACTTAGTTGAGGTTCTTTGTAAAAAATAACATAATTAAGGGAAACTGTTACAACTTTACCCCTACTATGGAATCTTTTGTATGATATATTCTTTTTAAAGATGACATGTGAATAAAAGTATTGTCATGATGATCTTCTTGTTGTAATAAAAAATTATAGAAGGGGAATTGTTTGCCCGCATGGGTAGCAAATATTTTAGAGGGATAATATTGGAAAGGGGATAAGCACTAAAGCTCTGGAATCTTGATATCTAATTAATTAAAATATCAACATTGTGGCATTATATTTTCCTCTAAGTAGCCTATGTGTAGTTTTAGTGCACTTGCCCCTACTGAGGAGGAAGGGCCCTCCTTCTTAGCAAGGATCAATAGTTAATTAGAGTATATTAATTATTCATACCAATTCTTCTTTGTTATGTGATTGTTGTTACAATCTATTACATTTATCTGTTTTGTTGTTACTATTTATTTCATTCTTTCATTATTGATTTTAGAAATCTTTTGAGTGGCTTGAGAACATAGTCCTGGACCAGTCCCTCATATTAGTCCAACAACAAGTCATTTACTTTTACTTTATAGATTGGTTGAGTGATTGATGGGTTGTAAGAGTGTTATTTCTAACTAAGAATGGTTGTGTAATAACGTCGTTTATTTTTCAATTGTGAGATTATTTTCTGATTGTGCTGAAGTGTGTAACAACATGAATGTTTGTTGAGAGTGAGTGTGCTATGACCTTGGTTTGAGATTTATTTTTCTAGTGAGTATTACTCTTGTATAGATTTTGTGTGATAGCCTTAATTTAAGCCTACCCAGATTGATAATCAATGTAAGAGTGGACATGTTGCTCCAATTTAAAGGAATAATCGTTTCACCTGAAATTTTTGGCACCATTGATATGGAGGCTATTATGGTGCACATGTGTGACTAGCTAATTTACATGCATTGATTGGAAGTATGCTAGATGTGTTCCTAATTCCAAGGTTTTCAGGTGATAAGATAAGAGGTAAGAACATGTGCATCACTTCAACATAGTGAATCGGGACCAACCTCATTACGATCAAGGCACATAAGATAGTAGGACATTTCATCATCATACTCTGGACTTTTTAAATGCAGAGAAAAAACCCACTATTACAGAAAGTAACTAGGATTTATTAGGATCATTAAAGATAATTGAACAACTTGAGCAGCTTGAACCAATTGAACAACCTGAGCATCCCAAGCAAATTCCATCATTAAGGGAAGAATAGTCTCCTTCACCAAGGGGACCATCTGTAACAACCAGTCTGAATCTTCAACAAAATCCTATGCAAGGAAGATCAATTACCCCATTTTATTTTCCCATTGGAAATATTCAAGGGTAGGTTCCAATGAAGAATATACCCTTATTTGCAATTCTTACTTTTCAATGTATCGTCTCAAAATATCTTGATGGATTCCTTTTTGAATTTGATGTTCTTTGTAGGAAGTATTACTACACCACTGAGGAACACAAACTGAAGCTGTTTTCGGCCACATTAAAACGAGAAACATTGAAATCACTTATGGGACTCGATGGGCGATCTATTAGTATATGGGATACAATGAAGAAAGTTTTCTTAGAAAAATATTAGGACTATTGCCATTTGAGGGTTTTTACAAAGACCATGGTTGGTAACCATTGATGCTTATATAGGATGTAGGTATGGATGTATGAGTATTTAATATGGGTATAACACTAAGAACCATGTCCTATATCCTCCTTCCAAGCCAATTTTTAAACTTGATAATCCTCTAGAATTAGAATTTGAGTTGGAAGAAATGAATTCTCATCAAGTTTATTATAAGAAAATATTTACAATTTAAAAATGACACTGAGGATGATGTCTTTAGTAGCTTTATTAGAGTCCCTTCTGTTGTTACACCCTATAAATCCTAGTTGTTAAAGCAAAAGATAAGTCTAGCAAGGAAGAACTATTTGATGACACTGTTAGATATGATATACCTGCTACTTCTGGTCTTAAAAGTGTACAAGTAGAAATTGAGCCTCGAAAAAACCTTAACATTAAACCTAATTTATTTACTTAATAGAGAGAAAAATTATTGTTGTTACTTGGAAAATATAAGGAAGCTTTTACATGGGGTTACAAAGACATCAAGGGAATTCATCCTAATTTATGCACACATCATAGTTAATTAAAGGAAGGATCTCGACCTATTAGGCAACCTCAACGAATAACAAATCCAACTTTAAAAGGTGTTTTAAAATAAGAACTCCAAAAACTTCTAGACGCAGATTTCATCTATCCTATCTCAGAGTGTCGTTGGGTATCTCCACTAGTTGTTGTCCCTAAGAAAAATGGGAAGAGGATAATATGTGTAGACTATAGGGAGTTATGTAAAGCCACTGAAAAATACCATTTTCCATTACCTTTTATTAATCAAGTCCTATATACTCTATCTGGTAAGAAGTTTTTTTCTTTCATGGATGGGTTCAATGGTTATAATCAAATTCAAATTTCCCCTCAAGAGCAGGATAAAAACACCTTCACTTGCTCTAGGTACTTATGCTTGAAGGGCTTACCTTTTTGATTGCGTAATGCACTTGCAACCTTTCAATAGGAAATATTGGTAATTTTCGCTGATATGGTTAATGACTATCTAGAAATTTTTTATGGATGATTTCACACCTTACAGGAGTGAATTTGATGAAAATTTTAAAATCCTTGAAAAAGTGATTGAGCATTACACTTAAACCGATATCTGTCTCAACATTGAGAAATGACATACGATGGTGAATGAGGGTATTGTTATAGGACATTGTATTTCTGCTAGAGGTACTCAAGTGGATCCAACAAATATAGGGGTAACTTTAAAAGTTCCCACTCCAAAAATGTAAAAGGAGGTAAAATATTTCCTAGGAGAGGAATGGTATTATAAACGATTTATAGAAAATTTTGCTAAAATTTCATTACCTTTATTTTCCATCTCAATAGAAGATAAGGAATTTGAGTGCACCAATAAGTGTAACCACTTTTTTTTTACAGCTAAAGAGATGTGTAACAACAACCCTTGTATTGAGAGGACCGTATTAGAATTTGTCATTCCACATATCTATAGATGCTTCTGATATATCCATTGGAGCCGCGGTTGGAGAAAATGAAGTAAATAAACGGTAAGCCATAATTTAGTCGCTACTGAGGTAAATTATATTTTTATAGAGAAGGAATTAATTGTTGTTGTAGATGCTATTAATAAATTTAGGCACTATATCAATGCCTATAAAACTTTCGTGCATACATATATTTCAACCATCATATTTTCAATTAAAACAACTATCACAAATTTTAGGTTTACTAGGTGGTTATTGTTAGTCCAAGAGCTTGATATTAGTATAATAGATAAATTTGGAAAAGAAAATGTTGTTGTAGATTTTATTTCTAGGTTAATTAATGCTATTGATGATATTCTTGTTTAAGATTATTTTCCAGATGAATATATATTTTCAATGTCCACTTATTCACCCTAGTATGTAGATATTGCTAATTATATCATTGTAGGAAAGATGCCTCATCACCATTCTTGTAGAGAAATAAATAAAATTGTACAATAGAGTTCCTGGGATTTTTGAGTGGATGGAAAACTCTTTCACTCTAGTTTTGATAAACAAATTAGGAGGTCTATGAGAGACAATGAAATCCTTGAGATCCTCAAGGCTTGTCATGATGGACATAGCGAAGGGCATTTTATAGATAAGAGGATGGGTCATAGGGTGTTGCAAATGGTATATTTTTAGCTCACCATATTTTGAGACGCAAAGAGGTATGTTCAGGGATTTCGTAGCTATCAAAAAATAGGTTAGATGACACAATCACATAAGATGTCCTTACAACCACAACTTCTAGTGGAATCTTATGGGTGATGGGCATTAGACATTGTCGGGCAAATCAATCGCTCATCTCACTCGAAGGTTTACATTCTTTTTTGCACATATTAGTGAATTTACTTGGATGAATTATCGTTCTATTTTATAATTTTTGTTTGAAGAAATATTTTCTCAATATGGAGTGCCAAGGGAAATCGTAGCAGATGGTCGAGCATAGTTTACCTCTCAGTTGATACAAAATATTGTCAAAAAATATGGATTTCATCATATTGTTACCTCACCTTATCATTCTCAGGAAAATGGATAGTTGGAAAGTACTAATATGGATCAAGGAACGAAGAGAATTTCCAATACCAGAAGTAGGTCGTGCTAAAGAAATTGTAGCTGCTCCAGCACCTATAAATTTTCACCTTCCAGCATATTGAGAATGAGGTTTCTGTCTTGTTAATTCTTTTCATATTCTTTCTCTTCCGATTTGGTTTCTCTTCATTGATTCTTCCCTCTTTCAACATTCCTTTCATAAATACCTACCTCAAATCGAATTATACTTGAAGTTATTCTTACAAAAAATGTAGTAGGACATAGGAGAGATTGGGTGGAAAGACTTCCTCAAGTATTATGGCCCTATAGGAAAGCCTGGAGAAATACTCTAGGTTTTTCCCGTTATGAATTGGTTTTTGGTAAGACTACCGTCTTCCCCATTGAGTTTGAGATTAAATAATTGATGACTATCTTGGAACTGGATTTAAATTTGACTGAAGCTCAATATCAAAGTTTGAAATAACTAAATGTGTTAGAGGAAAAGTACCTAGATGTTATGCAACAAAAAAAAATTATTCAGTAGCACTGTGCTAAATGGAAATATAAGTTTATTAGAAAGAAGTTGTTTCATAAAGGTGATTAGGACTTACTCTATAATTATAGATTCAAGTATTTCAAAGGCAAGTTTCAAATGAGGTGGTTAGGTCCCTATGAGGTAGAATCAGTCTTTGACAATGAGACTGTAACATTGACAACCATTGATAATTCTCAAGTATCCTTTCTAGTGAATGGACATTGTCTTACATTGTATCATAAACCACCTCTAAGGATTCATTTGTGAACATTGACTCAATTTGCAAGTCAAAACATTGAAGTTGTTGGGGCAGATGAGGTTCCTCTGATCCTCCGAATTACTTGTTGAAAATGCAATAAGAAAATCCTAATTTAATTTTGTCCTTGAATTAAATTAGGAATAAAATTGTACTTCCACATCACATGGCAACTTGTATTAGTTAACTAAGTTAATTTTACTTAGTTGGCTTAGTTAATTTGAGTTGAGGGTATAACTTGAGTCATGTAGAGTGTCTCCTACTTTATAGGATCCCTAGTTGAGTTTATTTTGAGTTAATTAATTCAGTTTAATTGAGTTAAAATTAGTTAACCTAGTTCCAACTATTGGAGGAACTATTAGGAGGTCTAGTAGTGTGGTGTTTCATGTAGTGATCAACCATTTAACTAATTATTTAGTCATTAATAACTCATGCATGTCAGATCTGAGAGTTACCCAGTTGAGATTGGAGTTCAGGGATAATGTACTATCAATTGTATAATTATCTGAATTATACAGGTGGTGCATGTAGTTAGAGGAAGGATTATGAGCATTGCACAATTCCAATTAAGAAATTTCCCTAATTGATATGGGCTAATTCCCAAGGAAAAAACGCAAGGAAATAGGGACTTGGGCTAAGCAAAAATTTGGTTAAGTATTGCCCTAGGCTTATCTAGGAAGCTGTGAGATAGATAGGGATAATGCAAAGGTTTCTCGGGCTTGAGAAAAAAATTGTAATATTCTCATTGACTAATGAAATATATAGATATCAGGTATTTTTAGCTATGGATTTCCCCAAGAAATAACTGTTTAATGTGTTTATTAAATTCTTTCTTTTATATGCTTCATGATTTTTCAATCGCTTAATTGTTTCAACTGATGGGTAGAGTATATTCAAGTATATTATTTTAGAAAATTACAATTAGAAGTTTGAATCTATAATTAATTTCTACATGGTATCAGAGCATAAATCAATCTGGAAGAGGAGAATACAAGTTTGTCTTTTGGAGGTGAAATCGAATTTGTAGTATCATACTTCAGATCCAACATGATGTCGTTCTACAGATTGACACTTGAATATGCCCTTGAGGATAGTTTGAACTATATTTCTTGGAAGGACAATATGGAGGTAGTGTTGGAAGACAATAGGTTTAAGGAATTCATAGATAAAGTTATTCCTAAGCCTCTAACAACTAATGCTCAAGATCTAGCAAAGTGGAGAAAATGTGTTGCAAAGGTGAGAAGGATTATCCTAGAAGGAGTTTGAGATCATATTTTTTCAAACCTCCATGGTAAGGAGAATCCATATGAAATGTGGAAGGCAATGACATACCCATTTCAAAACAATATTGGCCACAAGAAGCTGGTACTAAAGTACAAGCTTAGAAAAATCAAGATGGAGAAGGGAAACAAAACACCAAAGTATGTGACCAAGTTCACCCAATGTCGAGATGAGATTGGAAATGTTGTTGTTACAATTATTGAAGATGTTCTGGTCAACCTAGCACTTCTAGGCCTTCCCAAGAGCTGGAAAAACTAGCACGATTCAATAAATGGGAGTGAGAAGCTACCACAGTGGGAGCATTTGTGGTCTGAATTAGTACAAGAAGAGATTTGAAAAAAGACTAGAGATGGGACCTCATTCAAATAAATGGAAGAGGATTTTTCATTAGTCATCAAATAAAAGAAAGACAAGGGAAAGAAGTCACAAATTGAGGAGGGAAAGAACAAATACTTGTCCAACATCAAGTGCTTTCACTGTCATGAGTTCGGGTACTATTCCATGAAATGTCCATAAAAGAAGGCAAGAAAGAAGGAGCAGGCACTAGTCAAAGTAGGGTAAGCTCTAACTTCAAAAATCAAGCTTTATTTCACTCTAATTTCATGCATGGAAAGATCTATAATGAGAAGCATGTAGTATCTCGATAGCAGTGCCTCATTCCATATGATGGGGAATAGAGATATCTTCAATGACTTGGAGGAGAAAGACCTTAAGCAGAACATAGAGTTTGGATATGATGGGAGGTATAGCTCAACCAATATTGACACATTTACTTTTTACAGGGAGTGAGGCTCCCCTCTTAGACTCACACATGTGATGTATGTTCCAAGACTAAAGAAGAATCTTATTTCTGTCGCGGTATTGGAAGACCATGGCTATGATGTGATATTTAGCAAAGGAAAGGTTTTCCTTAGACACATGCCACAGGACAAGTGAAACATATTAGTTTGTGAGTCAATAATATGTATGCATTTGTGGTACAATATGCATTCAAATCCTTGAGGAGAAAGGCAAATGTTAGAGACTTGGTAGTTGAGAGGGAGCATAAATTACCTTTCAACATAGAAACCTCAACAAGTTGTGTAGAAACCACAATTGGAGAAGTAGAGAGGAGGTTGAGTGGAGACATCCACTCAAGTAGTGACCTCCAATAGGGGGGAATTTCAAGCCAAGCGGGAAGAGGGAGCACATGCATCCATAACTCCAGGTGAGAGGTAGGGCGATGTGAAGCAATAGTCCCAAGGGTGTAGAAATCTGGGTAGGATCCATTGAGGTGTTTTTTGTCCCATGGATCATTAACTTGCTATGGAGGCCCACAATATTCTGTAGTAGGAGGATCAATGTCATTCAAATATTTAAGAGTGTAGAGAAGTTCTGAAAATAAAGAAGGAGGCTTAGTAGCAGACTCAACAACAACACAATTTTCCTAGTAGACAATTGTAGACACAATTGACTTAGTTGATTTTATTTATGTTTGGATGATTTTAAGTAGCAAATGTTGCAGTAGCAACAACAATAGCGAGAAGTGTTCCATGAAATACATTCTAAAGGTGGTGGGTGGTATAGATGCAAATTTTTTTCTTGTTGAAAGGAAGTGTTGAAAATGTAACAAGAACATCCTAATTTATTTTTTTCCTTGAATTAAATTAGGAATAAAATTGTAATTCCACATCACATGATGACTTGTATTAGTGAAATAAGTTAATTTTACTTAGTTGGCTCAATTAATTCGATTTGAGTGTCTAAATTGAGTCACATAGAGTGTATCCTACTTTATAGGAGCCCTGGTTGAGTTTGTTTTGAGTTGTAATGAATTAATTCAGTTTAACTTAGTTAAAGTCAGTTAAACTAGTTCCAATTGTTGGAGAAACTAGTTGGAGGTCTAGTAGTGTGATGTTGTTTGTAGTGATCAAGCAGTTAAATGATGATTCACTCATAAATAACTCATGCATTTCATATTTAAGAGTTACCCAATTGATATTGGTGTTCAACGACAATGTACTATTAGTTGTATGATCATCTGAATTGTACAGGTGGTGCATGCAGTCAGAGGAAGGCATATGAGGAATGCACAATTCCAAATGAGGGACATCCCTAATTAATAGGGGATAACTCCCAAGGAAACATTGCAAGGAAATAGGGATTTGGGAAAGTAGAATTTTGGTTAAGTATTGGCCTAGTCTTTTCTAGGAAGCTGTGAGATAGATAGAGATAGTGTAGAGGTTGCTTAGGCTTGAGCTAAGTTGCATTGTAATCTTCTCATATTTTCTAACTAATGTAATATACATATAGAAGGAGATTTTAGCTGTGGATTTCTCGAGGAAATCATTTTGTAATGTGTTGATTGAATTCTTTCTCTTGTATTCTTTCTAATTACACAATCTTTTAATTGTTTTTTCTGATGAGGAGAGTTTACTCAAGTCTAATGTTTAAGTAAATTACAATTAGTAGTTTGAATCTACAAGGAATTTCTACATTACTTAGTTAAAAAAAAAATTAATAATAGTAATAATATTAAATAAACAAAATAAATCAATATTCAATGGTGAAGCCCCCTACTAGGGTGCTATTGGATTATTTTGGTCATCGAAAACTAGCTTGTTGTCGATCAACACCTTTTTATCTCTGTAACAACACTATAATAATTCTTTCTAATGATTGATTTATTGTTTCAAGTTTTTTTGCTACAGATTTAGTTTGGGACTCATTTAGTTTATATATTCCAAATTTTCTTTATACTCTGTTGCTACAACTGAATATATCACCAAGATGTCAGTATTTTTCTATAAATTTCATGTTGTTGTTAGTGACATTGTTGTTATAGTTGAAGACCTTTCTGAAGACTCATTGTTGATGCTTCATATTAATAGTTTGATCTTAGAAGTTGATGTAGTATTTGTTGTTACAATGTGGATCTTTAACCACATCATAGCAATAGAATTTAACCTTTGAATTTATGCCACAAGGAGATCTTCATAGTATCATTTGGTTGGTATAGTCCCATGTCATCATAATGGTAAGCCATCAACATGTGTGTTATTTTGTCATTTATTTGTGGGATTTGTACTTAAGAGGTGACATCATTACCCTAATGTACATATTGCGACGACGGTTGTTATAATAAATGGGGGGAGGAGTGTATTAAGTTGTTAAATGATACACTACGATTTCACTTGAATTATTAATAATTTGACGAATAATCACCTCACCCTTTATAATAATGTATTATTGGACCTTGCTGATGTCATTAATTTTTATTCTCACATATGACTAAGATAGACCTAACCATCGTTATTATTTCCATAATTACCATTACCACTATTACCTTTGTTGTAATAAATGGAGACTCGTGCAATCATAAGAAGTCCATTCTGTACTAAAAAACATTAATTTGGAAATAAAAAGGGAGGAATCATCATCATTTCCAACATCTCAACATTTTTTCCTTGGAAAGTGTTTGTGTGTGCCAAAGAAACTTTATAAAGGTCTCAACTAATGTTGAGTATTTATAGTTCTGGGAAGCCATCGGAGGAGCAGTGGTAATGCATGACCTTGATTCCATTGACATGTTGTTACAATACTCAGAGGCCCTAGAAATTTTTTAAAGTGCTGGTTGGTTGAGCTATTTTGAGAAGTTGTAGGGCGTTAGTGATTTGGTTGCTCTAGAGTTTTCTCAAGCCTTAATTGAAAAACACTCTGAAGTTAGGAGATTTTGAGTTGTTGTTATAGAGGAAGTAATCACAAGTGTAAAAGGGTTGCCATAAATAGGGAATCGGTAGTTCTCAAGAAAGGTGGAAAATCCATTAGCCAAGGCTTTATTTTTGAAGGAAGGAAAAGAATTGAGAATTAAGAGTAGGGGTTTTGACAAAGCATCTCTCCCTCACCGTTGGGAAGATGTAGACATATGCATTTAGAAATTTATTACCTGCGAGGGTCATTTCAAGATCATATTTAATTACCATTTTCAATATCAGCCACATTTGAGGATAGGGAAACTGATAAATATGCCATATTATTTGTTGAAATATTTATAGCACATGGAAGAGGCGGTACGAGGGGTGAAGCATTCGAAAATTTCATGACCAACCATGCACTTATTAAGTTAATCATAATTCACATTTTACAGGAGCAAGGAAGTTCATGTCATGGCCTGATAGCAAGACCTTATGTTGGAGCCAACGATGATGAAAGTGAAGAGCATGAGGAGAGTGTTGAGATAACACCCATGATTGAAGCAAGCACACTCCCTGGGGGAAAGTTTATTACACCACCCAAGAGTAGAACGCTTGCGAACCCTAAGAAAATTAAAGCAACAACACCCTCCAAAAGTAGAAAATTTGTCATCTATAAGCTAAGTAGGATTGATACATCTATAAGCTAAGGCCTGGTCATCAAGACTCTAAGAGGATGAGCTCTATTAAGACTTATGTCAATACATTTTTGGGAGGAAGAAAGGTACAAACAAAGGATTTTATGGAAATATCTAGTGAATCATCATAGAAGGGCCAGCATGCGTTCCCTATTGAAGAAGAAAAACTAAAAGAAGCTATAGTTGAAGTAGTAGCAGTACCTAAAACAACAACTGAAGGAACCAGGGATGTTATAAAAAATGTGAGGGTGAAAAAAGAAAAAATTGAAAATTCCAATGGGTGGAAATATGCCTAAGAAAAGGGTGTGAGTGGTTGTTGCAAATAAAGACACTCCAACACCTTAGGAATACACTGCTATAGCTACAGTAGAGAGACCTCGAGAACACATTGTTACATTCGAAACAGGGAAGCTGGAGGAACAACAAAATGGAAGGAAATAAGAAAAGTTAGTAGAGGAAATTAGACCCTTACTAATTAAGACTTAAATAGATCCTCTTGTTCATAAAATTGAAAATTCGAAAAGGGAAAATGAGGAGTTAAGGAGACAACTTGCCTTGGTGGAGGAATAATTTTGATTTTGGAAGGAAAGTGGACTAGATATGTTAGCAGAGGTAGTAAAACTAACATCATCCACTAATTTAAGTATGAGGTATTGTGAGGGGTGTCAACTAATTTTTAATGAAGCCGAGGTTATAGAATCTATTACTATTTCAGTAGGAATTCAATTGGGAGAACATGATGAAGAATTTTGACTTGCTACTCCATAAGAACCTACTGACGATGTTTTTGTTACACAAGAACAAGTAGTTGAAGTAGAGTGTCGAGAAGAAAACTTGTTTGGTGATCCAAAAGAACATATCAATGATGCTGATGTTACACAACTTAGAACAAATAGTTGAAACAAAGATGAATGAAATCATTGTGACTAGTGCCCCACAAGAACCTATCGATGATTTTGATGTTTCAAAAGAACCAATAGTTGAGATAGAGCAGTAGGAAGAGAATTTAGGGGATTGAAAAGAGATTGTCAAAACTGAAGTTGTAACAACATCTTAAATAACTTAGCTGAAACCTGGATAATTTTTTATGACAACTTTTCTTCTTGGAGAAGCAGAAAAATAGAAGAAATTACTAGATTTTCTTAAGGATAAAGTTATTGTCTTGGAACAACATGAGGAGATAGTCAACATCCTTAAGCAAAAATGCACTAAAAATTTGAGAATTGAATATTTTGTAATGTTTTAGAGAGAGAGAGGAACAAAGCAATAAAGAAATTAAAGGAATTGTAGAGGGAAGTGCAACTATTACAATAAGAGAAGGAATTCATTTACGAACTTATTAAAGGTTTTCTATGTGGCAAGATTCCTTCTCCATCATATCCCTTATATTTGAAAGAAAAACATTACCTCTTTCAAACAAAACATTTGTTGTGTGTGTTGTATATACATGATCTCATCTATTTTGGACATCAATATTTTAATTTGACACCTTATGTTGGAGATGTGAAAATGAGGGCTTTCGTATTTTTTGTTTAGAATCATTTAAACTGGAAGGTTTTATATGACACTATAACATCCAATGAGGGATGAATAAGAATATGCATCAGAAATGAGCCTGACTTAGCTGAAGTTCTTGCACATAGATACAATAAGACATGATGATTTCTAGGCACCAAAACATTGTTAATTGATCATAAGTAATTGGTTTCATAAATATGCCTCAAGAGTATATAGGGGTTGAAATCTAGTGCATTAGTATGAAACAAGTTAAGATGGGATGCTTGTTGATATGAGTTAAAAGAAGATGACACCTTTTGTCATAAAAAAATTGTCCAAGATCTCTCCAGGGTTCACCAATATGTGGAGTGTATTAAGAGAAGTGGCACATGGTGGATTAGACTCAGATTTAGATTTAATATTGTTTTGATCTAGTGGATAAAAAATATGCTCAAAAATCAAAGTTCTTGAAATCTCCAAAAAAATAGTGGCAAATTGTAGATCTCGTTGTTCTTACTCCAATGATGCTTGAATCACTTCAATCTAACACAATATCTGAAAGTTATCACATTTTGAAGTTTTTGGAAAACACTTAAAAAGACAAATTTTAAGGTTGATTGGGTTGTTGATTGGGCAAGCCATCAAGTGATGTGGCACTGAAGTTAGCAAGTGACTGGGCTATATGATGGAAAGGTAGGCTAATCATGTGCTGACAGATGGCCCAGTCATACGAGTATGTTTTTCGATGTTTGATTGGTCAATTTGGTTTGAGAAGGCCTAATTAGAAGGAAAAACATGGTCCAATGGGAAGATGTTATGTCGCTCTCAGTAACCATGCCAAATGTTTTATGGGTTAACTGGTCGATCCAACCAGGATCAAACCCATGACCTCTCGTTAACTAACTGAAAAAATTATCACCACACCACAATTTTGATGCTTGTTATAACGTTATCACCAATTATATTTATTTACATGTTGTTGGTAAGTTGATGAAGGGGACGAGGCATATGGCCCTAGCACTACGTCATCTGGAGACTAGAGTAATTTTGGCACAAGGGCAGTGGAGGTGGGTGGTTAGCCCGATCATAGGGTCACATTAAACACCACATGACTAGGAGGTGGAAGCAAGATGACTGAGCAGTTAGCCTTGTCGTGAGTTCTATGTTGAATCCATATACCCACAACACTGAGGCAAAGGTGAAGGGTTCGAGAAGTTAATACCCAACCCCCGGTTCCATGATTTAACTAAATGACAGAGTACGTGACATTTGAAATTTGAAATAGGCAGGTTTTTTGGCACCCTAACCTATTGACATTGACATCCACAGAAATGAAGGTTGAACTTTTAGAGCTATGGGTTGACATGTGGCACTTGATTGTAGCCACATGTAAATCCATGTGACCGGGTTTCTAGGGAGGTGTGGAGGTTTTTTCTTTAACTCACAACAATTTTCACCTTTTTCAGAGGAATTTCTGCCACTCCCATACTGATCTATCACTTGGAAGTTTTTTCAAAGGCAAATGTCATTGCCTTGTTAGCCAATTTTATGAATTTTTAGGACATATAATAGAAAAAATTTCCAGGAGGCCTAACCTGGTCATTTTTCAGTCTTTTTGAACCTAAGAAGAGGCTGTATAGGGATTTTTAGGTGTTTTAAACTGAATAGAAGTATTATTTTTGTGATGTGACTATTGAATGTTGGATAATTTTCAAATCCAAGTCTTTTTGTGTTGCAGACAGAGACTTTTCTAAGTCCATTTAAATTTTTTTTTGAGCATGGAAATAGCCTAAAAAAGGGTTTTCAAGACTTCCAGATGCACCTATAGGATCTATTTCTTCATTAGAATAGTGAGTTTCAGTTTATTCTTATTATGTTTGTGGGAAAATAACATCTCAACACTTCACTATGATGCAATTGTTTTTGTGTTTCCTGATCTCAAAATGAGTATGAGGACTTGTTACCACATTCAGTGAGAGAGTCCTTTTCTTTTGGATCTATCATTTCTTTGTAAAAGGGAGTCAACTTGTGAGTGAGATTTCTCTAAAGGAGAATGTTTCTTTGAAGGAGAAAAAATTCCATTCTATAAGGAGGTTTACTGCAAGAGCCAAATATTTGTAATGTACTATTTTTGTTGTCGATATCAATAAAGTAGCCTAGCCATTGGAGCAAGACCTAGAGATATAACCTAGGAGGGGTGAAATCCATCATCAGTTGGTTGTTCTCTTCCCCATTCTATTCATGTTACATTGCATATGATTTTGTTTCATGTTTAAGTTCATTGAAAACTTAACTGTTCACCTTTGAATAGGTTACAACCTAAGTGACTGTTTGAAGACACAAATTTAACAAAACTTGCAAAGAATAAGAGGATGATCGATTTTTAAATTATGTTTGGATTCCAACTTATTAATATCAACATTCATACCATATTTCAGATAAACTTTGGGAAACATAGCTCATTCTTTCTCTAGGCTATAGGGCCATAGGAGAAGATATTGTAGGATCTTATGATCTCATAGGACTCGACTCTCAGCATGTTAGTAACCAATCACAAGGGTCTTCATGGGGACATGTAAATTATTAATGTAGGGGGAGATGTTGGGCCATGGAATTGTCATATTTTTTCACCCATTTTCCTATTCCTTTTTCCTCCTTTTTCATCAATGAGACCACATTATACCACTGTAACAACCTTTATTCACATAAGTATGCCCTTTTGCATATGTCACATTCTTAGTCTAATTATGCTTATAATTTGGCATAAGGACTATTGTTTTAGTTGATTTTTATTATAAAACTAATATATGGGCTTTTTCAGGTTTACGTGGTCTATGGAAGTTGTTGTTACAAGATCACTTTTAAGATCCCTTCGTCAATTTGGATCAAAGGCTTTGTGAGTTGTTGTTGATACACTGTTGACACAAAAATAATTTTCCTTGTGCATGCTATCTTTTTCCAATCAAATATATGGATTCCATTTAGAGGTCATCAGGTCAAAGTTAGTTGAACTACTAGGAGATTCTTTGTAAAAAATATTTTAATTAAGGGAAACCATTACAACTTTACCACTACTATGGAATTCATTGCACGATATATTTTTATTTTGAGATCACATGAAAATCAAAATATTCTCATGATTATATTCTTGTTGTAATAAAAAATTATAAAAATGGAACTACTTTACCATGGGGGGAACTAAGATTTTAGAGAGACAATATTTGAAAGGTGATAAACATCAAAGGTCTATAATGTTGATATCTTGTTAATGCAAATCTCAACCTCGTGGCATTATATTTTACTCTTCATAGCTTCTGTGCAGTTTAGTGCACCAACCCCTACTGAGTAGGACGGGCACTCCTTCTTAGCAATGACCACTCATTAATTAGAATATATTAATTAGTTACATTAATTATTCTTAGTTATGTGATTTTTGTTACAATCTATTTCATCTATGTGTTTTGTTTTTATTGTTTATTTCATTCATGCATTATTGATTGTAGAAACGTTTGAATGGTGTGGCAACATAGTGCTTGACTGGTCCCTCATATTAGTGTAGCAGTGAGGTATTTAATTTTCTATTATAGATTAGTTGAGTTATTGATGGGTTGTGAGAGTGTTGTTTTTGAGTAATAATGGTTGCGTAACAATGTGGTTTATTTTTCAATGGTGAGATTCTTTTCCGATTGTGTTGAAGTGTGTAAAAAATAATGTTTGTTGAGAGTAAGTGTGCAACCACCTTGGTTTGAGATTCATTTTTCTAGTTAGCATTTCTCTTGCATAGATTTTATGTGATAGCCTTAATTTAAGCCTACTCAGGTTTATCATTAATGTAAGAGTAGACCTATTCCTTCAATTTAAAGGAACAATTGTTTCGCCCAATAGATCGTTTAACAAACTAAGTAGAATAAAAGAAAGGGACTCAAAAGAAACCAAATATGTGCCAAAATTAAACATAAACCTAAAGAAAAGGCTTGAAAAATGTCTATTTACCGACTTGCTTTCTTATATGTAGTAAGCAAGTTAGATCATTAGTGGTATATCTATTATTGTACACAAGTTGTGTAATTTTGAAAAACAAGTTGTTAACATGTTTGTTTTCACCTGAGATTTCAAGTATTGTGGCGTCACTTTTGTAGTAAAAATTTTGGGAGTCATAACTCAATGCATCATCATTTTAAATTTGAATGAAAAATTTTCCTTAATTTTCTTCAATCCCTTAAGATTAGATGGGGAGTAGTTGAGTACTTTATTGTTGGTTTGTGAATAAAGGCTTGTCTCCATAACACCTGAGAATTGAGTGTCCACAGTTTGAAATCTTTACTTCCATTATTGTCACTTCATGAATCCAGTAATTGTACCCATCGAATAGAATAATATATTAGAACCCTATTGGCGAAAACATGAAGTTTCAAAAATAAAATATTTTCCTTCACCATCTTCTACTTGATAACTAGTTTTATGGGTCGTCCACAAGCCTCATCAACCTAGTTTTACAAATTTTAGAATAAACTACTAAGCTCACTGTCACCAATGACTCTCATGTCAGCTACAAGTTAAACTTGCCTATGACTTACATGTTCCCTAATATTGGTAAGTCCCATGCTTTTAGATACTTTTTCTTGGGCATGTCCCTAGACAATACTTGGAAAAAGTGGAAAAAGAAATCAAAATTCATATATTTTGCTAATTGCTCATCACTAAGTCCTCATTTTCATTGGAATCAATTAATACCTAAAGACATGTTGTGCTAGAAATATCGATTTCTACCATTTTCAATGTTTTTAATTAAAGTTCCCTATTTTCATTGGAAAGGGGTCAATAAATTGAGACAAATAATGCTACTAATATTTATATTTTTATTTTCTATAATATTCCCTCCCATCCACTTATGTTATGTAGGGCCCTGGGAGGTGTTATACTTGAGTTAACCCAACCTCCAAGGTATATTATGAAGATAGGGTTACCAAAAATCCTTCTTCTCAAAGTATGGTGGAATTAATTTCTAATATCATCATCATATTTGACACTTCTAGAGCTTTCTAGCAATATAAGTTTTATCCTAATCTAACTCTTGGATTGAAATTTATGCCCCTTATAAGTATGACTAATGAACTCTTGCCACATTAGCAAGACACTACCATGTGGATTTTCTATGTCACCTCGAACACCACCACATTTCCAATCACACCCACATGGAACCCACAAGACCATCTTCGTTCCTTCATGGTGTTGTCCAATGCATCATAGTTAGTGGGTTCCACAAGGCCTAATCTCTTTGATAAAACCTACATATTTACATTCTAATTGGTTCTTAGGGAAATCTAGTATGAAAACCTATTCATTACTGACACAACCCCTAATTCCCTAAATCACTCTTGCACATTTAAAGAAATCCAATCCTAACCCTCATATGGGGTTTTTCCAAGCTCTATCTCTAGATTTATTTTGCGAATTTTATGGAGTCTGACTTAGCAAACATCTAGGCACTATAAGAGTGGATACCACTTGTACCAAAACCTAGATAGTCGTGATACATCTGCTAGATCTAATGTATCCACCCTCTCTGACATATCTGCATACACTATCTTAGGAAGTTAAAGATGCATATGACTTCATATACAAAATTTTCCCAAGGGACATCTAGCTCCTCCACGCATCTAGATGCACTAAAACTTAGTGAATTAAAAAGGTATATTCAACCTCTAATACAAAACATAGTTCTACTCCAAAACTTACATACTGAAAATTTCAAGGGTGTATACAAAACTTTCCTTATGATAGGGACTTTCCCAAAACACTACATTTTATAGGGATAGAAACTCATACCTAAGCATTGATGCTCCAAGCCATCATACCATTTCCATAATATATTAGTGACTTTATCAACATACTTTATATTAGATACTAAATTAAAGTTAATAAATGGCATCACAGCTACATATCACTAAAGAATCTCTTATCATGATTCCTCAGTGAAGTTCAAGACAATAAAAAACTATATAAATGTTTACATCCACAAATTTCTCTAATTGATGAGAAATACAATTAGCTCTAAATAAACCTCTGTTAGTATACACACATGAATGTCACTATGTTGACACGTGTTTTATGCACCCTAGTCAACAAGGAGGAAGTGACCGAGACTAAGGCTCTTTAATAACCCAATTAATTTGGAGTAGTCACCAGGTTTATATGCTTTGTTGACCTTGGATCCTTTCCTCTTATGAAGAAGTGAATCTGGGGAAATATAACTCTAATCTAAACTTCAATTATACTATACTAATATAAGGAAAATCTATATTACTTGATGGTTCATCTAAACTAAAACTGACTAATGAGGTTAACTATACAAGTGAAACAATGGCCTTCAAACTATCTAAATTGATATTGTAATTGAGCGGAAGAAAATTGTATGTTTCACCATTAATCTATTAAGATATACTAATTTAGTATTAGTTATAAGTTAGAATTAATCTACAAAATATAATACAATAGTTCTTCTATAGAATCATATTAGAGAATTAGAAATTTAATACTATAATACAAAACTAAAACTATTAATGATCCTATGCTACAAACCATATATATATATATATATATATATATATATATATATATATATATATATATATATATATATATATATATATAATAGCCATAAACTAATGTAACTGACACAAGTGGAAAATGTACTAATTCTATGAATGATAATTAAAATTGATTCTTGATGTAAATAAAAACAGAACACATATCTGTAAACATACAGACAAATTATACTCAGAGACAAACACAAATAAACTATGTTATCTTTAGAATATTACATCAAGAATAAATGAAAAACCTAACTAACTTAACTAACTTATGATAGTTATTATTGCTTGGCCAAAATCAGAGAGGAAAAACTCTAAATGATCTCTGTAAAGATTTATGTCTTAATCATTAGCTTTTGAAGGCAATAAATAAAATTTTGGTGAAAGCAATGATAAGAAATAAAAGGAAATTACATTTCTGTTCCAATATTAACTTCGCCTCATAAACTTAAAAATGACATTATTTTGTTATCACAACTGCTAGAATCTAATCACAATAGTTAAAATGAATTAAATATTAGGATCAATTACCAATGTTAGGATAAATATGATTGAAGAAAGATACTAATCTCATTAAACAACTATAAATCAAAGAAATGTAATAAAAATAATTACTTTCTTAAGAAATCCAATCATTAAACAAACAACAATTCCCTTCTAAATCTTACAAGATTCACCGCAAAAGATAAAGGAGGTACCACATATGACCATGAAAGCAATGAAATGTAAGAAAACTAATTGGATTCAACCAAATCAGAACTTCTATTAACATGTGTCCACAATCATCATACAAATCGGAAATTGTTTTTCCAAAACTTCCCTTTCTACATCCCCTAACAACCTTTGGCCTCCAAAAAAGGCGCTCCTCTTCTATCCTACCAATATCAATTCACTCTCTATAAACAAATAAAACCCCAAATGGAACTCAACAAATCACATGCAAATATCAACTTCCTAAATCAAGAATTGATAAAGAAGTATTATTTGATATTATCTATAAGTTCTTGATCCTAAAATCAATCCAAACCATAAGAAGAAAAATGGGTTTCATCATTCTGTTATTTAGTAAGAAGACCTAGACATCACTAGCCATAGATTCTGATTCTATCACTAGCCATAGATTCCGATTTTACCTCTAGAAGAAACACTTTTTTCTCCAAAAACGTGCATCCGATGGCAAAACTACTTGCGAGTAAACTAGTTAGGTCTGTTCTAAGAAAAACCCATTTTTCCAATTTTTCATACTCATCTTTGTTTCGTAAGTTTTATCTCTGATTGTATGTTTTCATTTAAACCAACGTTCCTTTTTTAATGTTTTTTTGACCATTTATTAATTCGAATCCTTTAGTTTCATTTATTTTCGTTTTTAGTTGCTTTTTTTTTCCCATAAGGAAAAAGTCGTAATTTCTATTAATATGGAGAAATTACATTTTGCAGATGCACTTGCATTCATAATTGTGGTTCAGAGACCTTCCTGAAGAACCCTCATTTATCATGACTCTGGCAGGGAGTCCTAGTAGCTGTGACTGTATATGCCTGAAATTAAAGGAAAACAAGATGAATAACACATTACATTTCGGCTCTACGCAGAGAGCCCAGCTAAAGCTGATTCAACTACTTAGATGTTATACATAAAATAGCAATAATAAAAGACTACAAGAAATGTTAACTGATTATATATGGGTCTAAAACCCATTCCTAAGGAAAATCATGAAAAGGTCTGTGGTGGTGTTGATGGGATGATCCATCAATCACCTCTTGGATCGGCCAGTCATCCCTTTGATTTTGTGTTGCTTCTTTGGATAGTTGGTCTGCCTCAGTGTTCTGTTCCCTGTAGATGTGGCTGCATTTGAAGGATTTGAATGATGTGATCAGTCTTTTTGTCTCTTGGAGAATATGACTCAGTGAGAAAGCATAGCAATGTGTTGTATCATTCAGCCAGTTGCAAACAATTTGTGAATCCCCAAATAACTGAAGGTGGTTGCACTGTTTCTGTATGGCAAAATGAATGATATGTTTTGCTGTACTTAATTCAGAAAAATTATTGGTGCCTCGACCAAGATTAATCTGAATTTTATAATAATGATCATCGCTGAGATATAGCAGCGCTCCTCCACCACATCCTGTTTCTTGGGCAGAGCCGTCGAAAAAATCCCAAGGCTTCAATTTGTCCAGATTTATATGCCTGTAGGTGCGCGTGGGATTTTTTGGAACAGCCTCAGGGAGTACTTCGAAGTGTGCAATGGTGTGGCTCAGGATAACAGGCCAATGAGGCACCTTATTCTGAAATACAACCTGGTTCCGAGCAATCCATATTGCCCAGCAAACTAGAAAAGGCATGTTAACGGATTTTCTTGTATGTAAATGGCACCAATCGCTCCATGCCTCCATAATATTCTGACCCTGCCAGACTTTGAGGGATGGATAATGAGAAGTAATGTTTTGCCAAAGTGCTTTAGTAACATGACAATTTAGGAACAGGTGTGCTGTGCTTTCCTCTTCTAAATCGCATAGGTGGCATCTGAATGGACCATGAAATGATCGCTTCATGAGATTGGTTCCTGTAGGGACTTATCGAATAGTATGTTCCACATTAAGAGCCGAGTGTGAGGGGCTGTGTCCAGCTTCCAGAGATCTTTCCAGATGGGGAGGATAGTCGTGGGCTTGTAAGATTCCATGAGTTTTAAATATCCCAATCTGGGAGAGTAAATGCCGTGGTTTGCGATTTCCCAGATAATGTCATCGGGGCCTTCTGTGAGTCTAATGTGTGCCTGCGAGAGAGCGTCAGTAAAGGCCCTCCATTCTAGATGCCAATGTTCGGGTATCTCTAAGGTACGGGGGGATGCCCAAGCCTGTTGCAGAAAGGTGGAATTCGCGCTATCTCTAATGTGCTTCATATGCGTGATGCCTCTGTTATGAAGGTGCATTAACAATCCATCAAATAACCTGTGTGAATTGCCACACCCTACCCACGGATCCACCCCAATCCTTACATTGTTTCCTTCTTTGATGCGCCAGGTAATACCTTCTCGCAATAGAGGTAGAGATTGGAGGACAACTTTCCAAATGTTTGATATATTGCGACCAGGGTTGTGTTGTAGGCGGAACCAATCCATGAGGTGCATTGGCTTGATATATTTTACTTGGGCGACACGAGACCATAGGTTGTCTGTGGTCAAGAGATTCCACCAGAGTTTGGCAGCCAGCACCTTGGCAAAGTGATCGAGGTTCTTAATGCCCAAACTACCCGATCGTTTGGGTCTTGCAATGGTAACCCATTTCACCCAGGCAAATTGCTTCCCTGTATGATGACCTTTCCATAAAAATCTGGCACAAATGTTTTGTAATCTGTTCAAGATGCCGTGAGGTATCCAAGCCAAGGTCATCCAGTATACTGGAGTGGCTTCAATGACTGCTTTTATGAGAGCCAATCTACCAGCTCTTGAGAGATATCTGTGATACCAAACCTGCAGTCTTTTCTCCACCTTTGCTATTAACCAAGTCCAATCTGCAATCCGATAGCCAAGAGGTTTTAGTCTGTACCCCAGATATTTGATGTCGTCAGCTAATAATAATGAGATGAAAGGGAATCGCTGGAATGAAATTGTACATTCATGTTGAGAGCAGCCCACAGCCGTGATTGTAGATTTTCTTTCGTTTATCTGCATGCCTGTGGCCTGTTGGAAGAGTGCAAATATATTATGGAGAGAAGTGGTGTCACCTATGCATCCATTAAGAAAAATGAGAATATCATCAACAAATAAGAGGTGAGTTAGATAAAAATTATCGGAGATATTGATGCCATTGATCTGGTTCTTATCTCGGGCAAATGTGATGAGCCGACTCAATCCTTCCATAATGAGAAGGAATAGAAGTGGACATAATGGGCATCCTTGCCTGAGCCCTCTTTCTGAGGTAAAGAAAGATGTGGCTTCACCATTGAGAAGTATGCTGTAGGATACATCGGTTATGCAGCTCATTATCCATTTAGTGTAGCTATAGGGAAAGCCAAGGTGTGTCAGGAGTAGCCTGATGTAGAGCCAGTTAGCTCTATCGAAAGCTTTGGAGAGGTCTACCTTTAATATCAGGCGCTTTTGTTTTTTGATATGAAGAGTATGTAGGAGCTCTTGAGCGGTGGCAATGGCCTCATGTATCTGCCTCTGATTAAGGAAAGCAAATTGTTCAGGGGATATGTGGCGAGATAATATAGGCTTCAGACGATTGGCGATGATCTTGGCAATAATTTTATAAAGGCAATTGCTGAGGGAGATGGGGCGGAAGTCATTGAAAGATGTCGGATGATTGGCTTTCGGGATAAGTGTAATGAAAGTGGATTTAATAGCGGAAGATATTCTACCATTTCTTCTGCACTGCTCAATAATATTGAGGAGATCATTGACCAGAAGATCAAGGAAAGCAATGTAAAATTCGATGGTCCAACCATCAGGGCCAGGGATTCTATCTTTCTTGAGCCATTTAATTGTGGCTTCGAGTTCTTCCATGGTTACTTCCTTAGTGAGCTCCTCTGATTCTTCTTGTAGAACGAATCTGGGAAATTTTTCTGCCACTCTCATAATCTCCAGGATATTGGCCTCTCTGGGGGCTCTATAGATGCCTTTGAAATGATCAATAGCTAAGCTGGCCAGATTCCTTTGAGAAGAAATTAGTTGATTTTGTTCATCCCTTAGTTCCCATATTGAGTTGATAGCTTTGCGGCCGTTGGCGAATTTATGGTAGAAATTTGTGTTGTCATCTCCCTCAGTAAGCCATATGGCCCTGCTGCAGAGCCTCTAGCTTTCTTCTCTATCCTTCAGAATCTGTGATTGTTTGGCTATGAGGGAGTTGAACTGTTCTTTGCTTACTACGTTAGGGAAGATGCCATCAGTAGAGTCCTCGTATGCTGCAATGATCCTCTCAGCCTCCTTGAGAGTATGGTCATCGCGGACGCGCTTCTGGTGTGCCCAATGCTTGGATATTCACTTGAGTTAGTTTCCTAACAAAACCGACAGTATGGTCTTCATGTTCGCTAATGGGATTGTTCTGCCAATAATCGGTGACCAGATGAATGTAGGAGGGGTCCTTTAACCATGAGGAATTAAATTTGAAGGGGCTCTTTATCTTGTTGTAGGAGTCGACCGTCTCCAAGAAAATAGGGTGGTGATCCGAGATGCCTCCGGAACCGACCCATTGCCTTGTGCGCGGAAGTTTGTTATATAGAGATTCCTTAAGCAGAAACCTATCTAATCTTCTGGCCAAGCTCTGATTTCTGCTTCTATTGTTAGTCCAAGTGTGTTGTAGTCTAGCAGTGGGTATGTCTACCCAATGATGGTCCTCCAACAGATTGGATATAGTATCCGAGAAAGGGTCGACCTGGGCAGAGTGCCCCCATGATTCTCAAAAACCCAAGGTGAAATTTAAGTCACCACCGAGAATTATATTGTCCTCCTTTAATAAGTCCGATTCAAGTAGCGCATTCCAAAAGGGAGCCCTGTTAGAACATGGTCCATAAACGTTGATGACTCGTAAGTCCATTTCCATGGAGAGAACATAAACGTCCAGGCCGATGAAGCCTCTGCTGCCCCAAATGTTACGGATCTTGACTGCTCTGTTGTGTATCCCAATAGCTAATCCACCCGATCTCCCTGATGCGTCAATTGCATGAAAAGTCCAGTAAGGCATCCAGGAGTTGAGAGACTGGACTAGGGTGTCAGCAGGACAGAGGGTCTCTTGTAGAAGAATGATGTCAGGTTGAGATATGGTAAGCAATCTTCTGAGAGCTAGTTTTTTGGGGGAGCTAGCAAACCCCCTGCAATTGTAAGAGAGTACTTTCATGTAGGATGGGGGGCTGGGCCTTGCTTCGCTCTAAGGGCCCAGAGGATAGTTTGCTCTCGCCCAATGGCTACTTCAGCATCAACAGTGTGTCTGGCTTTTGTAATACGAGATGGACGACCCCGAGAATGCTTATGGGGGACAGGAGCAGATACGGTATCAAGACCAATAGCATCGATACCTCTATCTTTAGATCTGGATCTGAGGGAATATCGAGGGGATGCAGGGGGGGATAAGGCAAAGGAGGCGGAGATGGAGGAGGTGATCAAGGAGGGCGAACTCGGGGGAATGGCGGGAGATGGGGTCGGAATGGAGCAAATGAGAGAGGGAGGGGGAGGGGGAGCAGAGAGACCGAGGGGCGCCCCCGAGAGAAGCTCAGGTGAGCAGCTTGGTGGGCAAGTGCTCAGATGAGACGCAGAAACAACAGAAAATGATTTCGGATGTATATGAGGGGAGGAGGCATGCGAGACCGATGATCCATCGCCCAGCGGAATAGAGTCTTCGTGCACGGGGTCTGGCGCTATGCGAATAGAGTGTTCAACTGAGCTGCCCGGAGGATCGAGTGTAGCATCTGCGGCCAAATTATGCTCTGATAGAGGCTGCTCCGACTGTGGCCGAGCAGAATAGTGCGGGGGGTGTTCAGTAGTCTCATCCTGATAAATCTTCTTTCCCTTGTGAAGGAGTGGACAATCCCGGTATAGATGTCCAACTTGGTGACATCTGCGACATCTATACAGGATCCCTTCGTAATCAATAATCTGCTTGCGCGCCAAGTCCCGCCAGTGTATAGTAATATATTCTTGTAGACCACCCCTGGTGTCCAGGTTGATGAGAAGACGAGCATAAGTCATCACACCAGATTGGAGAAAGGATCTATCATAATCCAAGAAGGTACCCATTGCATTCCCAATTCTTCTGAAGATGTCTTCAGACCAAAACTGTAATGGGAGGCCTGGGAGCCGTACCCATATAGGCCCAATGCCAATCTGCTCAGATTCGGGGTCAAACATGGGAGTCCAGCGCTTAAGGAGAACTGGAGCATGTTCAAAATGCCATTGAGAGGATAAGACCCAATTAGTATGGTCGGCATGAACGAATTTTAAAGCAAACCATCCTCTTACTAAAATCTGAACAATGGGGGCGTCCTTCAGATGGTGTCCCCAAACTTCAGAAGTCCAGGCCTTCAAACGAGTAGCCGAGTATTTCCGTCCCCTGATGCGGCCCACCAGGACTCTGTCTGAATGATCCATGATATCGCCCCACTGGACGTCCTCCTCAAGTCTGAGGAAGATATCTTCTGCTTTGGTCTTGAAACATCTGTATTTCCTCTTAGGATCGGGAGCTGGAGATGAGCTCCGAGCTCGATTCGGTAGCGGGGAGGCACCAGAAACGGGTGGAGGGATAGTGTTAGGTGATGAGGGAACATCGTAGCCACCGGGGAAGCTCATCGGATCGGAGAGTGGAGGATTATGTGGGAGACTGCCAAGGAGAGGATCCGAAAACAGAGAGTCGGTGACAGGGTTTATGGGGGGCGGAATAGATGTAGATATCCACGAATCAGAAGCAGAAAAGGGGGCGGAAAGGGGGATAGGGGGAGCATATTCCACCGTAGATCCGAGGGTCGCCGGAGAAGGAGGCAGCGAAGAGAGAGCAAGCCTGGAAAGGGGTAGGTTCGGAAGAGTCGCAGGACATAGCCGCGACGGATCCCCGATGGAAATAGAAGCCAGATTATTTGAATGATGCGAGTTATACATACCATGAGAAACGGTAGGGGTGCGCCAGATAGAAACCCCTTCCAAAGGATCTACAGAGTAGTCGACAGCTTCATGTTCCTTCATAATGTCAGCAGGTTCCTGGGTAGCAGAGAATCAAAGAGCAGATATCAGGAGCCTAATGCAAATAAACAGGAACGACCAACAAAAATCGAGAGGAGGTAGGTACGCCCAGTGGTTGCAGATATCATTGGAGTCTCGCAGGCTCAGGAAAAACTGCAGAAGAAACCATAAACCCTAGCTAGCCAAAACCGTCGAGCTCGAAACCCCTTAGTTGCTTTTTTAATTTTATGTTTATGTTATATACCTTATACCTTTTGCTGCACATAAATTTTATTTCATATGTTATAATATTTACCACATAAATATAATGGTTATAGAATTGGTTATAAAATTGAGGTTTTTGTGATTTATAACAAATTTATAAGAAATGTTTTTGGTGACAAATAAATTTTGATGTAATTATGGTTAAAATTTTTTCTTACATATAAATTTTATTTCATATGTTATAATATTTACCACATAAATATAATGGTTATAGAATTCAGGTTTCTGTGATCTATAACAAGTTTATAAGAAAAATATTTGATGACAAATAAATTTT
Source organism: Pinus tabuliformis (assembly GCA_031772625.1). Classification (NCBI taxonomy): domain Eukaryota; kingdom Viridiplantae; phylum Streptophyta; class Pinopsida; order Pinales; family Pinaceae; genus Pinus; species Pinus tabuliformis. The sequence goes on along the minus strand of CM062818.1, from coordinate 1,255,260,813 downwards.
GATGTAATTATGTCACAAAATTTTTCTTATGAATATAATAATATTTAACTATTTAATTTAAATATAATTTTTTAAATATAATTTATTATATACTAGCCATTGCATTCAAAGATGAAAAAAAAAAAAAAAATTCAACACAAAAGCATATCTACATCTTTATGTGACACATAAATAAGCCATATTGATAAAGCAAACACGAGAAATGGGGCGTGAAAATGAGGAAAAGACACAGAAAATGAATAAAACCCTAGTTGAAATAATGAAATGTTAGAAACATTTGGCTGAGCTCTATTTGGAGTCCAAGTCCCTGAAACCCTCGAACAAGCGGAAATGAATAGTTAAGAAGGAGCAACATACGAGAGCGCACAATGGAATTTCTTGCAACAACCTCCACAGAAACAGATTCAACGCCGATGATACGCCAGGTATTCAAGTCGCTAAAGCTGCTAAACGTTCAGTTGGAGGATAAATTTCCAAAGGAACTGGTGGGACTGCATTACGATGCTTTGACATACAATTTGCATTACGACTTGAGAAGAAATACCAAGCCGCTGTCGTGCTCGCCGTTAAGATTTGGATGAGTGCCTACCGGCCTGCTTGCACATGATTCTGTAGAACAGACAACATCGTTGCACGGATTTTCCACTTGGTTGGCGTTTATTATTTCAAAGGACAGGTGTCAAATTCCAGTTGAAAGAAGAGGATGAAACGACGATTGGTGGGGATGAGTAGTGCCTGCAAATCCCAAACCCCATAGAGAAAAACGCCTTTCGGTCTAATTGTAAACATGTATATATATTAGTATACGATGAGTTTTTTTAAGGTGGGTTTGTTTTGCATAAAAATAATGATACATGGTCAATGCTAATGTGAATTTATAATATGTTAAAAGTCAATTTCATATATATATATATATATATAATTTCATATTGCTATGGAAAATCAAGAAAAAGTGCTTTGACAAAATAAATCACCAAATTGGTTTACTAAGATATTTTTGAATCGAAAGGTATATAGAAAAGCGAGAAGAGTAGCAAGACTATAATCAATATGCAAGAAAAAGCATTCAAGACCAACTAATTGAAGCGACAACTCTAAGAGGCATAACAAAAGATATGTGAAGACATAATCATAAACCATGTCAAGAGCGAGGAGGGTAGAAGATAAACACTAAGAATATGTTAACTCTCCACCACCCAAATGGAAAAAATAAATAGAGGAATTCTCTAATATTATAAGTGGGGGCCCCTTCATTTGGTCCAAATGTAGGGGAACGATTGGTGGGCCAACAAATGGCGACTCACTCGGCAAACAAGTTATCTCTTGTAAAATGATCTGAAATCTATAAAAAGCAAGGAGTGAATATTAGATGATGTGGAATGCTAGCCCACAAATAACCTGGAATGTCTCATTCCTAATATATATGAACCACACTTGAAAATATTCAATATGTTGAAAGCATTTCCAGCACAATTCAAAAACAAGTTGAAATGTAAACCCCTAAGCAAACGGTGCTTTGAGAAGAGAAAGTCACCAAATTGGTTTACCAAGATAATTTTGAATCGAAAGGTATATGAAAAAGTGAGAAGAATAGCAAGGCTCGAACCAATATGCAAGAAAAATCAATCAAGACCAACAAATCGAAGTGACAACTCTAAGAGGCATAGCAAAACATATGTGAAGACATAATCGTAAACCATGTCAATAGAGTTTAGAAGCCGAACACTAAGAATAGGTTAACTCTCGACCACCCAAATGAAAAAAATAAATAGATGAATTCTCTAATGTTATAAGTGGGGACCCCTTCATTTGGTCCAAATGTAGGGAAATTATTGGCAGGCCAACAAATGGTGACTGACTGGGTGAACTAGCTATCTCTAGAAAAATGATCCGAAACCTATAAAAATCAAGGAGTGAATATTAGATTATGTAGAATGCTAGCCCACAAATAACGTGTAAAGTCTCATTCCTAATATATATGAACCATAGTTGAAAATATTCAATACATTGAAAACATTTCTAGCATAATTCAAAAACAAGTTAAAATGTAAACCCATAAAAGTAATCAGTAAACTTTATTGCTAATGGGATTAGGGAAGTAGAAGGCAACCAAGAAAATCATAGTTGTTAATTAAAATTTGATACCACAAGCATGGCCAGTGTTTCTACTAGGAAGCTATAGGCTTAATATGGATGCCTTTTAACCCAATGAGATAACCATATCCCATTTATTAGATACAATTCAGAGTTGTTGAGAGCATTTATTTTAATTTAGAAATTAAATGAAGGTTTTTGTCCTAGCTTGGTAACTAGATAATGATAGTGCCATTCACAAGATCTAAAAAAGAGTAAACAATATGGTTCATGATGAAGCTTCTTGCCTTTTAGTCTTATGACCAAAATATTTTATACTGGTCTAGTCCCCAATAGCAGTAGCACCACTTTGGTTAGGACTTGTGACCATCTTAGGTCCACTCCTAATGATACATCATATACTTTAGTTAATGCTTTTATGTTTAAATAAACTCTAATTATAATTAACCTTTAATGGGTTACTTAATAGAACAAGGGATGATGTGAACAGTTTCAATTGACTAATCTTTATTGGCCCATCTTGCTACCCTAAAGACTTATTTTAAAGTAAACCATCATGACAAGATTTTATTCTTGGATTTAAGACAAAGCTTTCAAACAATGCTGTAAAGATTAAGACAAGCATCAAGTATTGTCTAATAATAAATTTATAAAATCAGAGACTTAACCTATCATTGGGGTTGAGTGTGAGCATAAGAAAAACATCTTTGCATAAAATATTTCCTTAAATATAATATTTCATTTATGTATCATAAAGGATAGAATGATTTCCCAATAATCATGCCAAGCAGAAACTAAAAGTGTTAAGATATACCCCATTCAAACCAAGGAGGGAAGAACTGGGTAACGTACAAGTATGAAATTAAGCAAGGAAAACAAAAGCTTGAAAATAGGATAAAATAAATGAGCATTCAACAATGTATAAATTAAATTACAAGAGAATAATGATAGAAAGGAATTAAAATATAGCGGTAATATGAAATTTTGGAAAACTCATATATTTTATTCCCTTTAATATTTAACCCCTTTTACAAATATACACTTGGCCTTAAAATTCAGACATCATGTGAGATGTTCATGATTTAATATTTTATTACACAAAAATAAGATCAATTCTAAACTAAACAAATCTAAAAGCAAATGAGTAGGTATGATGTTAATTCAAAACTAAGGAGAGACATACTGCATTATATATGAAATGAAATAAAAGTTTATGATATTATTTCACTAAATGTATTCTTATTTGTTAATCTTAGGATAAATTCACATTAAGAATACAAGGAGCAAAAGTAACAAAGCTAAGCAACCTCCCCTAACAATGTCATAATGATGGCTTGTGTCTAGCTCATGCTTTTCATACCTACATTTTTTAAGCAAGCAAAAGAAAAAAAAGTCAAATAAAGACTAATTTACTCCTAAACCTACCCTAAGATGATTAATGGTCATAATCTCAAGTAAGTTCATGTTTCTAATGTAACCATAGAAACAACTTCAATCTTGCAACAACAAAGAGATCCCCAATTACTAAATTGAATTGGAGTGTCGTAAAATAAAAAATAAACAAATCATGCTTACTTGGAAAGTCTTCATTGAAAAACAAGGCAAGTATGATCTTACCATTTTCGAAGAACTTTGCTTGATAAGGTTTCTCAAGACAATCTCCAATCATATCCTGATAAGTACCAATATTAACATTGAATTGTTTAAAAGATTTTGGAGATGCATATGACCCATGCTCGTGACGATTAAAATCTGGTAAAATAATCTTGGTACCATCATTAAAATTCATTTCAAAGATCACATCAAGAGAATAAGAATCTGTCAAAGACGTTAATTGAAGTGTTCTATGCTGTTAGGTCCCTATAATACTAGTATATCTCCCCATTGTTATTGTCACTGTAGGCCCCTTTTTGTTATTTTTGTGCCCATGTAGTCCCCATATTGTTGTTATTGTGCGCCATAGAAGGCCACTAATGTTATTGTTGTGCTCTTACATTACTATTGTTATGTTGGCTCTGATTATATTGTGACCCCTTAGGCTCCTATATATAGAAAGGAGGTTTTGTCATTTGAATCATCTAATAATTGTTCATTTGCATTATGTATAGAAGGTTTCCCCCTCAAAGAGGCTAATTTTGAAGTCATTGATCTACCTCTTCTTTTGTTTTATGAGTTGGTTGCATAACATTTTATATAGAAAAATCGAAAACTACTCAAGCATTGAGGACAACACTTTTTTAAAGGAGAGGGGCATGTTAGGTCCCTATAATACTAGCGTATTCCCTCATTTTTATTGTTAGTGTAGACCTCTTATTATTATTGGTGTGCCCATGTAGTCCCTATATTGTTACAATTATGCCCCATAGAAGCCCACTATTGTTATTGTTGTGCTCTTACAGTACTATTGTTATGTTGGCTCTCATTATATTGTGACCTCTTAGACTCCTATATATAGAAAGGAGGTTTTTTCATTTGAATCATCCAAGAATTGTTCATTTGTGTAATGTAAAGAAGGTTTCCCCCTCAAAGAGGTTGATTTTGAAGTCATTGATCTATCTCTTCCTCTATTTTGTGAGCTGGTTGCATAACATATTCTCTTGATAACTATTGTCAAAACCACATGCTTCAAAAATTAATAATTTGAGGCGAAGAAACCAAATTAACCAATCCTTTTAGACCATAATCACTTGATACAAATATATTGTGATTAATATCTTGATGAGAACCAATAATCATATTTAACTGATTATCATCTTCAATCTCAAGATTGATTATGATGGACACAAGATTCTTTGTTAAATATGGGTTGGTCAAGATCAATAGAAGAGACACTTTGAGACAAATTTGAATCATTACTTAACCCCCCTACTGATAAAGAATGGGAATGGATATTATCACTAGGAGATTATAAATTGAGATTTCAGACTTATGATTAGGGATTTCTATTTCATCATCTAGCAAATCATCATCATAATCATCACAACTAACTTCCCTCTCTTGAACATCATAAAAAATATCAAATCCATTAACATCGACAAATGGATATGCAAGAGACTCCTTAACATATTGATTGTTTTCAATCTCAACTTCATGAACAAGATCTAATTAAACCTCATGAGGTTCACCTTGTTGACTTGCAAGATTTTTTTCTTCACTTAAATCTAAAATAGTTAAATAGAAGTTCAAGAATGAAGATAAAATGAAGCGTTATTACATGTATTAGGATTCATAAACAAATCATGATACATGAAATAGCGACTAGCAGAGTACATGTGATTTTTATGAAAAGAAAATCTACCAGTATATTATTAGTCAAACTTTGGTTAATAGATAAGTCTTCCACTAGAATAGTAGGGACTAGTTCTACATTATCCTCGAAACATCATGGACATGATCACTGTTCAAATCTAGATTTTCATTTGCTGAGTTTTCCTCTTGACAACCTACATCCAAAGGGTTTTCACAAATAATTTCTAGTCAATATTTACAACCTAAATTAATTTTAGATTCCTTCAATAGTGGAAGATAAATTCTTGTTATAAGTGATTATGAAGGGATTTTGGATTTATGAGGTACCACTAAATATTCTAAGGCAAGATCATAATTGACCATAGGCTTAAAATCCATGTTCTTTTCTTTATTTTGTTTATTACTAGAAATAACAAGATTAGGAAACACAAGGTTATCTTGTGCCTAGGAGGTAAATCTTTCAAATGAAATCTCTAGTGAAGTACAAAAAGCTAGAAGAAAACTCTTGCAATGATTCTTTTTCATACATAGTCAGACAACTAATTTCTAAACACAATGAATCATAATCATAATCTTGATTTGCATTAAGAAATACTTCACTGAAATGTTTCCACAAATGAACAGATTTAGGTGGCAATGCTTTGAACCAATTTATATTTCTCCACTGCAGAGTAAGAGTAAACAACATGCATAACTCATCATTAGTGAAATCCCCAAAAGATATACATTTAAATGGAAAATGACAAAGATATACAAGAGAAGAAATGGAATCCTCACCATCGAATCTTAGCTTTGACAAGTGGTTGACTATCCTTTTGGAAATGCTCCTAGTTGGCCGACATGAATTAAAAGCATGCCCCAAAAGAGAAGTTGGAAAGAAACCATGAACAATTGAAAGCATTGAAAAATTAATATTCAATTAGCTTGTAAGTCAAGATTCTGTTATAATGACACTCAAAGGAAGAAAAATAAATCTAGAATTACTACAGGTTGGGGAATGAATGATTTAGCTATTAATTTTCGTGAGGTCCTCTTTCTAGCACCATTTTATTGATGTGATTTTTATGCACCCTAGTCAACAAGGAGGAACTGACCCAGAATTAAGCTCTTTAATAGCCTAAGCCATTTGGAGTAGTCACCCTTTACGGTTTTGTTGGCTCCATTGGTCTTGGATCCTTTTATCTTACGAAGAAGCGCATTTGGGGAAACTAACTCTAATCTAAACTATGATTATTCTATACAAACATAAGACTAATCTATATTCCGTTATGGTTAATCTAAACAAAGGGTGACTAATGAGGTTAACTATACAAGTGAAACAATGAACTTCAAATAGTCTAAACCGATATTGTAATTGATAGAAAAAGACTATATGTTTCACCATTAGGCTATTAAGATATACTAATTCAATATTATTTATAAATTAAAATTAAAAATAGAAAATATAAACCAAAATTCTTCTATAGAATAAGATTAGAGAATTAGAAAGTGAATACTATAATACAAAAATGAAACTATTAATGATTATATGCTACAAACTATACAAATGTACATATGTAGAAAAGAATAATGATGGGTAATGTAACTGGCAGAAGCTGAAAATGTACTAATTTATGTAACTTGCACAAATGGAAAGTGTATTAATTTTGGGAATGATATTTAAAAATAGGACCTAATTCTATCTCTACTTGTAACTACAAATGATAATTAAAATTGATTCTTGATGCATAGATAAACTATGCTATCTTAAGAATTTTACATCAAGAATCAATGCAAAACCTAACTAACTTCCGATAATTATTACTACTCGGCGAGGCTAATAAAAAAGGAACAACTCTAAATGATCTCTTTAAAGATTCTCACCTTAATTGTGAGCTTATGAATACAATCAATGAACTTTTGGTTCAAGTAATGATAGGAATGAAAAGACCATTATAGTTCCAATATTAACTTCTACTGATAAACTGAAAAATGACATTTTCTGTTATCACAACCGTTGAATCCTATCACAATAGTTAAGACAAATTAAATACTAGGATCAATTACTAATCTTAGGATAAAGATCATTAAAAGAAGATACTATTCTCATTAAACAACTATAAATTGAAGAAATACTTTGTCAAATAAATGTAATAAAAACAAGTTTGTCAAATAAATGTATTAAAAATGCTTGTTTGTTGAATAAATCCAATCATTAAAGAAACAATAATTCCCTTCTAAATCTTGTAAGCTTCACCACAAAAGATTAAAAAAATGCCACATATGATCATGAAAGCAACGAAATGCAAGAAAACCAATTAGATTTAACCAAATGAACGAAATGTAATAAAACCAATTAGATTCAACGAAATGAGAACTTTTATTAACATGTATTCACATTCGTCATATAAATTGGCATTTCTTTTTCCAAAACTTCCCTCCTTAGATACCACCTAATAGCTCTCGAAGTTTAGAAACACATTCCTCCTCTATCCTACTAATATCAAATCACTGGTTCCTCCCTCCCAGCACTGTCCATACATTTATAAACTAATAAAAGCCTAGAAGGAACGCAACAGATCACATTCAAATATGTTTGGTCGTTCTGTCAGTTAATAGTAAGACCTGAACATCACTCGATGTAGACTGCAATTTTTCCTGCAAAAGAACCACTATTTTCTCCCGAAGTATACATTAGATTGTGAAAATCCTCACGAGACAGCAAATTGGGCCTGTTCTGAGAAAAGCCTATGTTTCAGATTTCTTAGATTCATCCCTGTTTAACCAGTAATTGAGCCTAAAGTTCATTTATCCTCTCTAATTTTGCAGTTATGTTCTATTAAAAACTAGATAATGACTAAAAATCTAATGAAACCAAAAAATTAAATTAATATACAACTGAATCAAATGAAATGAAGGGAATGTGATAATGGTGGATCAGAATCGTGAAAATCTTGTAAAAAATGGTTGGACTGACGTTCTATGGATTGATGGCATTCTTTATTAATATACTAGCATTTGCACCAGATGTTGCAAAGGAAACGCCATAAGGCATAAATTGACAAAAGAAAATAAAGCAAAAAATACTTTGATAAAGAATAAAAATATATTAAACATTGAAATCAATGCCCCATTAACTGGAACCGCTTTAGTATATTGCTGGTTTTACCCATAAATTGTAGGCTTCACAAGCTGAAGATCAGATTAAACTTTGGGGAGGTTCAGTAGATTCAATTAAAAACAGTTTAAGGAAGGTAGATAAAGCAAACCCTTTATAATTTACTATGTGATATCTTGTATTATACAGAGATGTTTATTGTTCAGAAGATTAATCCTCTCATGTTATATAGAGATGTTTATTCACAAGATTAATCTTGTGGCAGGACACTGATAGAGATGATAGAGAGCAGTTATCTTCTGAAGTATGAAATGAGGATTGCTACATTGTTACTCTGAAGTGATGCATGTACTCTAATCCATCCACATCACTAGTTTCGGCAGATAATAGGCATTTTTAAGTGTATTTGAAGAGGACAATGACTTCATGGTGAATTTGATTATGGTGTCTTCTTCCACAATCAAGGACAAAAAAAGTCATTTTTTCAAGCTGCATTCAATTGTCTAGACAAATTTTTAATTCCCTCATTCGTTGTTTTCGTGGAATCACCCTGTTCTTTTATTGTAGGCTTTGACTTTTATAAATGTTGATTAATGGTATTCTATTTTCCATAGCGTCATGTGATTTTCAGGTGATGTTAAAAATATACAATCTTCTACCACATTCAAGGGCATGGAGAGTCATTTTGTCAAGCTGCACTGACTTGTCTATGCAATTGTTTAGTTCCCTCATTCATTATCTTCATGGAACCACCCTGTTCTTTTATTGGAGACTGACTTTTACAAATGCTGATTAATGGTTTTCTATTTTCCCTAGCATTACGGGACTATCAAGTGATGTTTAAAAATATACAAATAGAAGGAAAACTTCACCATGTTTATGTAAATTTAAAGCATAGGACATATTTAAATGTGAAAATTATTTTTGTTTGTTTGTAGGGTTTAATCTTTATCAGGTTCTAGGTTTAAATTTCTTGGTGAAGGGTTGAGGATTGAAACTCTCCTATGGAACATCCAAACTCGATCAAACATTAGATACTTTTAGTGACAACATCACACAATTGAATAGATTATTCTTCCATCCAACATAAAGCTCAACCGGACATGAAACTGGCCCAACCTAAACTCAACCTTCAACTTAATAAAAATATAAATAACAAAATTCAGATAGCTAAGAAGAAAAGGACTACTAAAGCGTGTATAAATAAAAAGGTATTAAAACTCTATAAACTCTATTCAAATAGTGTTTATATTTTAACTTCAAATAGCAAAGTAGCATAATTAATCTGTTCACGTACCTTGGTATCGTTTCTTGCCTCTTGGTTGATTCTTCGGCTTTTACGTTGTGTGGGGGCACATTTTGATGTTGTTCACCACATCTACTCTACTTTCTACTTGACTCGAACCTATGTCTGATGAAATCTTCCTCTATTGGTGTTTTATCTTCTTGAAACATCTTAGTTATCTTGTTTTTCCCCTAGGGCTTGAATTGTTGGACAGATCTTTTCCAAATGAATCCAATCTCATGTTTCTTCCCACATTGTTGGACAGATCTTCTCTGGATATAAGCAATGTCATGTTTCTTTTGCTAAATTGTATTCTAATAGCGTCTTCGAGCCTTCCAATACCATGTTCTTGATTAATGGAATCATCTTTGGCAAATGATTTCATGGGTTTGCTTTTCATAAATCTCGGAATTTTATCTCTCTAAATCTTGTGAATAGTCATATGCTTGTCTGGAAGATTAATCCATGCACATCTACATATTAACCAATTCAGACTTTCAAACTCTAAAACTGTGGATGGCCAATAAGATCCAGTCTGATCACAATGCTTTGAATCTAAACAGATTTCCCTACAGACAAGCCACCTCTTCAGTCTTAAATAAGTGCCGAACATATCTTCTTTAGACAAATCCAATGTCATGTTTCTTCCTAGATTGCCTTACAGATCTTTTCTAGACAATCCAACGTCATGTTTCTTCATATTTCTTACCACACACAAGGCACCTCTATATATTTAAATAGGTTCAGTGGGTAGTTATAAGTCAAGGAAAAGTGTGTTGAGCTCAGGATAAATAATATTCAAACTGCCCTATTTTCCTCAATAAATTTGGCCTTAAATCTAGTTTGAATTATGACGGAAGTCAAAGTTCTATTTATTGAAGGTGAACTTTCCCCGTGGAATTTATTTTTGGAGTTCTGGCTGATTATCTCTTTTCAAATAAACAATAATAAAGAGTGGAACTTTTGACTCGTGGAAAAACAAAACTCACCAAAAATGAGGCGATATGAGTGCTGGATATCAAACATGGATCTCAATATAATTTCATTGCATCGACCTAGTTGTTAAGTTACCAATGCTGTGATTCTGTACACGTTTCTCGTTTATTGGTAAATAATACATTTCTCCACCAACCTCTTTTTGTTGTCAATGAAACCATAATGTTTCTTGGAGAAATAATCTCTGTTACCTACCTGAGATAAAAAAAAATTAAACCCAGATTTGGCCACTGCAACAAAGTAAGTCATTTTCCCTTAATGTTATTGTATTCTCTAATTATCATTTGTTTTTGGTTAATTTCTTTTCAGGTCGTTGCATTTGTCAACTAGGTTCATTTATTGAGAGGATTAGAAATATATCATTTTTTTTATCAGAGTATTGATTTAGGCTTGTTTCTTCATTAAATTTTATTTATTTCTAAGCTAATTGGACCACTCACTAGGTTTTTTTTTAATGAAGTTTAGATTTGCTTCCTTTGGAGTATACCTTCCCACCTAGATCTAGATTGGCACTCTCTCCTCAGTCTACCTATTTCAATTTTGAATTGATTTGGAACCCTTGTTTCAATAAAAAGACTTCATCGGATCTAATCCATGGATCTCGGCATTCCCACTAAAAGATTTCACTGAATTTCTTTCAGGTCAGTTAGTTTTGTATTAGTTCTATTTTTTTAACATTCATTTGTCTCTTACCTCACAACTTTTTAGCTTTGTTATTCTCTTCCATTACTAGCTTTCTTGAACCCAACATCCACTTTTCTCTACGATTTAGCCTATCACTGGCCACATTACCCCTCTATCGCTGCTCCTGCAGATCAAGATCTTATGCTGTTCACGGTATCTAAAAGTACAGGTCATGCAGGAAGTCAGATTGGGTAAGTAATGTTGATTCTTTTACAATTATATGCAATTTGCTGTGCTACCTCTTCTTTCTCACTTTAACTTGAATGTTGGCAGACCTTGTACTCTGTTTCTCTGGATCTGTATGTGTATGCTTGTTTTTGTGTGCATGTGTGTACTCAATGGCTTGGAGTTTGACTGGTACTTATGCATGTCATGTAAGGTATGCATATTTCAAATGGGTCTATCTGTCTGTTGAAGTAGGGACATCAATGAATGGTGGAACTGAGTTGATGTCTCTACTTTAAATGGGTGAAATGAAAATACTTGGCAAAATGGACTAATTACTCTTACTCTGGCCGTCTGTATCAATGCAACATTTGCAGGGCTAAAATGTGAAGGAAAGGAGGATGAAGATTGCGAGAAGTTATTGAAGAGCAATGGAATCATCACACACAGTGGGATGCATTTTGGTGCACCTCAAACTTATGTGAGGTTGAGTATTATTGACAGAAACCAAATCTTCAATCTTCCGCTTGACAGGCTCTCAACTATTCATGGATGATTAGATGAATCGCTCAATCAGTGATGCGAGATCAACTATATTCCTTTTCAATGTTTACAACTACAAATACAGTAGTATCTTTAACTAGAAGGCTGAGCGACCATGGCAGGATGATACAAGGCTTTACAAAAGTTTATCCACCAATTCTACAAGCAAATTCCCAAATCAGCGTTCTTTTCTCGGTTCTGTTCCAAATAATCTTTATATGTATGTGCACCACCTGCTCATAAAAAATCATTCTCAAGATCGTGGAGGGCCTTCCTCCTCTTTGTTGAAAAAAGAATTAATGTCACTCACTATAGCAATTGAACTTGAAACCACTGCCAGAAAAATCATGAACAATGCAATAAATATCTCCTTCCTGGTTGAGATTCCATGGGTGTCTCCGCAATTAAAAAATAGTTGAGGTTAGAAGTTACATACAAGCCAGGTGAAAGAAGAAACCAGAAATGAAAAACAACTTTTTTTCTACCTGAGAGCAACGGGAGCTGGGAAGATGAACCCAATAAAAACTGCTGGTGTGGCCCCTGTGAATTGAAATGCATCCCAGATACTTGGTATGAATGATGCCCCAAGGAAAATGATTCCAATTAACCCAGCAGTGATCAAAATGAAACTCTTATTATCCAAAACAAGATGCTTTTTCACTGGAAAGACAAGCCCATCAAGATTAAGTCCCAGGGCAAAAAAAATGAGAGGAAAGACCAGCATCAGATGTACAACATAGGTCACACGAACAATGTCATTCAGCACAACACTATAGGGACCTCCCAAGTTGGTGTCAAAATTGGCCAGGACATCATCCATGGTCTGGTCTCCAAATAGAAGAAAGCCAAAAAAGCTTGTACTTATGTATACAATTGAGCACGTTGCCAATGATGTGCGAACAATGGGTTGCATTTCTGAAGGGTCCTCAAGTTCATTGTATATGGAATGAACTACATGGCGCAAAGACATCACAATTCATTATAACATAATTTTAAATGCAAATTCAACTAATGAACTCTAAGATACTACACTGCAGGACCAGAGATGGAGGAAAATAATCCATACCATTGTAATGACAGATGTAAGCAGTCACAATAACTGGTACCACAGTGAAAAGCTTCAAGAACGAAGTAAAATCCACAATATCTGGTAACAATCTTGGTGCTTTGACGGTGCCACTGAACAACTTTACAATCACAATACCAGCCGTAATCACAACAAAAACAACAGCAAGTGCAACTGATAATGCAGAAGTGAATTTCAAAGAATCTGCAAATTCATGGAAATGAACACATCAATATAGGCATGAAGATTTGAACATTACAACTCCTAAGGAATAACCCATGATCCACATCCTTGAATGTATATGTCATATGCCATTTCTAACAGGGCAACATGAAAAGTCAGACAAATCGTTAAGCAGATGCCATCAGTATGTGACATTCGCAAGATATGTTGAATCCCCTCATATAATTACAACAGTTTCTAGACATTTAAATCCCTGAAAAGGCCCAAATGAAATATGATATATCTGGTTCAAGACCTTTGGCGTGCATGATCATGACCATCTTGTAAGCTTCATTAATCCTCCCAGCACTACCAAGTGCATATATAACAGCATTGTAAGAAGACACATCAAAATCCAACCCAGAAGCTCTCAGTTGATCACAAGCTTCCAAAGCTTCAACATGCATCCCCACTGCAGAAAATATTGTCATTCTCAAGGCCTGAATACCATGTGGAAGCCCACTTTTACGTGCAACATCGAGTTGCTCTACTGCCTCTCTTGGAATGCCTCCTCTCTTCAGAAGAATGCCCAGTGTTTTGTATGTATTCTCATTCGGTGAAGCCTTTAGTTTTAACATTTGATGAAAAACTTCAGCAGCCTCTCTCAATCTTCCATCTGCAATGAACAGGCTAATGACACTATTAAAATAAAGAACGTTAGTAAGAAATCCCGATTCTAACATTTCCTTTGCAATTTCAGTGGCTTCATTAAGCCTTCCATTCTTTTTGTATAAGGACAATATCATGGAAAAAGAGAATTCATTTTCCTACTGCTTTCCCTTCAAGACTTTGAACACTTCTTGTGCTTCAGTCACCATATCAATGCGAGCATAAAGGTCAAGCGTACAGCCTGATAAAAAGGCATCTGGCTCAACACCCAATTCCTGTATGCATTTGTATGTTTCTTGTCCTTCCTTCAAAAGACCACGTTTACTATAAACCTTAATCAAAGAACTATACACCACAGAGTTCCCTGCAAAACCAGCATTTTGCATTATTTGAAAGTAACGTACAGCTTCTTCCACACATCCAGCTTCAACAAATGAATTTATCAAGGCACCATAAACAAAAACATCTGGCTCCACACCTGCGTTAACCATCTTTTCAAACGTTTTCTCTACCTCTGCAGCTCGACCCAATCTTCCATAGGCGGCAATAACAACACAAAATGATGAACAGTTAGGCACAAACCCTGCTGCCCGGATGAAACTATTCGATGCAGCTCAAATGTTTTCTCTGCCTCTGCAGCTCGACCCAATCTTCCATAGGCGGCAATAACAGCACAAAATGATGAACAGTTAGGCACAAACCCTGCTGCCTGGATGAAACTATTCGATGCAGCTCGACCCAATCTTCCATAGGCGGCAATAACAACACAAAATGATGAAAAGTTAGGCACAAACCCTGCTGCCCGGATGAAACTATTCGATGCCAAATGAACTGCCCAAACCGTGTGGGCAACCCTTTTGAATCAACGATCAACGGCTGAAATTGTTGCAATCGTCTAACATATAATCGTGTGGCTTACAAGATGACAGGTAGGCAGAGAGGGGAGTTGATCTCAGGCAAGCCTCTTCTAACTGTCCACTACACCTAACTAATCTGACCAGTTTTTATATTCTATTATAAATTCATATTCTTATTAATAAAAAAAAAGTTATATAAAGTGCAAGATAAAACCGATTAATCCAAACAAACACATCAATCACGGTTGTGTTTAATATTTACTGCCAGAGAAGATTTCCTTTAGAGATCTAAGTTACCTGTGCCGATTTGATACTTGTAACAGAGAACTGATCAATCGGTTTTGAGTCCTGACAATTTCTCTCTGTTTCTTCTTCCTCTGTAGCTTTGCCCTGAAATTCAATGTAGAAGTAGAGATCAACATTTCAATTATTTTCCATAATAAGATGCTTTTGCACATGGTAAGTGGACTGCTCCATCTCAACATCATATGTTGTATTCCACCTTTGTATTTTATGTATTGAATGCACATTGGCATTCTTCCTACTAAAGATAATGGATGAGCCACCACCAAACACGGAACCAGTAATGCCCTATTTCAGAATGCCTTTAAAAAAGAGAAAAAACAAGAATTTAGTAAAGAACATACCAGAGTGAGTGGATTTCAGGCTCATGAAGAGCAACGCACTGCTCAGATAGGTCCGAAGCGAAGATATGCATTCATGTCCTCTGTTTCAGTGGTCTCCAGTGTCCACCCTGTAATCTGACAAGCCTCTTCCAAGTGTCCGCTACACCTAACTAATCTGGCCAGCTTTTATAGTCTATTATAAATTCGTATTCTTATTAATAAAAAAAAGATATATTTAGTGCAAGATAAAATGGATTAATCCATACAAACACATCAATCACGGTTGTGTTTAAAATTTACTGCCGGAGAAGATTTCCTTTAGAAATCGAAGTTACCTGTGCCCACTTGATACTTGTAACAGAGAACTGATCAATCGGTTGAGCCTTGACGCTTGCTCTCTGTTTCTTCTTCCTCTGTAGCTTTGCCCTGAAATTCAATGTAGAAGTAGATATCAACATTTCAATGATTTCCCATAATAAGATGCTTTTACACATGGTAAGTGGAATGTTCCACCTCATATCATATGTTGTATCCCACCTTTGATTTCTGTATTGACTGCACATTGGCATGATGGATGGAACCCCACCAAACACAGAACCTGTAATGCCCTATTTCATAATGCCTTTAAAAAAAGAGAAAAAACAAGAATAGAATAAAGAACATACCGGAGTGAGTGGATGTCAGGCTCATGAAAAAGCAAAGCACTGCCCAGTTAGGTTCGAAGCGAAGATATTCATTCATGTCCTCTGTTTCAGTGGTCTCCACTGTCCACCCTGTAATGCAATACAAAAGCAAAGATCAGCCATCGAGTTCCTTCACATGCATATAGGGAGTTTTCTTTACCTGTCCCCGATATCCCAGGAGCACATTACCGCCTTATTTGGGATACCCCAAGCAATTCAATCGATTATTTGTCTGCCAAGAAGTCATAATTATGGTAGCATTTACAGCTGACTAGCTACAGGCAATAAGCTTGCATGAGCTGAGAATGAAACCCGAGGTAAGAGTCAATGCAAAGGGAAGAAAGAACTGAGAGCACCATCTGAGAGGGCTGAATTTGTTCTCCACACTAGAGCTTTTCATCTTCTTGGTAATATGATGAGTCCTGCCAATTGCTCTCTGTTTCTTCTTCCTCTGTAGCTTTGCCCTGAAATTCAATGTCGAAGTAGAGATCAACATTTCAATTATTTTCCATAATAAGATGCTTTTACACATGGTAAGTGGACTGCTCCATCTCAACATCATATGTTGTATTCCACCTTTGTATTTTCTGTATTGAATGCACATTGGCATTCTTCCTACTAAAGATAATGGATGAGCCACCACCAAACACGGAACCAGTAATGCCCTATTTCAGAATGCCTTTAAAAAAGAGAAAAAACAAGAATTTGGTAAAGAACATACCAGAGTGAGTGGATTTCAGGCTCATGAAGAGCAACGCACTGCTCAGATAGGTCCGAAGCGAAGATATGCATTCATGTCCTCTGTTTCAGTGGTCTCCAGTGTCCACCCTGTAATCTGACAAGCCTCTTCCAAGTGTCCGCTACACCTAACTAAGCTGGCCAACTTTTATATTCTATTATAAATTCGTATTCTTATTAATAAAAAAAAGATATATTTAGTGCAAGATAAAATGGGTTAATCCATACAAACACATCAATCACGGTTGCGTTTAAAATTTACTGCCGGAGAAGATTTCCTTTAGAAATCGAAGTTACCTGTGCCCACTTGATACTTGTAACAGAGAACTGATCAATCGGTTGAGCCTTGACGCTTGCTCTCTGTTTCTTCTTCCTCTGTAGCTTTGCCCTGAAATTCAATGTAGAAGTAGATATCAACATTTCAATGATTTCCCATAATAAGATGCTTTTACACATGGTAAGTGGAATGTTCCACCTCATATCATATGTTGTATCCCACCTTTGATTTCTGTATTGACTGCACATTGGCATGATGGATGGAACCCCACCAAACACAGAACCTGTAATGCCCTATTTCATAATGCCTTTAAAAAAAGAGGAAAAACAAGAATAGAATAAAGAACATACCAGAGTGAGTGGATGTCAGGCTCATGAAAAAGCAAAGCACTGCCCAGTTAGGTTCGAAGAGAAGATATTCATTCATGTCCTCTGTTTCAGTGGTCTCCACTGTCCACCCTGTAATGCAATACAAAAGCAAAGATCAGCCATCGAGTTCCTTCACATGCATATAGGGAGTTTTCTTTACCTGTCCCCGATATCCCAGGAGCGCATTACCGCCTTATTTGGGATACCCCAAGCAATTCAATCGATTATTTGTTTGCCAATAAGTCATAATTATGGTAGCATTTACAGCTGACTAGCTACAGGCAATAAGCTTGCATGAGCTGAGGATGAAACCCGAGGTAAGAGTCAATGCAAAGGGAAGAAAGAACTGAGAGCACCATCTGAGAGGGCTGAATTTGTTCTCCACACTAGAGCTTTTCATCTTCTTGGTAATATGAGGCTCTTTCGACAGATCAAAGCTTAGACCCTTCATTCTAAGCTCCTGAACACATCTGCTCAGAGCTCTGGAATCGTTTATATCCTTGTGCAACATCTTCATAACTTTTCTTTTGAGAATGAGCTTGTACTAAATGGCACATATGAGAACCAGAGACGTAATGCCAGACAAGGTAGAAGGAATCAGTCGATTATTTGTCTGCCAAGAAGTCATAATTATGGTAGCATTTACAGCTGACTAGCTACAGGCAATAAGCTTGCATGAGCTGAGGATGAAACCCGAGGTAAGAGTCAATGCAAAGGGAAGAAGGAACTGAGAGCACCATCTGAGAGGGCTGAATTTGTTCTCCACACTAGAGCTTTTCATCTTCTTGGTAATATGAGGCTCTTTCAATAGATCAAAGCTTGGACCCTTCATTCTAAGCTCCTGAACACATCTGCTCAGAGCTCTGGAATCGTTTATATCCTTGTGCAGCATCTTCATAACTTTTCTTTGGAGAATGAGCTTGTACTGAATGGCACATATGAGAACCAGAGATGTAATGCCAGACAAGGTAGAAGGAATCCACCATCTATTACAAGTATGGGCATTCTCCTGAGTGGCAGCAGTGAAAAGCAGAGTGAGAACGATCCCATGGAAGGCAAAATACAAGCAGGCGAGATGGAAGATCTCTTTTCCGATACTGTCAATGCTCGATTCCTTTACTTCAATGCGGCGAGTCATAACTTCCTCATCCCTCTGCCCGGATGAAACTATTTGATGCAGCTCGACCCAATCTTCCATAGGCGGCAATAACAGCACAAAATGATGAACAGTTAGGCACAAACCCTGCTGCCCGGATAAAACTATTCGATGCCAAATGAAACGCCCAAACCGTTTGGGCAACCCTTTTGAATCAACGATCAACAGCTGAAATTGTTGCAATCGTCTAACATATAATCCTGTGGCTTACAAAATGACAAGTAGGCAGAGAGGGGAGTTGATCTCAAAGGGAACACCTTACGGCGTAATTATAATAGTTGTTATGCCTCGAAGCTACAAAGTATAAATGAATCCTCACGTGGAAAACACATATAACAGCAAACATAAATTGTGGTCGTTAGTCAACCTGCGTCAAAGACATGCTTACTTATAATATATACGAAGATTTGGCACATTAAAACCCATTTATGCACGTAGTATTACTTCTGCATATTCGACGTTTACTGTCACATTGTTTTATAATTTTGGCATCGTAGGTTTTCATTTAAACCAGTGATCTTGTTTGCTCATTTATTAATTCAAATCCTTTCGTTTTATATATTTACGTTGTAAACATTTATCTTGTAAAGCGTTCTCCTTTGAAAAGAACTCTCTCCCATGCCACCTGTAATTTTAATGCACCATTGATTTTGGTGTTAGACTATTGAAATATTCTCTGCCATAGGATTTAAGACTTGTACTAATCAATTGTGATTTTTTACGACCACGATAGTGAAATAACGACTCTCAACGACTGTAAGGTTAAGGAAAGTGTCAGAACGCAGGGCGCCTATATATTTGTATCATGATGGATAACAAAAAGTGATATACTTGATCTTATCTGAGTGGTCGCTCTGTTTGGGTCCCTGCGGGGAGAAGGGTTTGACGAATGAATGCAGCAATGTTGTCGCCACTACTTCTAGCGGCCAGGTAGCAGGGCTTCCTTCTATGTGAAACCCTACCCCTCCCTTCAGATGTGGCTCTCACGGGGATTTATAGCTGTGACGATGACTTTCCGCGAGTTGAGGCCTTGTAAATCTGGGCAGTGCTGCATCCGCGGGCTCATACCCTCACGAAAATTCAAAACTGAAAGTTTTCTCGTTTTCACTGTAGAAACAATTTGTATTTATTGTCTGTTTTGGATTCATGGTTTTTTTTTTTCAGGCTTTGTCTGTAGGAGCTTTTACCGTGTTGTTTCTTCCACATCTTAGTCCTCCTAGCGCTTCGCCTTAAAGAATAGCACCTGTTTCTTCTCTGAAAGGTAATTAGGGAGAACTTTTGGCTGTCGTTGCTATGTACCTATTGTGCGAATAATATTGAAGAACTTAACAATTTTATGGCTTAGGTTTTGATTAAATACTGCAATATGTAGTTCAGTCACCATTTGTTTGACTGGGAAAAGCCCGCCACGACTGGGAGGATACAAACAAATTCAACCCCCGAAAAAAAAGACAAGGATTGGCAGGGATCCAGACATATATATATATATATATATATATATATAGCAACACGTAGGATAAACGATCAATAAAACATACAGCCACCACGAGCAGCATTAGCCATGTTGGGACTAGAGAAATCTCCGAGCGGTCCATTCCTTATCACGGACCATAGGGGGCAGGTTGGAAATACGCTCAAGCCCTTACTATATAGAGGTGGCTTGCATTCACGAGGGATGGGATAAGGACATAAAAGCATAAGCAAGCCTAGTTCAGTCACCATTTGTTTGACTGGGAAAAGCACAATCTGAAGCCATTGGATTGGACAAAGAGACTCACTATTGCATTGGATGTTGCTAGAGGTGTGGAGTATCTTAACAGTTTGGCTCACCAGAGTTTTATTCGAGGTCTCTGATGTGCCCACCTAGTTATCTGCTCTCGAATCTTTGACCACTATGTAAGTTCAAGTGCCCACCTGGTTATCTGCTCTCGAATTGCTCTCGAATCTTTGACCACTATGTAAGTTCAAGTGGGTTGAAATACAACATAAACTAAGATTTACTATATTTTCGAACTAACTGGTTTTTACATTCCCTTTGCCTTGTTCTATAGTGTGATAGAAAACAATAATTTTAATGAGCATCGATCAAACTTGAACATTCAGTGATCTTCATTTTTCCAATGGCGTAGGATTCTCTCCAATAATTCTATAGATGGGACTCTGTCAATTATGGAAGGAACTGTCAGCTAGTCCTAAGGAGTAAGTAATAAGAAATTTGCAGAAGAAAAATGGGCTAGAAACTCAAATAAGCCTTTTGGTTTTGAACTGATTTTCTGATTATCATTATGTTTACAGAGTAATGCATATTGTTGATGCTCTGAGAGCTCAAATAGAAGTTCATAGAAGACTCCATGACCAGCTAGAGGTATGAATTTTTTTTCTAAAATTATGCAAATCGACGAACATAATATCTCTCCCCTGTTTCAGTTACCTGATGACTGAATGGAATCTATCTCTTGTAAACGTCAATGTAGGTTCAATGGCGTTTGCAGTTGTAATAGAGTGGCATATTAAAGAAAGCATATTAGACATTGGCATCATAAGCATCGACATCTGCATTCCTTTAAGCCACAAGAGCCAAGCTTGCAAATTTGCCCTCCAAGCTTCCTACAAACAGCATGAAGCCAAATTACTCTATAGTGAAAGTGACTCCATTGATGGACATTCATAGACAAGATCATGGGGACCTAGAGGTCAAGCCCCACCTTAGAGATCATTGTTCTGAAAATCAGTTTGCAGGCCACGACATGGAGGAGAATAAACAAAGATCAGATCGTTACAGTTGTTTTTGAATAGTATGTTCAATATTAATTTCTCTTAAATTGCTTGGATTTGGGGTTATTGTTGCATTTAGTGTATTAGGCAATCATTTTCCACTAAGTTTAAAATAAAGAGATTATATCTAGGAAAACCATCCAATCAAGCATAAACCAGCAAACCCACAAAATGTTTGACGAAATGCAAACTCAAAATTTCAAACAAAATCTGTTAATTGACATGCAATTTGGAGGGTAGTACAATATTCCTTTGAAAACCCTTCATGAAGGAAATTGAAGAAGATGAGCATGAATTTCTATGCAATTCTTCTTTTGCAGTGGCGTCGAAAATAAAAGAGAGAAGATGAAACTATTGTGAATGAAGAGGAAGAGAGTGTGTCTGGTGACGATGATTGAAATTATGATTATAGTGGGATGGATTCTGGTTTGTCCTCATTATTTGTTTAAAGTTGCATCCATAAAACATTTTATTTTCAGTGAGAGGAATGTGTAGTGACACCAGCTCAGTCCAAAATTCATATTTGCTAGAAGTTTAGAGGAATAATATTTTGGTATGGAATAATATTTTGGTATTAGTCTTACGATATATAAAAAATAAAAATAAATATCATTTGTAAGGAAAAAAACAAATCATGAAATCAAATTATAGAATTTAGATGATAGACTTGCACTATGAACAAGCAATTAACTACAAGTCTGATGTTTTCAAGCTCATCTTTTTTCCGAAAAAAGGATTCTTTGTAGTTCACAAGTGAAAATGTCAGTGGATTTATAATAGACAATAATGGTTCCAGTCCCCAGGTATAGCTTCAATCCCTTCTCGTGATCAAAGCCATTGTTAGGAGTCATGATTATGCATTACTGAACTCAGGAAAATCAGAAAAAGATTCATTGTATCCTAGATATGACATTTAAATAATTGTAGTGATCTCTCAAATAGGGTAAGCAACACTAGTGAAAAACATAAATGTACTCTATCTAAGCAACACTAGTGAAAAACATAAATGTATTCTATTATTATTTTGAGCTGCTATGAACCAATTGAATTGTCTCTAACGTGTTAAGCACTGGCACATGCAAGGGCCAATGTATATAATCGAAAACTTGTACAAAGAACTTTAACCTCTGTTTCAAAGTTCTACTAACTGTAAGCTAGCCCTGTGAGCTTTGAGAAGACCTCCTAAATTAATTTAGAGTATCAATATATATTTTTCTCAAACACCATGCTTTGTTATTATACTTCCCTGTCGATGCCTAGAATCCTCTGCTTATCAAGAAATGGGATTTTTTTTCGTTTCCATCTTAATTAAGCGCAAAGGCCTAGCCAAGATTTCGAACCAGGATGGAACTATAACACTGCCCTGCTTTCACCTATCCAACTTTCCTTTGCCTTGCTCTATAGTGTGATAGAAAACAATAATTTGAATGGGCAGCTTTGTTCTGAAGTTTTTAACTTGCCACAACTTCAGACAATGTAAGTGTATTTCATATTTTCTTTGCAATATCAAAGATCAAACTTGAACATTCATTATGGAAGGAACTGTCAGCCAGTCCTTAGGAGTAAGTAATAAGAAATCTGCACAAGAAAAATGGGCAAGAAACTCAAATAAGCCCTTTGGTTTTGAACTGATTTTTTGATTTCCATTAAGTTTACAGAGAAATGCAGACTGCTGATGCTCTGAGAGCTCACATAGAAGTTCAGAGAAGACTCCATGACCAGCTAGAGGTATGAATTTCATTTTTTTTTTGAAATTATGCAAGTTGGCGAACATAATATCTCTCCCCTGTTTTAGTTACCTGATGACGGAATGAAATCTATCTCTTGTAAATGTCAATTTAGGTTCAAAGGTACTTGCAGTTGAGAATAGAGTCACAGGGTAAATATTTGCAGACCATATTAGAGAAATCACATCAGACATTGGCATCAGAAGCATCGACATCAGCATGCCTTGAAGCCACAAGAGCCAAGCTTGCAGATTTGGCCTCCAAGCTTCCTACAAACAACGTGAAGCCAAATTACTCTATAGTGAAAGTGACTCCATTGATGGAAATTCATAGACAAGATCATGGGGACCTAGAGGTCAAGCCCCACCTTAGAGATCATTTCTCTCCAAATTAGTTTGCAGGCCACGACATGAAGCAAAATAAGTAAATATCATACCATTACAATTATTTTTTGAAAAAGATGTTCAGTATTACTTCCTCTTAAATTGCTTGGATTTGGCTTATTGTTGCATTTGCTGTATTAGGCTATCATTTTCCACTTCAAATTTAAAATAAAGATATTATATCCAATAAAACCATCAAATCAAGCATAAACCAACAAACCCACAAAATGTTTGATGAAATGAAAACTCAAAATTTCAAACAAAATTTGTTAATTGACATGCAATTTGGAGGGTAGTATAGTGTTCCATCGAGATCCCTTAATGAAGGAAATTGAGGAAGATGAGCATGAATTTCTATGCAATTCTTCTTTTGCAGTGGCACCAGAAACAAAAGAGAGAAGATGCAATTTTTGTGAATGAAGAGGAAGAGAGTGTGTGTGGTGAGGATGATTGCAGTTATGATGATAGTGGGATGGATTATGGTTTGTCCTCATTTTTTTTTAAATTTTCATCCATAAAACTTTGTATTTTCACTGAGACGAATCTTTAGTGACAACAAATCAATCCAACATTCATATTTACTAGAAGTTTAGAGCAATAATATTTTGGTAAAGTTATCAGTGAGTTTAGAGCAATAATATCCTAGTGACGTCATCACTGAGTTTCATAGCCGAATCAATTTAGTAATTAGGCTTATGATACATAAAAAAAATAAAAATAAGTATCTTCTATAACATCATGAAATCAAATTATAAAATTCCTATCATAGACTTGCACTATGAACAACCAATCAATTACAAGTTTGATCTCTTCAAACTCATTTTTTATTCCGAAGAAATGACTCTTTGTAGTTCACAAGTGAAAATGTCAGTGTATTTATAATAGACAATAACGGTTCCAGTCCCAAGTATACCTTAAATCCATTCTCTTGATCAAAGCCATTGTTAGGAATCATGATTATGCATTACTGAACTCAGGAAAATCAAAAAGAGATTCATTGTATCCTCGATATGACATTTAAATAATTCTAGTGACCTCTCAAATAAGGTAAGCAACACGAGTGAAAAACACAAATGTACTCTATTATTATTTTGAGATGCTATGAACCAATTCAATTATCTCTAACGTGTTAAGCACCGGCACATGCAAAGGCCGACGTATATAATCGACAACTTGTAAAAATAACTTTACCTCTGTTTCAGAATTCTACTAACTATAAGCTAGTCCTTAGAGATTTTGGAAGACCTAAATTAATTTAGAGTGTCAATATACATTTTTCTCAAAACACCATGCTTTGTTATTATACTTCTGTGTGAATTTCTAGAATCCATTGCTTATCAAGAAAGGGGAGCTTTTCTTTTTTCTTTCCATCTTAATTAAGCGCAAAGGCCTAGCCAATATTTTGAACCATGATAGAATTGTAACACTACCTTGCTTTCACCTATTCATCTTTCCTCTTATGGAAAGTTCTTTGATGAAGATAGAATCATAGCATATTGTTGAAAGACAGTGTAGAGACAAATAAAGAGAGTAGTAAAAACTAGAATGTTCTTTTATTAGTGAAGAATATGTCTTGGGTTCTTTCATGATAGGTGCTCATGTTGGTTACTACAAAATCTATGTTTTCTCGTGAGATTTTGTACTAGATGTGTTACCCAATGAAGTTTTACACTACATACTAAATTTTTTACTTCACTAGATGTTATATTTCGTTATAACAATACTTATTTATTTGTTATCTAATAAGGTTTTGTAAATCTTACTAGATGTTATATCTGTTTATAACCATACTTGTTGCAATCTAGATTTAGTGACTCTCTATTATTATAATATGGGTTTACTGACTCTATGTTTCATACATTTAATAACA
Organism: Pinus tabuliformis; assembly: GCA_031772625.1. NCBI lineage: Eukaryota > Viridiplantae > Streptophyta > Pinopsida > Pinales > Pinaceae > Pinus > Pinus tabuliformis. The sequence continues at coordinate 1,255,235,343 of CM062818.1, read as the reverse complement.
AAACCTTGCATCTGAGAAGGAGATAAAATCTCGATTTTTTTGGCAGACACGTGAATAAAGAGGATATTTGTGAAATGGTTTCTTCTCCTTGTTGCATGTTATTATGCATTAGATATTATTTTGCTAGCCTAGATTTATTTTAGGGAACCTGAGTTGACAGTTAACTTTGGTATGTTTTAGTTAAGATGGATTTGTATAGCTCTCTCCATTTAGAAGCAACTGGTCTTGAATGGATGGATAACATGCTCCCTCATAGCAATAATGCTAACAATCTTGGTGTATACTATCATGCTTTCTGGATCAGGTTATTTGTGGTGCATTACATTATGAGTATAGATTTTTTTTTGAGCTTGCGGTTATTTGTGATGTATTAGGATAACATCCTCCATGAGTACTACTAGTAGTAACAAGCTTGTTATATAGTATGTTTCTTTCTGGATCCGAGTTGTATGTGGTGTAAAATTATTTTTACAGATTGTCACCAAAATGACTTATCCCAATTATTTGGGATTTGTTACACATTAATATTGTCCTTTGAAATAGAGAATTCAATGTATTTATTTATTAGAATATTTTGGGGAGATGATTTTGTGTATATTATTGGTGTGTTAATTTTCTCGCTCAAATTCTTTGAAAAGCCATTGCCATTTTCTTGCTTAGGCAATGGTTATGTTGACTTGGGTTTCATCTATGCTATACATTTAAAGATATTTATCATATATTCTTTACATTTAAAGACATTTATACCTATACTCAGAGGAGGTAAGCTAAAATATATTCATAAATGGTTATTCTTTTAAAATTATTAAAGAACACATCCCTATTGAGATGTGGGCCGATAGCTGGGACAACCTAGGTGTAGTAATGAATGGTACTTGGGCACTTAATACCGTCGTTCGCCACATGCTCATGATAGGGGGTGTCGTGACGCTTGGCATGAATGCATGCTGGGGCAGTGGGCAAGGTGGTGGGTGTGCAGGCAAGGCAGGGTATAATGGTAGGCGAGGCAATTCGATGTGTTGTCTTGGAGAGATAGCTCATGGAGAAGGGTGGTATCACAAGGCTGTGGGAGGACGTCGAAACTGTAATTTTGTTCTTGTTGGCATTTAGCTAGGGTGTAAGGGGTTTTGTTTGGGGGATAGAAAATTATTGGTGGTAATGGGGAGGGCAACTACTTGCCATTGCCTGGTTTTTCATGAATACCTTATGTCAAAAGGCTGAAACCCATGACTGCTAGGGGGGCAAGTGCTTGATGTCAGGTTGGGAAGCTCCACGCTCAACAAAAATGGCTAGGGGGAAGCTTGACTATCACAAGGAAATGCACGAAGGGCAGTGGATAGTAGAAGGGGGTAAGGGGAAATAGCTGGTAGCAGGCTTGGGGCATAGTGATCCCCGTATATCGTAAAGCAAGCACTGGGATACCTGGAACCCGTATTAGAGTGAGGAGAAGGCCATGAACTCAGGGTGGAAAGCTAATAGGGGGGACCCGAGAGGTGAAAGCACTAAGCGTGAGGCAGAGGGGGAAATGTACCCGAACTACAATAGGCAAATAACAAGAAGCCAAGGGGGTATGCGAGCTTGCCTCTGGAATGGGATGGTTGACCTGTATATAGAAGAGAGGCATGGAGAGGGGGAAGGGGCGATGCAAGGGGCATGGGTCAGGGAATTCTCCAATGGGGGTGGTGGGATCTGGTCCACTCCAGCATGACTATGGGGGCAGTTGGCAGAGAGGAAAAGTGAGGAAACATTTATCCCACTGCAACAAACAATGAATGGGTGAGGTGGTGCATAACTACAATTCAGTGTTTTAATCTAACTTATTGTGGATGTCATCAGTGTTCTAGAAAGAAGGTTATGGATCTTGTTGCGCGTGGTTGTGGGCATGGTAGGAGAGACCCGTCTCCCAAGAAAGGTAAGGGGTCGAGCACGTCAAAGCCACGGAAGGGTAGAAAATTAGTAGAACATCTCATAACTGAGGCAGTGTAGGCCTAACGAGAGGAGACAGATACTGGCATCCGAAAATTGCTAGAAGATTGCAAAGAGGGACTAAAACAATGCAGCGAGGCAGTGGAAGAGATGGACAACAGGAGGACCTTAGTCCCAAATCCGGTCAACACCCACAGAAAAATTACAAAGGTCAAGCAAACTCTATACTTGTAGTGGTTAATGAAGAGTTTACTAGGCAAGTAAATGGAGCAGACCTCAATGGGAATGGTGGTGACACTACAGGGCATGCCAAATTACAAGAAGGATATCGAGAAAATCCTCTTTCAACTGCACAAACATGACATTAGGCTAGATAGAATTGACCACCATATCCCATGCATTCTGGAGTTGAACGACATGTTAGGAGCATCCGCCGAGGATCCAACACCTGTGGTTTTTGCCGTAGAGGAACAAATGGATTAGACTTTTATCCATGCATAATTTTGTCTTATGCAGATAACTTTTAATCTCTATGTTTCAATTATTAGTTTATATAGTTACGTAATGTATGGACATGAAACAAAGACATATCTGGCCTGGCTGGAAAGATTAAGACAATATTGTTTTTGGATGGCTTACAATGCAAAACCGTGGAAAACAAACTTGGTTTCCCTCCAGGGCAATTTGAAGCCACCTACTTGAACTGCGCGGTGTAAACTTGCTTATCTTTAATAGAAAATAGAATGGTCTTGCGAAGCTTAACAATTTTTTATTATTATTAAAGAACACAGTTATAATCATAAATATTCATGGCATTCATTAGGTTGATAGTCTGAAAACCTCTATTGAAATAAAACTTAAAACAAGTTATAATTTACAAAAAGGCAAGCTCCAAGCTGAAAGTTATAATTTACAAGCAGGAAAGCTAAAAAAATTTCAAAATATACGGGAAAAAAATAGCTCTTATAATAGAAGGAAGGCACTATCAGTTTAGCAAATATTTTCAAATAACTAATATTTAGTTATGGGTGAAGTTATGAGATATTAAGATATTGGGAGTTGATAGTTTGGATATTTTTCAGTAATGTTTTATATATTTTTGTCTAATATTAAATTAGTTTTAAAGAGATTATTTATTTTTATTTTTATGTATAATAAAAAATAATGTAAGATAAATAATTTATTAGGTATATATTCTCTTCATCCAATTTATAATAATTAAAAATATCTATAACATAGAGTAAATGACCTTTATTACAAACTAAATGTAATGTAAAGAAAATTTGAAAACTTAAATAACGTATTACTTAATTATTAAACATTTTAATATAAAATTAATTTAATAAAATTTATTCAATGGAAATTTATTAATTTAATTTAGGCTTCAACATCAATATTTATAAATAAATTAAAATACATTTCTTGATACCTATATTTCTTACTATATATATATATATATATATATATATATATATATGATAATTTTATTTTGCAACATTTTCTTATTTTCAATGGAAGAATATTTTAGTGTAACATAAAAATGGCTCATCTATTTCATAGATTGTATAGTTTAAGTTTGGTATGATTTAGACTAAGCAAATTATTATTTTTTTTATCATTACAAAAAATCTAAAAACAAAATTTAATGATAAAATAAAACACACTAATTTGATAAAGTAATAACTATTTCCCTTCTTAAAATGATAATAAAGAACTAAATTAACACACAAATCTATAAGTTAACACATTTCTTTAATTTGAAAACAAACATATATATGATAACATGTATATTATATGTTGTCACTATTGCAATTTTTTTTATCAAATGCGTGCATTACCAATGATTTGGTTAGACACAAAAGTTAATGCACAAATTTATATTTGAATACCATACTAGAGAATTCATACAAAATCTCCATGCATTGTAGGTCCATTAGATGATGTAGAATTATAAAAGTTTCCATTGCTCGCAATATAAGAACCATACTTTGAATAGTTGCCACATCTTATATTGTAGGTGAGAAGAATATCTCATTTCTCATTACTAAGAAAAGTGTGTGTATGGCACCAAGGCTTGTTTGATATGTATAGATAAACTATGGGACTCCATGAAGATGGGGCAATGTATTATTTTTTAGTTACTCTAGAAATGCATATGTAGAATGGTATGCACTATGAAAGAACCTATGACAACTTGTAAGCAAACAATATCATCCAAAACCTACTATTGAAGCAACCAATATACAACAATAGTAGGATTCTTCTAATTTGTCATCCTTTGGGTTGATACATTGCCTTGATTTACAACAATTACAGATAATTTCCTAAATGAGATAACCATTAATAATAGGGAATACAAATGAGAATAAGAATACAACATATATTTTGAATACCACCATATCATACATAGGAAAAAAATTTATTAAATGTCCTTCATCAAAAGATATAGATTGCCTAAAATGAGCAAAAAGTAATTTGTACCTATTTTTTTCTCTTAGTAGAAATTGCCATTTTAGAACATTAATATTTCTTCAAAATGATTTTAGTCTTTCATTGATAAAATAAGTAGTAGATTATATCTTAAAAAAATTCCATGTTCTCTATATTTCAATTATTATTTTGATTGTGTATTACCAACCTAACGCAAACACACTAAACAACCTAGATCTAATACAACAATTATTATTTCAAATCGTAGTACAGATATTGCAATTCAACAATTCCAATTTAACAATCTTATTGGCCTCTCTTTGCACCTTCTCGGGCAGTTGCTAGTTTTTATAATCAATGATTTTTTATATGTTACGATTCTTCTCAAATGTATGCCTTATGACATTTGTTTTGCAACATCTGATGCAATTCCTAGTTTTATTTTTAGTCTCCTTTCTTATTTTATGTTTATATTATATACCTCACACCTTTTTGTTGCATATAAATTGTATTTCATATTTTTCTTTTTATGCTTGTGGTTCGTGGACAAGGGACGGGTGGCACTACGTTCACGAAAAAATCTTGGCTGATTGACCCTGAAGGGAATCTAGCCCTACGGCCCACTAGCTGGGCCTAAACCCAGGGGCTTCGGGGAGAATAGACCCTGTGACCTCCCAATGGTGAGGCACTGATTTTGACCAACTGAGCTAACCCTTGGAGCTTGTATTTCATATGTTATAATATATATATATATATATATATATATATATATATATATATATATATATATATATATATATATATACATATATTGGTGTTTAACTATCTTCTTAAATACAATCTATTAAATATATATATATATATATATATATATATATATATATATATATATATAATATAATATAATATGAGTTTTTTTTTGTATAAATAATGATACATGCTCTATGGTAATGTGGATTTATAATATGTATTCAAGGTTAATTTGATATATATAATATTAAATATATTTTTTTAAATGAATGTTAATTAATTTTTTATTATGTATATATATGTATTTACAAAATTTTGTAAGGCTATGGAAAATTGAGGAAAGGGTAGTTTGAAAAGAAAAGGTTATTAATTTGGTTTATCAAGATAATTTTCAATTGAAAGGTATATGGAGAAACACGAAGAGTAGAAAGACTAGAACTAATATGCGAGAAAAAACATTAAGACTAACAAATCAAAGTGACATAACAAAATATATTTGAAGACACAATCATAAACCATGTCAAGAGTGAGGAGAACAAAAGCCAAATACTGAGAATAAGTTAGCTATCGACCACCCAAATGAAGCAAGAAAAAGAGGAATTCTCCAAGATTTTAAGTGGGGGCCCCTCCATTTGGTCCAAATGTAGGAGAACTATTTGTGGGTCAACACTTTTATAATATGATAGGTAGTTTAGAGTCTCAAATAAGGAAAAGATCGATGATACTCATAACAGAACAAATAATAGAAATCACATATTGTAAAATGTTATATAAGGAACATCAACAACCATTAATATTCATGCAAATAACTTTGTAGTTCATTAGGATACCATCAACACATATATTTATAAGTTCATCATGACCATTAAGGCATATAAATAAAAAAATTCATTCTACTCATACTAAGATCTCAACAACCTTCTGAAGGTAGAACTAATCCACACATAAAGCACATAAATTGAAACACTAATGAGACCACCCACAAACATGGTCATAAAAATGGGCTTCCCAAACTTATAAACCTATAAGACAATTGAAGCTTGTGAAATGATAGGTTAGTCCTGAGTGATTTTAGATCACTAGTTAGGGACATACTAGGAAGCCTACAATTAACTAAGAATGTTGCAACCACATAACTCAAAATCTCACAATCACCAAAGATATACATGTTAGCTAGTTAATCATGGTCACATAGTGAATCAAACATTATTTCATGGATTTTTTAAGATCTATCATTAACCATAAGTATAATAATAAATATTATAGAATGGAATCTAATATGCATAACCAAGTACAATTATCTATGTATGTTAATTTAGCTAGAACTAAATGAGGCACTTCCACTCTCCACCCAACCATAGGATATATACATTGTAATCTTTCTTGTAGTTGACCACCCCCTAGCAGGATCCATGGTTTGAGAAAATGTTTTCATAGGAAAAAGTTTCACACTGAAGGGTTGGACACATTATTAGGAGATGGACTTCACTGTTTCACTACTTCACCAACTCAACAAAAAGTGTTTGGTGGTCCATTCACTCACTAAAGTTCACATAGACCACCTAGTCTTAGGCAAGGAACTCAATGGTTATAAGCATAACCATACAAGTGATCACCTACAGTCATAGAGAGTAGGAAATCAGTTCAATAACACAACATAGAAAATATAGGAATATCAGTTAGCCAAGGCTGACCACTTAGAATCTTAGAGTTTCGAATATAAAACTTCCTCTTTCTTGCATGTTATGTATGTATACTTTTCATTATTTTTGTTTATTCATGTAGTTGTAAGAGCCCAACTTGGCTCTTGAGTGTGTTGTCTTCTTGATCTACAAAAGCAAGATGAAAATGGGAACTACCTACCCTTCCATCACCCCAGCCCATTCTCATCAAAATTGTCAGTGAAAGTCTTCCAAATCATTCACTTCCCAACGCATCACCTTAAACTATCAAACAAATGACTCCTCGAGTATGGAAGCAACCTCAACATTTAATTCTACTGGGTATGGGTTATGAATTTTCAAGCTAGGTGGGAAAGCAAGTGGCTTCAGGCATTGAAGCTACTTTAGGCAGAATATGAGAAAAAGCAAGTTTCCCTTAAGCCAAGGTTCTGTAAGGTTTTCCAACCTTCAATTATGTTAATTAACTTAATTAGTTTTAAATATAATTATCATATGATTAATAGCCCCGAGGGTTAGCTTAGTTTGTCAAAAGTCGTGCCTCGCCATTAGGAGGTCACAGGGTCGATTCTGCCTGAAGCCCTTGGGGTTAGGTCTTTCCAGTAGGTCGAGGGGTGATTAGCCCAGATTTTTCCGTGGACGTAGCGATCGCTCACTAACCAGGGTGTTCGTGAAACACACTAAAAAATAAATAAATAAAAATTAAAAAAATAAAATAAATAAATAGATAAATAATAATAATAATAATAAATAAAATATAAAAATAAAAATAAAAATAAAAAATAAAAATTATCATATGATTAATCAAAGGTATAAATAGTCATGGTTCTTCCACATTACCATTATAGTCACAATCATCATTATACTAGCCATGAATAGAATCGGGGGGTGTTACAGTTTAAATCCTTTTTTGTTAAAATTTTCTCATTTTTCATTGTAATGGGGTCACTACTAGAGCACAAATTGTAGTAATAAGAATCCTCTACAATATTTTTAACATTTATTTTGACAAAAATCCCTTTTTTCATTAAGATGGGATCACCTTGAGACATGGTATTAATGATTTTGGTATGAAATGCTCTTTCATATAATGAAATGGTGAAATCTCACCAATTTTTGAGTGGACTGTAAATTCACAACTACTTCTAAGATTAGTATTAATTTTTCATTCAAAAATTAAGAGATGATTAAAAATATGGGTTAATGTATTGTTAGCACCGACTTAGATTCATTTTAACTCAGATCTAGCAAGAATTTATAGGGATCAAATATCTTAAAATGCAAACCTCCTTTTGAAAACAAAATTTGAAAAAAGATTCACACCTCTAGAGATTTGATTCCTCTTAACACTTGGTAGATGTGGAATTAAAATGGATTTATAATAAATCTTAATAATACTATTTATATTTATATAAATTTGACAATATTTTTATTTTTAATTTGATTAAAATCTTGAGAATATATATAATTACTTTTGGCACCCCATGTGCAAACACACATATTAATGATTGTGATATGAGTAATATATATGTATATCTTACTATAGAGAGTGAGTTCATTAAGTTTATATATATATATATATAAAATTATAATTTAAATAAAAAATTCAAAAATATCATGACTACTAATTTGAATCATCACTACTTTAATTTATTAAGTAAAAGAGATCTTAATTTATAACTATCATTTATATTTTATGTATATTTTACTTTTTATATATAAAAATATTATTACTTCCAACCATATGTTTATTAGTTAAATTTAAATATGAAGCTTTAAAATATTATGGTTACTAAAATGTCTCATTATTATCATCAATTTTTAATCTAATGTGTATGTTATGAAATTTCTCTAGAATGAATAATTTTTTTGTAATTTTATTAATAAAATAAAATTATAATATAACAAATAGAATTGAATGGACTTGTTATTGTTTTTATTACTTCTTTAATTTAGTCAACAATATATTTTATTATGCCTATAGACATGTCTATTTTCCAATAGGGCTTCCCGAATTTTAATTTAATTACTAAGATTCATTAGGTGGATGCCACAAATTTAACTTTGATACAATTTTCTAAAATATATTTAATAGCATATAAAAACCAAAGGTTGGAATTTATCTCCCAAGTAGTTACGTATATGTTTTTTTGCCTTTTAGTTAAATTCATTAATTGGAAAAATGTAACATCAAATGAATTATATTTTTTGGGCATGTCGTATTGATAAACCATGCTATTATCCCATACTATTGTAATAAAACCTATTGACAAATTAATAAATTTCGTGATAACGTGGAATGAATCTCCATGATTAATACTCTCATTACATGTTTTTTTTAATGTATATATGTTTAACTTATATATTTAATAATATTATTATGATTATTTTATTGTTTTAAATGAAATTTATAATTTAGTTAATTCTTATAATTTTATTAATTTAGTAAATTGAGGTATATGATGAAGTAAATGGTTTGACACTTATTATGTATTGATGCTTATATAAATTTATCATTTATTTAGTTTATATGCTTGGATTGGTTATTACTATTTTTTTATCTTCATGTAACGCATCACTAAATTTTCTTCATACTTGACTATAGAGAGTCTCTCTAAGAAATTCCCTTCCTAAAATATTGGTTGATTGCTCTTATAAACCCATTAATTCAATAACTGCTAAATAAAAATGTACACTTAAGATCCTTGGATAGCTTCAAAATATGAACATGAATACAAGATCCATCTCGACTTCAATTCTATTTGACATTAAGATTGATCTATGTTGATGTTTGTGTGTTTAGATTAAAATAAAATCTTATAAATTGTGATTAAATCATTATCAATTTATTAAAAATCCAATGAATCAATGTGTTGACATGGCGAATTTTCGCTATACCAACAAGAGGAACTAACCTGATCACACACCCCAGTTAGATCTGTTTTCATTTGGGATGGCTAGCTGCAATGGGTTTTAAAGGAACCCTAAATTGTTAAAGCTGTTGAGAGATTGCTTCCTTGAGAAAGACTTCAATTAAATCAACAAAAGAAACAACTAACCTATATGTATCAAATCCTATCTACACTACTTCTCACTACTTAAGCTATTCCTAACTATCCTAATCTATCCTACAGAAGCATAACAAAATATGTTAAACATCATGTATAGATTCCAAGTCCAGATGAATCAATTACTGGTTAATTAAGAACAAGGTTGTATTAAATACTAATTGCAATCCAATTACTTATATAGGAATATACATTCCTTCCCTTAAAAATAACACTTGCAACTGATGTTTAACAAAGTGTCAAATCAACAACCTTTCATGAATTAACAACACTATTGAATTATATTCAAATAACCTAGAATAACCATGAACTACTTGTTATCAATATGTACAAAGCAAATCACATTTATCTTTATGCCAGCAACATCACACTGATTCTAAACATATGAGAGAAGAAGAAAATAAATCTAAAACAAAAGGCTCCTTCTTGAACCAAACAAACTTCTTTATTCATAATAAATCAAAATTGTTCCTCCAAACAAAAAGCCCTCCTCTCTTATCTTCAGGTAATACTTATGCCTCAGGCCATGACCCTTTGTCTTCGCCTGATCTCTTCAATTCCCCTTTTATTTTCAATAAACAAATCAGAAATGTGTCGACGTAGCACAGTCAGTGTAACTGCTGACACGTAAAGGGTATATCTGCTAGAGCGCTTCGTTTCCTAGGGAATGAATAGATGTTGATTGAAAGAGAATGACTACATGTCATCTCTTCGCATATGTATAGAGCGGACGTTATCCCCTATTATTTCCTGAAGGAAACTAAAAACACTGCACCTATCATTCGACATCTGGCATGATTGAAGGTTTGTTTAGAAGTGATGACATCTTGATGAATTAGCGTTTTCATGAGTGCTTCTACTGAACTCAGAGAGAGCCTCCATTATCCACTATGGTGGTCTATATTCCCCTTTGCAGAGTGTGTTTTGCAATATCGACACTGGTGATGTAGAGTTGTCATCTTGATAAAACTTACATTTATCTGTTACCGAGTCTACTCAAATTTTCCTGCAGAAATAAGTCATATCAGCTATGATTATGCAAATATGATAAAAATTATTAAAAAACATAGATCTTGCCTTCATTAAACATTTATAACATCAAAAGGAACAAGTGTGAAAGAATCGCCCCATGTTTTTTTAATTCATTCGCTGATTGAGTCCTGCAAGCGTAAATCTGATTTACATTGAAAATCATTACATAACACATAACTGGATACGAAATTTGGTGACGCAGGATAAACCTGCAAACCCAGAATCTCAACTCTGTTTTGCATATACAAATTGCATCTTCAATCACTGCCTCAAATAACGCTCAAGCCAGGCAATTTCAACCCTCTCAATTGAGGAAGCTTTTCAATTTTCTCATTCACCCTCAAATAAGGATTTAAATAAACCCAATTAATTCGAATGAAAATTAATTACGAACCAATCTGAAATACCATTAACCTTCAACTCTGCATTGAGCGCTGCAGCTCAACACTTTACATTTCATAGAAATCAAACCAAATTATCATTCTAATGTTCCCAAAAAACCAAGGATCTGTTTTCATCCTTCTCTTCAATGCGCCCAATGCATTCGCACCACAATACTCACCTTGTGCTGATAGCGCTCAACCAGTTTCTGATGGATTCAATTCTCAATCGGATTCCGTTCACAATTCAACTTAGGACTCTTCCGTAGAGTCTAAATTCCCCACGATTTTCCTGTACAAAAATCGACCTTCAAAACCAATCTTTCTCAACCTTCAGATTATAAATCGACATTCAGATACCGATTTGAACAATTATATGAATTGTGTCAAATAGACAGAGTCCTTTTTGCAAAGCTTATATCCAGCAATCTCAAGCTGTGACACTTGCTTCTACCCTTCAAGGAAACACAGATTTCATCGATCCTAAAGTTGCCAACGCACTTGAATCTCCAGATTCGATTCGGTGACTAACCTTCCGCTGAATTAAAACATTCCAACTCTGACATACACTGCTATAATATCAACTCGGCGGTCCCGAATCTCAGTTATATAATAGATATATATATATATATATATATATATATATATATATATATATATATATATATATATATATATATCTATTCACAATGCTTCTGACGCGATTTTAATACACCCATCACACTCCAATTACCATTCCTCTCACAGCTACTCCAAATCTGATCGATCCGATATAAAACACGCATCTATTGAACGCCACCTATTCAAACATGTTGACACTGTAATTAAATCCGATGCGATTCATTCACAATTGACAATCACATAATTTAATGCCACGATTCTTGACAATTCAGTTGCTCCGATCCGATTTATCGGAGATCATCAATCAGATCTTTTGCAAGGTGTTTTCACTTCCAGCGCCAAACTTCCGATCCGATCCAAATCGGAATCGGAGATTTCCAGAATTTAACATCACTTAATTGTTCCTCGACTCCACATCGCCGATGCGAATTCGCCGAGCCGATGCAAATTTCAAAGCCAACATATGTATTAATTCCAGTCTGTTCAAAGTGCTGCGAAGTTAATTTAAACAAATTTTCTGTGTTGAAAGCCTTAAACTACTATCCGATTTACACTAACACTGAAGTTCTTTCAATAAACGTAGGCCGCACACCATTTCAATTGATTATACAGGCAAACAATATTCAAATTCTCACGATTTGTCATTCGTCTTGCACAGAATGTAATGGCGTCTCATAATACTCAAAAACTAAACAGAGTTTGGCTTTTGCTTCACTTGCACAACGAAAACTAACCACCTTTTCACACAAAAACAGTCCTCCATTAATTTATCAAATTTCACACCAAATCGGTATTCAAATTCCACGACGCATCATATAAAAAGACACACGATATTTATTTTATGCACAATACACAAAAGAACAGAGTCTCGCAATCGCCTCTATTACATAAGAATGAACTCTGTATATAATTTAACTTACACAGTCTCCTCTAAAATGAGCTTTCGCTCCACACCAAAACTCACACTCACTATCAAAAACTGAACTTTCACGAAGCAAAATCTCTTCGTTTATTACAACTTTCTCTCCTTAACTCTCTAACAAATCGGTACATAATCTTCTAATTTTAAAGATTCTAACAAATAAACTCTCCTATTTATTGGCGCTCACACACACCTGTTATAACAAATCTTATCAATAAGATAGACACACTTATTACAATAATAACTAATTATTTGTGAAATCGACCTCCTCAGTAAACTGGATTTTAACACACAGTAATGAAATTCACCCTGTGAAGCCACAACATGTGACCATTCCATCACATTGCTGGCTGGGTCTAGATGCTCCTGCATCATTTGGACTTGAAATATTCTCGGCAGGAACCTATACCCTATCAGGTCTGCTATATGGGATTTTCCATTAAAAACCATGACCACAACATTTGATCGAATATACAGGAAAACACAGAAAAACCTGCTGCTGGGACGTACAACCGGACTTCAAATCTTCTATACCCATGCCTATAATTATCGAAGGATCCACCGTATCATAAATCACTTTATGCATAACCCTTGGGTTTTGTCGATTGTGATATGAAAATGGGGCTCGAGACCTGATAATATATATATTGCAGTTAATAAAGCCATTTGATCCAACAGACAGTAGCACGCCATATATATATAGATTTGGTTCCACAAATTGTGATAAGTGATTGGGGAAGCAGACCCCATTATATATGTATTGTACTTGATAGTTTTGTCAGGTCCGCTATATCACATCGGCCTTATGGCTCGGCTTTGACTCTTGCCAATTACGATATGGTTCCGGACCCAATATATATAAAATATGGTTAATAATGGTGTTTGGTCCAGACTATAACGATGAACATCATGCCTGAGTGTTGATTTTGATAGGAGAAAAGGGGTGATTTGTGCATGTTTTGCGAAGTATTTCCGTTGTAAAGAGTTATGATGGAAATAATGATGCAATAGAAGGTTTTGTGGGTCAAAAAAGTCCCGATGAGGATATGAATGAAGGCTTAGAGAGGGTTATGGATGAATCACGTGGCAGGAATTTATTAAGGGGGCGTTAACCATTTAAAAATTTAAGATTTGACTTAGTAAAGAGTTAAAATCTTTGGGATTAAACAGATTATTCGGAGGGGTGTAAGATCAACTTCTAGGGGGCCCATTCAAAAATTCTACCAGAGAAAATTTTAATAGGGTGGCTGTTGTGGCCATAACACAATGTTGGTATAAGTGAAAGATAATCATCATCACCATTTCACACACACACATGGGTTTGTGAATAACATTGAAGTAAATACATGTATCAAGACTTTAGAATGGCAAGCGAAACCACTTGAACCAACTCTTAGGATAAATATGTTTGGAAACATCTAATCCAACTCTTGGGAACTTAAAAACTAAGATACTTACTATCACTCTTAGTTACTTAAAAAGTGAAATTATTACTATATTACTAACTAAATTAATACACAAGAGGAAAACATATAGCAAGTTAAATTTGAATTAACATGAAAAGGGATAAAAATCACCATTTTTAACCACTCAACTAAAATTAGTTGTCAAATATATATATGAGAGGAGGATGCCTTATGTATTTTATAATTTACCATCACAAAAATCCCAAAAAACCATTTAAATTTGAATTAACATGAAAAGGGATAAAAATCACCATTTTTAACCACTCAACTAAAATTAGTTGTCAAATATTTATATATATGAGAGGAGGATGCTTTATGTATTTTATAATTTACCATCACAAAAATCCCAAAAAAACATATTTACTAAAATTACAAATTTTAAACATAAACCACCCCCAAAAAATGTAACAAAAAATATATACTTCTGATTTTTATGCCAATAGGTGTCTCATTTTGAAAATGGTTAGGCCAAGAATTTGTCCACCCTTTTTCCTCTAGGTTAACATATATCCCCATGATCTCGGAATGACATTTGTCCCATGGACTCAGGGTGTAAGCGTTCCTTCATTATGCAAATTGAATTCCATGATGCATGATCTTTGGTCTCAGACCATATGCCTTGCTCTATTCGTGCCTCCACATATTTGTACATAAAACCCCGAAACATGTTTGCTCATAGCATCAAGTTGTAATCATTTCTCAATTTTGCAAATTGAATTTCATGATGCATGAGCTGTGGTCTGAAGCAGTAATCTTTGCTCCACTCGGGCTACACAAAATTGTCTATAACCAACCTCGGACAACCCTACATGAATAGAGTGGCAAAATCATCATCCGAATTTTACTTTACCAATTGAAAAACATCCCTTCCTGTCTTTAAGACAAACTATCTACACCTCTAGTGACCAAAGATAAGGGAGCATGGGCGTTACTTATCTTCCTAAATTATCGGTTGGAAAGAAAGTGACATTCATGAGTGGTATTCCTTATCCATTATATTCAGCCTTCCTGCCTGAAGCAGTATGCCACTCCCTTATAGTGGTAAGTTGAAGATAAGGAAGCGTAGAAGCATGGGATTGTAAACCTTGTCTTGGTTAGTGCAAGTCATAGACTTGATCAATATATAGGTAAAGTGAACGGGAATAAAATAAGGTAGTAGTTGAACTCACTCACTTCATAATGAACCATAAAGAGGAAGCTCACTACTCACCATAAAATACATGCATAGAGAGGGATGAATCACTCACTAGCTACTTCTTAGAGCTATAGAGCTGGAAGTCAAACTCACTGACTTAAGATTTGAAAGAGAAGCTTAGAGAGTGGACAATAAGGTTTATTTCATCCTCCTATTAGTTGGTAGAGAGGAGAAGAGAGGTAGAAGCTGTACTTCCCAAACCCCATCCATTGCAAGTCGATCTTGACTATAGGGGGGAGTATGATTTAAATATTTGGGAGAAAACAACCATTCCTCACTAATCATGAAGCATCTATGTATTGCATCAATTACAAGTCAATCTTCACCCAGCTATGCTACCTTACATGACTCACCGAACAATGACATACTTGACCTCCACACATTACTGTGTTTTTACCCATAAGACTAAGGAATAACGATGCAACTCATCCATACTATAACGACCCATGGATATGAGCTATTAAGTGGAACTTCCTAGCTACTTAGTAGGCACCTTGTTTCCCCCACCAACAAAGTAACTTCATGAGAAACGAACCAACAAAG
Organism: Pinus tabuliformis; assembly: GCA_031772625.1. Classification (NCBI taxonomy): domain Eukaryota; kingdom Viridiplantae; phylum Streptophyta; class Pinopsida; order Pinales; family Pinaceae; genus Pinus; species Pinus tabuliformis. Next base: position 1,255,219,331 of record CM062818.1, on the reverse strand, counting down.
GCCAAGATGCACAATCAATTGTTTACTTATTCATCATGCCACCTTTGCTACCATGTCAGATATGGAGTGAACATGTGTATTTTTATGCCAATATTTGTTTTCTTCTCAATTCCAAACCCTATTATGTCTTTTGTTAGTTACTAGTTGGTTCATTGAGTAACTAGTTCCCTATTATGTTTTTTCTCATCTCCCTAGTTCATTCATTGGGTAAGCCTATTTGAGAAAGAGAATTATGTATTGTGAGCAATCTAGATCAAATTTTCATACATGGAGCACTTGCTTATTTGAACATGGATTTTGAATTTATGCTATTTTAGTTAAATTACGTAATGAATGGCATACATGTATGTTCTGATACAGAGTTCATTTGGAAATATTAAATCAATATAGTTTTGAATATTTTAGTTTTCAAATTTTAGGAACTTAAATGAAGTATGGTTTCCCAATGCCACAATGTCTAAGTGTTTTCTCAGTTTATGTAGAAAGCATAGGACTAGGAGAACTAGCAACAAAATGTTTCTTTGAATTGAAACTTGAAAATAATGCGCCCGATGTGTTGCCATAGAGAGAAAGATGGAGTTGCATTGGACTCATAAATACCTCTCCCGTGACTACTATTAGAATTATCAAGTCCCTACTAGTATGCAATGTTTTTCATCCAGTAAAAAAATATATATATACTCTATATGTATCATAGAAATAGACTGAACACACTTAATTGTCCCATTTCAAACTCATATATCTATTAAAACTTTTACAAAAATCAATGCATTAAGTATATGAAAGTAATAGGCTAAAGGCACTAGATTTTCCCTTTTCAGACTCATATCTATCTATCTATCTATCTATCTATCTCTCTCTCTCTCTCTCTCTCTCTCTCTCTCTCTCTCTCTCTCTCTCTCTCTATATATATATATATATATATATATATATATAGATATATAGATATATAGATATAGATATATATTAAAAATTTTAGAAAAATCAATGCATTAGGTATATCCTAAACATTGATGGCATACTTCTACCTAATTTCTAGAAGATAATTCAACGAGGAAAAAATTGACCTAGTTATAAATCCTGAAATAGCATAACTTGTGAGGGTTCTAGAGCTTTTATTAGGAGAAGAGTATTTTATGTTTTAATCTTTTATAAGAGTAGAACCAGATGAAACCATTGCAATAAGGAAATAAACCATGTAATTAAGGGTGTGAATTTGTTGGAAAATAGATAAGGGAAGCATATTAATTCACTTTACATTTGTGATAGTTATTTGTGATTTATGTTCTCCTTATTCATTGTTATGCTTATGTTCTTATAATCAAATAAATACAGAAATACAAAGATCACAACCAGAAAAACAAGATATAGACTCCAAACCAAGGAAAAACCCTTCCAAGGGGAAAACCCAAAAAGAACTTCTCTTCTTATCAATCAAATTCAAAGGAGACTTCCAATACCAAATCCTACAACTAGACTACCACCAAGAACCAAGCCAACAAACCAATATTCTAAAGCAGGATATCCAAGTGAATTAGGCCTCTTATATCCTTTTCTACCTTCAATCACAACTTGTAGCACTTATTGCACTTTTCGTACATGAGGTAACCCCAAAAACCCTAGGGTACTCACACGTTTGAGCAAGATATGGAAAGAATTTTGGCCTTCGCTTAATTCAAGAGATTCTTCCGTCTTTTCTAGCCTTCCTTTCTTCTATGACCTTCACATTACTTCTTCATTGCAGATCGAACACAAGCTTAAACATACTTGATTAATGCGTCTTAATGAAGGTCAAAGTCCTTTCTTTTGTAGCCTTCCAAGTGGCTCTTTAAGTCCACTCTAGGCAGACTTGTTGTTGGTTGGCCAACTTTATAATTAGGAGGCTTCTAGACATTTCCATATACATAATATTTTTTTTTCTTTTAGTGATACAAGTGCTTGAAAGGATATTTTACAAAAATAACAACTCTTTGACTCATAAACCTAAGAGACTCAATTTTCTTTCTCCAAATAATATTTATATCATTACATGAGTCACATGACATTTATGAAGACTAAAATAGGTGCATTCTTCCACACTCCCTATTAAGTAGGGAGGGATTCATAATTGTCTAATTGGTACAAAGACATTATTCCATTTAAAAAGTTATCATAAGAAAAGTCAGATTCGTATGCTAACTGTAAGCATCAACATTATGATCAAACATGATCCAAATTTATACAAAGATGAAATGAAATATAGATTTAAAAATAAACACATAGCTACAGTGAAAACAAAACTTCAATTAATTGATAGCAAATTACTGAAAATTGTTTACATGTAGAATGGAAATAAAATATCTTAGGCAGTGCTAGATTAACTTTGAGAAGAGATGTTGTCGATACATTCCTTCTAAACTGTGTTACATTCAGGCTCAAACTTATATTTATTATCGAGAAACAATGGAAAACCCTAGAAATCTAAAAACCTAACCCTAGGAGATGAAGCGCCAAAAGTTGGTGGGCCTCGTTGGGGTAAATTGGCACATCAAATTCCCGTGGTCATAACTTTGACATACGATCTTCATTTGACGCGTACGATACCTTGTTAGAAATATATATCCGAGGACTACAAATTTTGACCAAAATCCCTTGCTATAGGAAATAAGTTTTTCCATTTTGCAAAAGAGTGTTGTTTAGGGCATCAAAATAGATATGGATGTTCAAGACCCAAAAAAATGCCAAAAATAACAAATTGTGCTACAATTAAGGAAACTGAAAAAAAATGGTTGGGGTTGAAGTCGAATAGGTTGGTGGCCACTAATATCAACCTAGATTAGTCCTCCCCTCTTAGGAAGTAATGTTCCACATGGCGTTGAGTGCCTCCATGAGATGGGGAACTTCTGTTGAACTTGGTCCCTAGTGAGCTACTTGCCTTACTGCAAGAGTTTACCATATTTGACAACCTCATACTGTTGGATCTTCTTATGGAGAGTGTTTTGGTCTACGTGTCCATTAATGGTCAAAAGTATGGCTGAAGGTTGTCCACATTGAAAAAATGGAGTACACAAAGGAATTGTGAAATGCTGAGCTCAAAACGATTGTGTCTGATATCCTTGGTGATAGTCTAAGGCTCATATAGGAGTGGTTTGAGCTTGTGATGGGCTTTGGTAAGGCATTATTTCTATAAATGCAACCAAAATTTCTCACACTTGAAACTTGTGTGACACCTGATGTTGATCATGTTGTTGCTTGTACTTGGCATTGGACTTCTCCAAGATGTCAAGGACCTACTAGCAGATGTGTTGGATGCATTCAATAAACCTGGTTTCTTTATCATCCTTAGACTATACATGTGTGGATTTTGTATGTGTAGTCACATAAGGAATGACAACATCAATCATACATAATGGTTAAAATCCTAGACCCACCTGAAAGAGACCTCGGCCAATCGAGTTATGGAGAGCTCTCTTATAATTATGCTACACATAGGGAAGTCTCTCATCCTAGGTCCATGGATGCTTGGAGTTGTAGATGTGCAATATGTGCACTACCATCATGTTGATAACTTCTATCTGGACATTAGTATGGGGATGGAATGTAGTCGACTTGGTCAACATGGTGTCCAGTAGTGTCTAGAGGCTCCACTAGAATATGCTCAAGGGCTTGCTATCCCGATATGATATAATGGTCTTCAACATCCCAAAAGATACCCACGCTCATTCAAAGAAGAGTTTGGTAGTGTCCTCTGCTATGATCTTCTCCTTTTGCAGGTTGCCTATATAGAAATATTAGAAAATCCATTCATGACCACAAATACACAGTCATTACCATGCTTGGTAGAAAGGAGGCCTGACAGGTAGTCAATGGAGATGGATTTCCAGGGATATATGGGAGTAGGTAGAGGAGTTTATAGGCCTTACTTCTTGATGGTTAGCTTTCTGATGAGAAAGGTAATGTAGGATCTGATATATATTTTCTAACATCCTATCAATGTTTTGGCCAATAAAAATAATTCTAGTGTAAAGACATATTATTCTCCACACCAAAGTGTCTTGTGACCTGACTGTAGTGTGCCGTAAAAATAAGCTTGGTACACTCACTTGAAGGAACACAAAGGTGGCCTAGGTAGCATAATAATGGATATTAGAGGTTGAAATCAAAAACTTGCTTTCCATCCACTGGATTCTCATATGTCGTGGTGAACTCTAGATCATTTTTATATAGTTGCAACCATTCAGAGGTTTCATTGCCTCAAGAGTTTAGAACAATAGTCAACACTGTATTTGAGGGCCAAATGAGGCAATTTTCAACATGGTTGGTGTTGACCATTTTGTAATTAATGTTCAAGTGGAATTGTTGCAGATATGTAGATCAATTTTGATGGCGATCGTTCTACAACTTCCCTTGTGTTTGCATAAACTGAAGATGTTAGTGATTGGCATGGATGGAAATTTCCTTCCCCAAAATTTAATGTTCTCAATGTCGGCAAGCTTGCACGATATAATACATCTCTTTATCATAGGTGGGGTACTTTTGAATTGTATCAGAAAGTGTCTCACTATGATAGGCCACTAGGTGTCTAGGCTGGGTGAGGACTACACTAATAGCATAGTTGAAGGTGTATGTCACAATTTAAAATGGTTCTTGCAAGTCTAGAAATGTGAATACAGGGGAAGAATAGAGGTGATTATTTAGTGCAAAAAATGCCTTTTATTGGGACTTGGACCAGGAACACTTTCTTTCTACCTACACTTGGTAATTTGACTCAAAGTCCAAGTAATATGCCTGAGAATCCTAGCATGAACCTCCAATAAAAAATTTCAAGGCCCAAAAATATGCAAAGCTCTATTAGAGTGATTGAGGATGAGCAATCTTGAATGGTTTGGTTCTTATCTAAATCTATATGCGCGCCTTTCTCATCTATGATGTAACCCAAATACTAGATCTGACTTATGCCAAAGGTGCATTTCTCCAAGGTGGCACATAGTTTTTATTGTTCCAGAGTTTGAAGGACCTGCTAAATGTGTTGTAAATGATCCTCCCAACTCTTATCGAATTTGAGGATGTTGTCCAAATAAACAACCACGAAAAAGTTGGCAAAGGGCCACAAGATGCATCTATCAACCTCATAAAAGTAATAGGGGAAATTTTTAACCTGAAGGGAATGACTAACCATTCAAAAGGGCCTTCCTTGGATTTAGAAGTTGTCTTCCATAAATCTATGGGCTCTATTGAAACTTGGTGATAATTAGACTTCATATCAATCTTGTTGAAATACTTTCCCCCTTGAGCTGGTTTAGAAGGGCATCAATCCATGGGATTCCATACTTTTTCCTAACATGGGATTCCATACTTGTTCCTGAAATTCATTTTATTTAGTACCCCATAATCAATGTGAAGCCTCTAGGTCCCATAATTCTTCTATACAAGTACAATCTGCCTCCCACAGGGTGAGGAACTTGGTCAAATGTTCCTTTTTTACAGTAGTTATTGGATCTGCCTCTTGATCTCTTATTTTCCAGAATGGAGAGGTGGTATATCATCCCATTAGGTAGATGTTCTATAGATTGATCGAATGCTTGACCTAATAGTGCAAGGGTAACCCTATGGGTGAGGAGAAGATGTACTTGTATTCTTCCATGAGCTTATCCACTTGCTTTTCGTGCATGGAGGAATCCTTCTTGAGTGCCAAACATGTGGCCATGATCTTCCCCTTACTTTAAGAGTGAATAAGAAAGAAAAAAAAATTCCTAGTCTGGGAGATGATGTTACTACATTAATTCTAAGCAGAGATCAAAAAGATGGTGATAGGTTGGGGTACCTCTGATATCCTGTATAAATTATTTCCCAAAGTAATAATAACATTGTGAGGCATAGACTCATACATAGGATGACACTTCCAAAAGTATGGTTGACCTAATAATACATTAAAAAATTCAAGGGGAGAAACATCACATAGTACCTCATCCATGAAGGGCTTGATACTTTTGGGAAGGTGACACTACTAGATGATGTAGAGATTTTGTTCTTGGTGAATTGACCCGATGGTGTATAACTGTGGTTGTGGTGTGGCTAGTAGGCCCAACTGCTCCACAACCTCTACTGAAATGAGATTCTTTTGGATCTCATTTTCAACAATGAAATACAACGGGGAACCTTTCACCCACATCTACGAGTAGAAGAGATGGTCCCCCTCCTCTGGATCTTAACGGTCAATCATTTGGACCTCGGTGGTGGCAACGGTGGAGTTAGGCTTTGCAGCATTATTTTTCTTCCCTTTTTCATTCACCTAGTAATATTTTGACTCAAAGTAAAACATGAATAATCTTGGCCATGAGTGACTTGTTGGGTCAACGTTCACTTACGTTGTGAGTACTAGGGCTCTTATGTAATTCACACCACTTTTTTGTTTCCTTCCTTGTATTCATGGTATTGTTATTTACTTGCGGCTTTGGTAGGTTGTCCTGGTTCATCCCGCCTTGGATATTACCTTTGTTCTACAATTTGGGGGTGCCTTTCCCTTGCTTTGGATTTGCGAATCCAAAGTCTTTCTTCTTCTGCTTAAATTTTTGTTCGATTATAACAACCCATTAAGAAGTGGCACCAAACGAGGAGATGTCTAGGAACTCCATATCATCTTGGATTTATTTTTGTAGAAATCCTTGGTACTTGAGTACGTGATGATACTCAGAATACTTGATACCCAAAATTCATGTGCATGGTATGAAAAATATTTTTTAACTCTGGCACATCTTGGTCCCTTCCCTGTTGCAATTTGGTCCACTTTATGTACTTATATTCATAGCTTCCGAAAGGGAATATTGTTCCTTGATGGCATCTCAGAAGAAATTCCAAGTGGTTGTGGCTAAAAAATAGTAAGGGTTCCCTCTCTTCCCTCCAATCACAGTAGGTTTTCCACCAGTCCTTGACGTGGGGGGTGACTTTGAGGAGTGCAAAAGTAATATTTTCCCTACTAGAAAAATGATGAACTGAAAAATATCTTGCCAATAGATTTAACCATTTATCTATAGTATATGCATCTATCTAGACTTCAAATATGGGAATGCCAAATTTGAATTGTACCTTAAACAGAGTGGTCACTACAGGGTGGCTACTAGATGAAGATGTTTCCCCTGTGGGCATCTACTAAATGATCTGGGCAAATTTATCGATCATCGCATTCCTTTATTGCTCGAGGAATTCTTCGAGCAATATTTTCAAAAGATGTTCTATTCCCTCATATTTCTTTTCTTCTTCCATGGGATCTCGTCTTGGTCAATGAGGTTGGTCTTACAAAGGTTCAACCAGTTTGAGCCCTAACTCCTTATACCCTGACCTCGTTGGGCACACGCACTGAAAAACAAAGAAATATCAGACCACTCTGATACTACTGATCCATATTTATGTAGGGATTAAATTAAATATAAATTTAAATAGAAAGATAGAGCTACAATGAAAATTTAACTTTAATTCATTGATAACAAAATATTGAAAATTGTTACATGCAAAAAGGAGATAAATTAGCTCAGGGGATGGTATCTTATCTTTGAGAAGAGATGTGGAGGATACATGCCTCTGAAATGTGTTATAATGAGGCTCAAAGGCCTACTTATTATTGAGAAACAATGGAAAACCATAAACATCTAAAAACCTAACCCTAGGAGATGAAACGCCAAAAGTATGTGGATCCCATTGGGGTAAATTGGTACATCAACTTCCTGGGGTCATAACTTTCACATACGATATTCATTTGATGTGTACGATACCTCATTAGGAATATATATCCAGGAATTACAAATTTCAACTCACAACCCATATATTAAGTGAGAGGTTTTCCTAGCTTCCAGAAAAATCGGGTTAGGGCCTCAAAATGGCTTCAGAAGTTCAGCACCCAAAAACTGCCAAAATAGTAAAATGTGGTACAATTAAGCAAAGTAAAAGAAAAAATGGTGGGGGTCCAAGAGGAATAGGGTGGTGGCCTCTAATATCCACTTTGATCAAACCAACATTGTCTTTGAGGCCTAACTAGATGAGCTCTACTTCATTCAAGAGAATTATGTTGGGAGGCTTTACATGAGACACCACACTATCTCTACAAGGCACATACCACATCCTGATGTCCACCAATTATGTTCTTTAGGATTATTCTTATCCTGCATTCATGGCCCTGAATCCTCAAATAATATTGGTCCTCTTTGCCCACTCTTATATTTAGATACCTATCACATCCTCAAAAAGTGTTGGTCCCTTTCCCTTCTTTGATATTCTATCCTCGAGGAAACCACTAATGCTTATACAATCCTATACCATTCTCTCTCCAAGGCCTTCAATTATACTTACATTTGTTAGTCTTGGTCAAGCGCTTGACAAATGAAAAAAATAATGCACATGTGATGTCCAACATCACTCCCTCTCAACCTAGAGAAGATATTGTATTCTCCTTTTACCTTGAGAATAGATCATTGCTCCTTTTCAAGGAGAATCCTTCACTCCATCTCAAATTTAGAGGATATTCCTAACTTCCTTTCTAATTGGGAAGCCATATCCAAAATATTTATAGCTTGTCTTCATAAGAGTATCAACTGTCAATTATTCACAACCATCTAGCTCCCTCCTTTATCTAATCATAACAAAGTTGCTTTCTTTTGAGGTATCATGGAGCCATCCTTTTTAATCTTGTGATAGGTTCCATTTAATTGATATTTTTCATATCACTTTCAACTTGTCAATTTCACTAATGGAATTATATTGAGCCTTCCCAAGTTTCCATCTAATCATAGCTTACCAAAAATTGATCTCTTTTGACCTTAATGTTATCTTCTTGCACTACTACCTTTCAATCATGATCAATGCTTTCACAATTTATAGGTACCAGATATTTAACTTCCCTCGATATTCTTCATACATTCCATTCATACTGTTCATCTTACCTCAAATGCCACTTTGCAACATTCTTCCATGTAGCAAGATAGTATTTTAACAATATAATCAACAATAAATACTAACAACATAATCAACAATAAATACTAACAACAAACTTACCTCATTATGAACACTTTCTCATCATTAACATTTTCAACGTCCATCTCCATATGATTCTTACTTCATGCATCAGAGTGCCCATGGATCAAACTTAATTACCAAGTTACCATTTGTTTACGGAGATTGTTCTTGATGTTCATCATTAGTAAATATATTCTATCAAGAAAGTCTTGGCATTCTATCCATTCTAGAGTAAGTCCAATTCATCTACTTAGTAATCATATAATCAAATTAAAGATTCATTATGGATGTGACCCACCTTTCTTCCATGATTATATGAATCCTACCCGAAGGTTACTCTTAAATATGAATTCCTAGTAATTCACATCATCATCTAGCTATATGTATTTCACCATGATTTTGCAACTTGACCAACAACATTCCTTCATATTTTGCAGAGTATCATTTCCATACAAAATGGAATATATACTAGTCTTGTCATAATTATTCTTTCAAGAGCCTTCCAAGATGATAACTCTTACAGGATCAAGCTGATCCTCCTTAGCAAAATTACTTCCTCTAACATAATTTTAGACAAAGTATGGATGAACACTTATGCATAATGGTCCCAAATCTTTTCATTCTTAAAGGAATACATGATTCCAAGCAATTCCAACAAGCATATTTTAAATACGCTACTATTACTTGCCTCTATCAATGATGCAATACTAGATCAAAATGAATGTTTACTCGTTTAGTTGTTAGTTCCTTTAGGGCCCTTTCAGTTCACTTCCCCCATCATGCTCATTATTTCTAAGGAGTCATCATCAAGCACTATAGTTTCTTTTCTTCTTCCCTCATCTTTCCTCCACCTACAATATTTAATAGAATGTACAACCAAGCAAAGTATACAAATAAAAGAGCAAGATGTCAATCCCATCAATCTAATGTTTCCATGGTTTATTCAGCAGGTAGAATCCTAAGGTTCTTAATCATAAACCCTAAATTCCATGATCCTTCTCTAGAAAACATCAGCCCTAGGGTTTTGATGTCAAACCCTAGGTTTCAAAAAATTTCATGTTTTTCCATGTCCTACATTCTTTTAGAAAACCATAGATGTTGAAATATAGGGTTTCTATGAGGAAAAAAATATACTAGGGTTTATCATTATGGCTTTTCCCATTCAAGTTCCATCCATATACACCAAAACAATATTTAACAAGGTGAAGCTTATCAACCCTAGAATTCCTTTTATTCAAAACATATAGAAAAACCCTAATGCATTCCATACCATTTATGAAACAAATATACACACCTCACAAAATGTTGTGCATAACTTCTGAATTCTTGATCATAGGTCAGGGCACACAAGTTTCCCACATCATCCCTTCATCTAGGTACAAACCTTGTTCATAAATTTGCATCCTTCTTCCTTCTACTAGCCTACTTAATTTGCAACCTAAAGAGACTTATTCAACACCCTTTTTAGGCTTATTCCACCCTTCCAATAGTCAGCTCAAAAGCCCAACATAACTACCATAGGTTTTTTACCTTTTTCATCCTATTAAAGGAATATAGAACAACACTTTTCTTCAATCAAAGTTTAAAGTCCTTCTTTATATAGCCTTCCAACTTTCTCTTTAAGCTCAATCTAGGCCGACTTGGTTCATAGGAGACTTCTAGACGTTTCCATATACCAAATATTTTTTTTTCTTTTAATGATACAAATGCATTCAAGTGTCTTTTACAACAATAATGACTCTTTTACTCATTGTAGACATAAGAGACCTCATGGAAAATAACTTGAGCATGAAACTCATGCTACAATAATAATTTTCTTTTATTCTTTACATAATTTCTCTTTTTCCAAATAACATTTACATCATTACATGAGTCAAGAAAATTATTAAGACCGAAAATAGTTACATTATTCAACACAATTATCACCCAATACCTTTATGGAAATCAAATCATCTCTATAATTGAGTCTTTGCATGATAGCAGTAAAATGCCAGTTGTCACCCAAAAGCATTTTGGACTACCAAAAAGTTTTTTTTAGTGAATACTTTTGTCATGTTGAAAATCCAAGCTCATTACTTGTTGAACAACTCTTTAAACTATAGGAGGAAAATGATTTCATCCTTGTCTTGGCACTAGAATATTTTGAAGACTCTTAGTCAATTGTGTTTTAGGATTTTGCATTATCGGAATGACTCTAAAAAAAATCATTGAGATAAATTTATCTTCCTTTACTGAACTCCATGAATAGTCAACTAAGTAGTCTAGGAGTTCCAAAGAAATGGTAAGAAATACCAGGTATATATCAGAAAATGGAATTTCAGTTAAAATTAAAAAAATATTCAATGATATTGAGAGTGAACAAGAGGATTGCTTTTAGCATTTCACTTAAAATAGCATCTTCATTGTCAAGAAGAAATTGCATAAAGTTAGGGTGACTAAGGTTAAATTCCTTTCTTTGAAAAGGAAACTTAGTATTGGCCCCATGACAAGGACATATGGAAACCATTTCCATAAATCATTTAAATGAAATGATATGATTAATAAAGGTCAAAAGATAATACAATATAGAAAATGTCCCTTACCTTGGAAGCCTTTATGGAGCAACTAATAATATGTGTCCCACAAGATACTGGTATTTTATACAATGTAATAATTTACATAGGGAAATTATATCTAAGGTATGAGCATTGTTTTCTATAATAATGGATAATGGTTTGCATGTAAAAATAGTGCAAGAAGATGGAAATTTGGATTGAGAAACACAATTCCACAGTTTAGCAATGGAGAAACAATGCTTGAGCATTAGTGGAGAACAAATATAATGAAGTAATGCCTTGTGTATGCATAAAAATCCTATAAAAATGAGGTTTTATGAGCACACATATTGTTCTCCAATCAGCGACTGTCCAAGTTATTGTAGTACAATTTGAAAGAATTTGCATTGGCATCAACACTAATTGTTTGCATTAACAACATCCAAATGGAAATGCTCTTGATATCACTGTGTACACATACCTAAGATTTCAGGGATGGACACTACTCATCCCATGATTTATTAATTAATTGAATCCTAAGGAAAGGATAAGACTTTAGTATTAAAATTTATTTTTTACTCATGCTCATTTCTCTTTGATCATTTAACTTTACTTTTTTTTCATAATGGTTGCTTGTTTGCATAGGAATTAACAATGAATAGGAACATATTTAGATTCTTCAGTATAATTTCCAACAATGCACATGCTTCTCTAAGGTTTCTAAGCAATGTGCACAAGCCTACAATGATCGGCTATCACAACATCTAAATGGAAACATTCTTGGTAGCCTCCCATTGTAGATAACAAGGGGATACAAGGGAAAAATCATAATATCTATGGACTTTCCCATACACAACACCACACATTGCAGGTTCCATCCTTATGAGCACCATGTCAACATTATGTACATACATTTCCTATATTAGAAATACAAAAATCAACCCTTTTTGTTCAGTTAAACAAATGTGAAGAATAGCTAGTATCGTATGATAGAAATGTATTTCTATGATTATTTATTTATCTATCATTTTATGGTATTAACTATAATGATAGCTATTAAAGTAAGGAAATATATTCTCACTATCTACTTTCTGGTTTTGCTTGTATGCATTGAACTGCTTTGCAATCTTACATTATCTGAAGTTTTCATCATACTTTCACCCCTCAAAATAGGGATTCTATTACAAACCCTTGTTTCTTACTTTTGTGCATCCATTAATAATTTAGGATTTGTATTATTATTTTGAAAACTTGACGATCTCGTTAGGGATTTCTGTTGTCACGTCAAAATCATTTGATATCAGTATTAATAATGGTTTTATTTACTACAACTTACATTCTTCTCTAAGGTAACCTTTTTGTGGGCTCAACAATCTTGATCTGAATTTTATTTAAGGATTTACAATCCCTTTAAACATTACACTACATATGTGTGATCCTTCTATAAACGTTTCACTAAATATGACCTGACCATGCCACCAAGTCTTACAAAAACAACCCAACAAGCCTTCACTCTATTAGAGGGATATGCCTTCCATCAATTCGTTCTTAAATTTTTCAAGCGGCCCCCTTATGACCTTCTCTCAGGGGTGCGGTTTTGATGTCAATTTTTGATCTGATATAGAGAAAAAACAATGATGAAGATAGGCATGTTGTAGGCCTTAAATAATTAAGAAATTGGTGACATTATCTCAAATAATTTCATCCCTCAAGGAGGTTACTAACAATCCTTACTTCTTTTCCTTCAAACTACAATCATCTTCCATCTACCCGTGCCTTGACCTTAGCTTTGGTACCTTGTTGGAAAATAGATTAGGGAAACATATTATTTCACTTTTAAATTCATGACAATTTTTTTGTGATTCATTTTCTTCTTCTTCATTATTATTATTATGTGCTTATCATCAAATAGATGTAAAAGCAAGAAGATCACACCCATAAAAACAAGATATAGACTTCAATCCAGGGAGAAACCCCTCCAATGGGAAAACCTACAGACAAATTCTCTTCTTATAGAATTAACTTCAAAGGAGACTTCCAAGACCAATCCCTAGACTCATGATTCCACCAAGAACCAATCCAACAAGCCAATCTTCCAAGGCAATATCTCTAAGTGAATTACGACTGATATAAACTTTCATCATTTTCCATCATAGCCTGTAGCAGTTACTACCCTTTTCATACCTAAGGTAACCCTAGAAACCCTAGGGTATTCACACATGTGAGAAATGGATGGCAAGAATTCATACCTTTTCTTAACTCCATAGATTTTTCCTCCTTCGCTAGCCTTCCCTTTTCTTTTATGACATTAACATTCCTTCTTCATTATAGGTAAAACCCAGGGAAATATACGTGATTGATGTGTCTCAATGGAGGTGAAACTTCTTCTTTTTATAGTCTTCCAAGGGGCTCTTTAGGCTCGTTCTAGCCTAACTCGTTCCTCACTAGCCGACTTTTCTCTTAGGAGCCTTCTAGACATTTCCATATACAAAATATTTTTATTTTATTTTAATGATACAAATGCCCAAAAGGTTATTTTACAATAATAATGACTCTTTAACTCGTGATAAACCTAAGAGACCTAATGAAAAATAACGCGAGCATGAAACTCATGCTCCATTAATAATTTTCCTTTATTCTTTAGATAATTTTTTTTTCTCCAAATAAAATTTACATCATTACATGAGTCACATGCTAATTATGATAATTATGATAATTAATTCTTGGCATGATACCCATAGAAATGTCAGATATCACCCAAGAGCATTTTCGACTGCCAATTTTTTTTTTCATTTTATATTTTTGTCATGTTGAAAATCCAAGGTTATTACTTGTTGAACCACTTTTTAAGTTGTAGGAAGAATAAGATTTCATCTTTGCCTTGTCACTATAATATTTGTAATAGTCTTAATCAATTGTTGTTTTAGAGGTTTTCATTATTGGATTGAGTCTAATAAAATCATTGAGCTAAATGTATCTTCCTTTACTCAACTACATGAATAGTCAACTGGGTAGTTTAGGAGTTCTAAAGCAATGACAAGAACTGCCATCTATATATCAGAAAAATTGAATTTGAATTAAAAATATACAAATCTTTAGTGATGTTGAGAGTGGAAAGAAGTATTTTTTTTAGTCTTTCACTTAAACTAGCATCTTTAGTGTCAAAAATAAATTGCATAAAGTTAGGGTGACTAAGGTTAAATTCCTTACTTAAGAAAGGAAACTTAGTATTGGTCACATGAAAATGACATATGCAAACCATTTCTAGAAATGTTTTAAATGAAATGATAATATTAATAAAGGTTAGAAGTTCAGATAATTTAGAAAATTTCCCTTACCTTGGACGTCTTTATGGATCAAGTAACAATATGTGTCCCACAAGATAGTGGTACTTACTACAACGCAATCATTTACACATAGAAGTTGATCTAAGGTAGTAGCATCATTTCATTTAATAATGTATAACTATTTAGATGGAAAAATAGTGAAAGAATATGAAGCTTTAGATTGAGAAACATAATTCCACACTTTAGCACTAGTAGCTTAATGGAAAAGGAGTAGGGAACCAAAACAAGAAGCAACAATGCATGAGCATTAATGAAGAAGAAAGATAACGAAGTAATGCCTTGTGTATGTGTGAAAAGCTTATAAAAATGAGCTTTTATGAGCACTCACACTTTTATCCTATCAACAATCATCCAATTTACTATAGTACAATTTGAAATAATTTGCATTAGCATTAGCCCTAATTGTGTGTGCTATCAATATCTAAATGGAAATTTTCTTGCCAACAATGTGTACACACACCTACAATTTCATGGATGGAAAATATTCATTTCAAGAATTGTCAACTAACTAAATATTAATGAAAGGATAACAATTTAGGTTTCATATTTACTTGTTACTCACACTCATTGCTCTTTGATAATTTAACTTTAATTTTTTTATCCTAATGGTTGCTTGTTTTCATAGGAATTATCTATGAATAGGAATATATTAACATTATTTAGTATAATTTCCAACAATGCACATGATTCACTAAGGTTTCTAAGAATTGTATGCAAGCCTACAATGATCGCATTAAGGTTTCTATGAAATGTGCACAAGCCTACAATGATCGCATGTCACAAAATCCAAATGGAAACACTCTTGGCAGCCTCCCATTGTAGATAACAAGGGGAGACAAGGGACAAAGCCTAAGATCTATGGACTTTTCTATACAGAAAACAACACATGCCAAGTTCCATCCTTATGCACACCATGTCAGCATTATGTACACAAACTTCCTATATTAGAAAGAAAAAACGGTCCTTTGTTATTCTATTAAATAAATGTGAAGAATACCAAGAATGATCCAACATAAATGGATGGATATTATTATTTCTTTATATATCATTTTATGGTATTAATTATAATGATATCTATTAAATTAATGAAATATCTTCTCACTATCTACTTTCTGATTTTGCTTCTATATATTAAACAACCTTGCAATCTTGCATTATCTGATGTTTTCATCATACTTTCAACCCTCAAACTAGGGCTTTTATTACATCTCATTGTTTATGACTTTGGTCCCTCTATCAATAGATTATGATTTGTTCTATTACTTTGCAACCTTGGCCCTTTGGTTAGGGATTTTTGTTGTCACTCTAATAACATTTGATATGAGGCTTAACAACGGTTTTATTTACTACAAATTCCCTTCTTGTTTAAGGTATCATTTTTATGGGTTCAATAGTCTTGAACTAAATTTTATTTAAGGATTTATGGTCCCTTCGAATAGTCCACTACAAGAACCATGATTTGTCTACAAAATTTTCACTAGATGTGTTCTAATCTTGCCACCAAGTCTTACAAAAGCAACCAAGCAAGCCTTCACTCTATTACATGGATATGCTTTTCATCAAACCATGTTTAAATTTTTCAAGTGGCCCTCTTATGACCTTGTTTTAGGGCTACGTTTCTGATGTGAAGTTTTGATCTAATATAGATAAAAAATAGTGATTAATATAGGCTTCTTCTAGGCCTTAACTAGTTCAAAGTCTGGTGACCTTATCTCAAAGAATTTCATCCCTCAAGGACATTAGTAAAAATACTTACTTCTTGTCCCTCAAAGTACATTGATCTTCAAACTTCCCATGCCTTGACCTTAGCTGTAATACCATGTTGGAAAATAGATTAGGGAAACATATTAATTCACTTTTACATTCATGGAAATTATTTGTGATTTATGTTCTTCTTCTTCATTATTATGTTTATGTTCTTATAATAAAATAAATTCCAAAATAAGAAGATCACAACAATAAACACAAGGCATAGGCTCCAAGCGAAGGAAAACCCCCTCTAAGGGGAAAACATAGAAATAACTTATCTTCTTATACAATCAACTTCAAAGGAGACTTTCAAGACCAAGTTTTAGAGCCATGCTTCCACCAGGGACCAATTCAACCATCCAATCTTCGAAGACGAAATCTGAAAGTGAGTAATTAAAGGAATTGGAGGTCTAAAATGGGTCTCCTAATGAAATTATAAAATAATAGTGGAAATAATAAAATAAGATTAGATTACATCATCAAATTTTGGAGGGAAGAAAGGAAAAACTATTTTTTCAACTCGTATTTTCAGCTTATCTCCCTATGGGTTTACTCAAATTTCAAGTGAAACACTTGTTGGATGCAAAATTTGAAGCCTCACCCAAGGGGTACCCATGTTTAATACATTAGATGGACCATACTACACGAAAAATGAGAAATACATGAAAACATCATTGCAATAAGGTTTTTTCATGTATTTCTAATTTTCATGTAGCAGGGCCCATAGGAAGTATGCAACATGGGTAGTGCTTGGATGAGGAATTAAATTTTGCATCCAGCGAGTACTCCTGCTCAAAATTTGAGTAAAACCTTAGGGCGATAAGTTGAAAATACAAGTTGAAAAAGTAGTTTTATTATTTTATTATTCTTTTAATATTTTTACTTTTTTACCCCAAAAATGGTGAATCATCCTCGACGGTTGACATCATCATCTTGAATCGTATTGGTTCTCATAAAGTTTATTTTGGTTGTACATTTTTCTTAGGAGGCCCATTTTAGACCTCAAAATTCCCCTAATGTAGGGTTCCTCTAGCCTTTCGTTATTTCCATCATAACTTGTAGCACTTACTGCAATTTTTGTACCTGAGGTAACCCTAGAGACCCTAGTGTACTCACACATTTGAACAAGATATGGAAAGATCTCAAACCTTTTCTTGATTTGATATATTTTTCCTTCTTCACTAGCCTTCCTTTATCTTCTTTGACACTTATATTCCTTCTTCATTATAGATCAAACCCAAGAAAATATACCTGATTGATGTGTCTCAATGGAGGTTAATTTCCTTCTTTTTATAACCTTCCAAGTGGCTCTTTTAGCCCACTCTAGGCTGACTTGTTCCTAGCTGAATGACTTGGTTCTTAGGATCCTTCTAGACATTTCCATATAAAAAATTATTTGTTTTCTCTTAATGATACAAATTGTCGAAATGATATTTTACACTAATAATGACACTTTGACTCATGAAAAACCTAAGAGACCCAATGGAAACTAACATGACCATGAAACTCATGCTACAAAAATAATTTTCTTTTATTCTTTACATCATTTTCTTTCTCCAAATAATATTTACACCATTACATGAGTCACATGACGATTATGAAGACCAGAACTAGTTACATTCTTCAATGTAATTATCATACAATACCGTTATGGAAGGCCAATAATTTTTGTAACTGAGTCATAGCATGATACCCATAGAGATGTAAATTGACACCCAAGATCATTTTAGACTGCCAAATTGTTTCTCATTTTAATGTATATTTTTGTCATGTCGAAAAGCTAAGGTCATTACTTGTTGAACCACTCTTTAAGATGTAGGAGGAATAAGATTTCATGCTTTCCTTTTCACTAGAATATTTTGAATACTCTTATTCAATTATGCTTTATAAGTTCACATTATTGCACTGAATCTAAACAAAATCATTGAGCCCAATATATCTTACTTTACTGAACTGCATGATTAGTCAACTAGGTAGTTTAGGAGTTTTGAAGTAATGTAAATAACTACAAGCTATATATTAGAAAATATACTTTGATAGAGGAGGAATGACCTGTTATAGAGTTCTGAGAATCCAACTTTTCAGACTACTAAGTGAGTCCATCATCAGAGGATGCGTCAATAGATTTTAAGATATTAGTGATGTATCGAGGAGTTGTATTTTAGTGTATATATATGGGTTATAAAAAGAATACTATCAAAACTTCTGGTCGGCCCATATCTAATTAGTTTCTTAATAGATATTTTTATTCATTTTATTTTATTTATTTATTTATTTTATTATTATATATATATATATATATATATATATATATATTTGTTTTTTTATTTATTTGTTATTTGTTATTTATTAATTTATGTTTTTTTTTTTTTTTTTTTTTTGCTCTTTTTTTTAAGGATTCTTAATTTCAAATTAATAAGTGAATTCTTCTATGTTGAATTTAAATCATTAAGGATTTAGTTAATTTTCATTATGAATGAGAGGAGGGAATAAATTGTTGTAAGGGATATGCATTAATCATTGATGCTTTATGATTTCAAATAAAGGTTTCCAAGTGTTACTCAGCTACGTTATGAACAAATATATATATATATATATATATATATATATATATATATATATATATATATATATATATATATATATATATATATATATATATATTAACAAGCTAATCAGATATGGGCTGACCAAAATTTTTGATAATATTGATTTTAAAACCCATATATATACACTAAAATACAACTCCTCGATACGTCACTAATATCTTAAAATCTATTAACTCATCCCCTGATGATGGACTCACTTAGTAGTCCGAAACATTGGGTTCTCAAAACTCTATAACAAGTCATTCCTCCTCTATCATAAAAATTGTCCTCATCTGTCTGGATTCATTATTTAATATTATACTTTGAGTTAAAAACATGCAAATATCCAATGATGTTGAGAGTGAACAAGAGGATTTTTTTTAGCCTTTACCTTAAAATAAAACCTTCAATGTCAAAACAAAATTGCATAAATTTAGGGTGACTAAGGTTAAATTCCTTCCTTCAAAAATGAAAGTTAGCATTGCCTCCATGACAATGACATGGAAACTATTTCTAGAGATGATTTAAATTTAATGATATGATTAAAAAAGGTTAGAAGTTCAGACACTTTAGAAAATTCCCCTTACCTTTGAAGCCTTTATGGAGCAACTAATAATATGTGTTCCACAAGATAGTGGAATTTACAATAGTGTAATCATTTACACATAGAAATCTTCTCCAAGGTAGTAGCATAACTTTCTATAATAGTGTATAATGGTTTGCATGTGAAAATAGTGAAAAAAGATGAAACTTTGGATTGAGAAACACAATTCCACATTTTAGCACTTGTAGCTTAATTCCAGAGGAGTAGGGAAAAAAATAAGGAAGCAAAAATGCATTAGCATTAATGAAGAACAAAGCTAATAAAGTAATTCCTTTTTGTATGTTTAAAAAGCCTATAAAAATGAGGTTTTATGAGCACTCATATTGTTCTCCTATCAACAATCATCCAAGTTACTGTAGTATAATTTGAAATCATTTCCATTGGCATCACCCATAATTGTGTGTGGTATCAATATCCAAATGGAAACACTCTTGCCAACATTATGTACATACACCTACGATTTCATGGGTAGACAATGTTCATCCCAGGATTTGTCAACTAACTGAATCTTAATGAAAGGATAACACTTTAGTATTAATATTTACTTGTTACTCATTCTCATTGCTCTTTGAGAATTTAACTTTAATTTTCTATCATAAGGGTTTCTTGTTTGCATAGGCATTACCTGTGAATAGAAAGATATTTACATTATTCATCATAATTTCCAACAATGCACATGCTTCTTCAAGGTTTGTAAGCAATGTGCACAAGCCTACAATGACTTCCTATCACAACATCCAAATGGAGACACTCTTGGAAACCTCCCATTATAGATAACAATGGGAGAAAAGGGATAAAGCCTAAGCTCTATGGAGTTTTCTATACACAACAGCACACATGCCAAGTTCCATCCTTATGCACACCATGTCATCATTATGTACACACACTTCCTATATTATAAATGAAAACAAACCGTGTATTATTATATTAAGCAAACATAAATAATACCAAGAATGATCTCGCATAAATGGATGACTATGATTATTTATTTGTCTATCATTTTATGGTATTAACTATAATGATAGCTATTAAAGTAAATGGCCAAATTCCAATGAAGAGGAAGAAAAAAAATAATGTGACAATATGCATGAATCCAGTTCTAGAAGGTTCAACCTATCTTCAAATTCCACAAATATTCCTTTTATTTCATTTAAAAGCCATCTAAATTTCTTGCATGGTGAAGTTCCTCTGAGACCTCGTAGGGTTTGTGCATGAAGGAACTAACATTACAGACACAAAACTAGCTTTTTGTTTTTTTGGCCCTTAGTTTATAGTGCCTCCCAAGGGCCCATATGTTGGGTTCCATGTCATAGATGTTCCTAGTGGAATAAAAACTTAACGAAGGTGGCCGAAAATATATCCAATTACGCCGGAAAACAAGAATCCCATGCTTGTTAAATAAAATCTAATTTGCAATTCTAGGAATTTTACTTTTCAATTTTAATTCATTCATTCCTTGTATACCTTACAGTTCTATGTTTTTATATCTCTTCCACTGCATTAAAAATAATTATAGGATTATATTTATGAACCAATATTATACCATGCTAATATCACATAACCATCCTTGACAAATAATGTCATTTCTATGCTGCTAAATTGTTGTACAAAGATCCAACCACTAGTCCAAATAGTCGACATCAACTTTGTTACCTCAGTAAGAACTACATCCTCAAACTTCCACATTTCACTCTATGATGGAACACATCAACACCAAACTATGCTACCATCGACATATACTAAACATGCTGCATCTGGAGATATCCTAGTTGACGTGATCGTTTTGCTTAAAAATGTAGCTTGCACGATCTTCCAACACTCCTCATAAGTCCCAAAAATTTCCTTCACTCTCCTTCAAAAATTTGTCTCTTTCCACTCTTCCTTTAGTTAGAAAAAATTGTAATGGGATCTACATTATTTTCTTCTTCTTTAACTTTCCATGGTCCATAAAAGTTCTTGAACTTGAGGTTGTGCAACGTAAAGTAGAGTTGATTAGGGACTCATCAATACTGTTACATGCAAAGGTAGGTGCACTTCCAGCTAGATATTCATCAACACAAGAGGGTTCACACTCTATAGTACCTCCAATGAATACATCCACAAGTACAACTATGCCATTCAAGGCACTCAATTCTTATCTAAAATATTGGTTTGTCAAGGGTAGAGAAAATGCAAAAACAACATTGCAGACACACAACAATGCATGTGGCTCTAGAAAAGTCTTTGGTTTTGACCTCATTGATTGATATAGAGATGGGATCCAGCTTTCTGCATTCACTAAATTGGTACATTTCTCTTATGACCTAATCCAAGTTGGGAAACCATACATTGTTTTGAATGGAATAGTGAAAGAAACAAACCGAAGCTGCAACCACCTAAAGAAAAAATTGGATGTTTTCTTTCTTTTTCTTGCATCCACTATCAAGCCATGTTTCCAAGATGATACAGCCTTTCCTTATCAATTCTTCCATTGAAAATATCAATGAAATCGAGTTTGTAAATCAAAATAACAATGTTGATGTTATTGGTGTTGTTAGTTTTACCTGGCTTGCCTCAAAAATTCGACGAAGGGATGGAATTGAAACACTTATAAAGAGTCTCAAATTAAAGGAAATGTTAAGTTTTAGCATTGATGTAACACTATGGGGAGACCATTATGACTCTAAAGGAATGAAGGATGCTTAGTTGTGCTCTTCTGACAACTTTCCAATCGTTGCAATCAAAGGATGTTGTGTATCTGAATTCAACAGAATTACTATGGGAACTATCTCCACCAAAATCTCATCATAAATCCAAACATTTGAAGAAAATAAACAAATTTTAACATGGTTCCATGAAAGAGGCTTCAATTCCTCCTTTCTATCTTTGAGCAGAAACTACAACACTACTACTAAGCGAGCCAGAAAATGGAAGATGATTCACAACATTAATTTTATGAAAGTCTTCATCAAAGCAATATCAGTTTCTATTCATGCAGCTATAATTTCTCTTAAAATGGATAATTTCTATTTTCTCACATGTGCGTTGAGTTTCAATGGTAAGAAATGCAAGAAAAAGTGATGGAGAATTCTAAAAATATGTTGCATTATAGAAAATGTTACAAGGACTTCCCAGAATGTGACTACCGATACAAAATTAGAATTGAATTACATGACCACATTGAGCACATAGACAATGTCATAGCTTTCAGTAATGCAAAAAATTTGTGGGTGAATTTTCAGTGTCCTTTTCCCGATAACACTTTCAATCAAAAAAAACTTTTTCAATGTTGTTGAGAATTTGCAAACAATTTTGGTTATTTCAAAGGAACTTCATTACGACTTTTCATGTAAAGAGGTCCTCAGAGACATCTAATCAATGTATGTTGCACAACGATTTGGTATCCATAATCTCTGAAATCTCTTCATGCTTCCAAGGACCACTACCATTTTGTACATGGAGTATCATATATGTAGAAATCATTGTTCCATAGTTCTATAAAATATCTCCATGTTGTTGTACTTCACTATTTTTTCACAAGGCACTTGTTCAAAAATTTCAAAATATGTATGTTTACCCCATTCAAATTTATGGAAAATAAATAGTATTATATGTAACAACTTCAACTAATTTTTTTGTAGAATGTCTAAATGTCTATCAATTGAATGTTTTTCTTTTTCATTATTCATGCTATTTCTCAAGCACTTTCAAATTAAAAAAAATAAAATCTAATTATCTCACTCTATTTATTCTGACATTTGAGGTTACAAAAACAATTTTGTTTACAAACCTATGATGTATGTTTATAGACTTCTAAGCATGGCATGGACACACTTATTTCATAGAAACAACTTTTCTTCTTTATTATATAAACTAATTTTTAAATGTACATATTTATAATTTATTTTCTATGCATATAGAACTCATTTAGATTTCTCTATAATTTTCTAATGTCTCCATTCTAACAATAAATTATTTTTACTTTCTTTCATATTAGACATAGTAATGAAAATGAAAGTTAAATCACACAAAGATGTCTTCTTTATGCATGTAACAAAGATAAAATAAATGTGTTTCGACAACTACTTTATAAAAAACACAAAAAACCTACTTCCTCACCTACATCCCCTCCCACCTCAAGTGCTCCCCCAAACATACAAACCAACAATCCTCACCTTGCTCAAAACTAATACAACCCCCTACCCCAATGATAAGCATCGTCACTTTCGACAATGGATAGATAAAATTTCTACCATGCATGTGTTGGACGATATGTAAAGGATCATACCCAAACATGAAAACAATACTTCTACATGGTAACCTTTCTTGCTTTCATTGTGCCTCATCTAGGCCTACGTATTGTTTTTTTAATTTGAAAAAAATGGACCCCGATGCACCACCACTTGTCCTTTGTAATTTAAGGCAAGTTGAAGAATTGTGCGTCGCACGCGTCAACCCCATTCTACAAGTTACTCATGCTCATGGTGATCAATACAAACACAACGACCATACAATTAGCTTCCCCTAATACATCACTACTATTTCCAACTATTTACCTCATCTGGTTTCTAAATTAGACATCCTCATTGTCAAAATACACAATACTTATGGAAAGGATTATGAATTCTTTGTTTGTAAATCACATGAAATAGTTGCACTTGAATACAAACTAAAAAATGATTCCTAGTACAAGGATGTCAAACTCAACCCATTTGAAATCAATGCTTTGTGAGATCAACCTACAAATATCTCCTCTCTTATTTGTAGTGTAAACACCTCTTTAGTCCAACCCCATGAAATTATAAATAACTATAACTATGACTCTGATGTTATCATCTCTCCATTAAATCTAAAAAAAATCATGTTTCATTCCAACTCTCCCAAATTCATGTATTGAGATTGATACATATGTCCTTATTTGCACTCAACTCATTCAAATTCAATAAGCTCACTTGATTGGCCCAAATTATCCCTAACCCCTGTTAATGGATACAACACTAAACTCATTTTTGCTATGTCATTACCGACACTCTTTCCTACAAGCATTGCCATGATTGAGATTCATGAATATTCTTTGCACCTAATGTACTACCATGATAACCAATTCAACTAGCATCCAAGATTTCGCTACTACTTATACAAAATTTTAATGTGCCATCATAGGCAAGAAACTATTGTTATCTTTGTGAAAAAATACATTCAGAACAACTTACCAATAATTGTTTTAGATCTTCGACCACAACTTCATGACTTTCCAAATTCCCAATTCCAAGAACAATTTATGCACTTTGGTTAAGGTCTTCAAAGAACACACTATTTCTATAACAAGTGACGATGTGAATTAACTGATACGATTGAAGAAATAGGAAGCCTGACCTTATTATTCACTCTCAGTGTAGCTGATACCAAATGAAATGACTTGCGCATGATCATCCCTAACAACGTTCCCTCAAATTTGAGAAATCTCTATGAATGGAGAATTCAAAACGCAATAAAAAACCCACATCTTATAACCCAACATATGCATTGTAGATTTACAATTTTCCTCAAGGGCCTTCACACACTTGATTATTGGTGCAAGTTTTCATGTAACCATTCTTCTCCCCATTAATTTCTACATTGCAATTATGCATATTCTATAAATTTTTACTTTCTTATGTTCTTCATATATGAATGGAAACATAGAGGATTCACACACATACATGGATCCCTTTGGTTATAATATGCACCAAATATGGACACTCAAGAATGGAATAATGAGACAAAATTCATCGATGCTAAACGTTATTCCAATAAGTACGTAACACTTAGAATTCATGTCATCTCCACCATTACAATCCTGCACTTCATCAATCAACAATCCATGACCCATGTCTTCATGACACATCAATGATATTCGCATCGACTTAGTATAAAGACTACGGAGAGATTGTAAATTATGTTCAAAAACATACAAAGTGTCATGAATATTATGGCCTTCATAAAAAGACAATGTCCTTAGCTATCAATATAGAGTACCATGGGAATTTCACTCCACGTATTCAATTTTCATTAACAATAAAGGCCAAAAAGCCTACATCCTCGCTTGCAATGACGATAGATTGAACATCCACAATGTCAACCTACTTTCCATTTGGAGAGAAAATGTTGATTTCCAACTTATTCTATCACGCCATGTTGTGTTAAGCTACATTTCAAAGTATGTAGCAAAAGAAAAAAAAGATCAGAAATTTATCATGAAATATTATCATGCCTTTCACAAGTTATGCCTCGAAAGGAACCTGTTATTAATGTCATATAGAAATGCCTTATAGAAACCATTGCAGCCAGAGACATTGGGTCACAAGAAATATGCCATATGTTACAAAAACTACCACTCTCACTCTACAATCACACATTGTTTTCTTTGAATGTTAGCAGAGATATGTTTATATGTGTTTTCCATGATTTTGGAAACCCCCCCTTCAACACCAACCTTCATTCTCGCATACATGAATACTCTTATTTCATTGGAACCATTGACTCTCCTTAAAGCTACACGTTCTTGGTCATTTTATACTCATTGAAACAAATACTAAGGAAACACATATTCTATCCAATTATTTTTCATGTCATTCGATGATACACTACCATCCCTTCCCATAATGATCCTTGTTATGTAGCTTTCTGTTGGAGTGAACTACTACTATATTTCCCTTTCCGCAAATTCCCTAATGACATTGTTTCCACTAATCAGGAAATAATTGAATACTAGGAACAAAAAAGGGACATATGCACCATGGCATGGTCATCAAGAATTAGAAAACCCATAATCCTCACATCCTAAACATCCATTTACACATGTGGTTCCCCCTCCCAACACCATTAGCATCGATGAATGGAAAATCCTTTGTCAACTCCACCACAGATACAACACTGAACTTGATGACTTTGAAATTCTTGGCCATCATGACTTTGATCCTAACCATAATTGGTAACATACTATTATCCTTCTTCACTTACAAGAAACTTCCATACATTTCATTTGTTTCATTTCCTCATATACCCAAATCCAACACCATCACCTTCCAATTCCACACCAAGATCACTCCTTCTCTCCACCCAAAGAACAAATTTTGACATTGCTATTTCTCACTTCAAAAAAAATACACCAATCCCTTCACTCATATTGATCATCCATGGAGTGACTAGGACATACAAATATTATTTAATTACTTGTCTACAAAGCACACTCTTGTTCAGCTTGCCAAAGAACAGAAACCCCTTGCTCCTACTTGCACCTATTGGAATTGCACCTGTCAACATAAATGCCTTTACAATCAATTATTCCATTCACATATTTATTCAAGAAATGCATCCTCTTGAAGGAAAATCACTTTTAAACCTCCAAGAGAAATTGTGCCATATCAAGTACATTATAATTGATGAGATGAGCTTCATCCATCAAAAATTTCTTTCCCACATTAACAATCGCCTAAGAAAGGCATTCCCGTTTGAATGGAACACACCATTTGATAAATACTCCATTATCCTTGTTGGAGATTTAGGCCAACTTCCACTTATGAAATACATTCCTTTGTATGTCATCACATCACGCGATAATGCACTCTGATGCAACTTCAACACATTCATAACATTTTCAACTATTTTTCGTCAACAAGGTGTTAGTGCTTCCCAAGTTGTTTTCTTCTAGCTCATCACAAACCTCTAGAATGGAACACATAGAATATCCTACCGTTAAGGACAAGCTCATATCTCATTCATGACGAGCATCAAATATTCCAAGGTTCCATGCACCTATATGCAACAAACCATTCTATTTCCTTGCATAATAAAATAATGTTAAAAAAATTGAACATGCCAATTGCAATATTCTTTAGAGAGCAACAAAGACGACAAAATTCCATTGCAACAAAAGATGAACATTTAGATGCATAGATCCTCTTATGCAATGAGAAAAAAATTATACTCACCATCAACTTGTGGGTAAATGCAGGCCTTGTTAATGGTGTGCTTCGCAAAATCATTTCTATCTTATATGCACTTGAATCAAACAAACCACAGTTTTTGTTCTTCATTGTTGTTGACTTTCCACCAATACAAAGGGACACAATTCCCAACATTTGACATCCAAAATATGTACCCATTTACCCATAGCAAGAGGTTCACATTATCAACTTGTCCTCCAAATGGCATGGGCTTTAACAATATGTAAATCACAAAGTATGACATTGGACAATGCAACTGAAGACGTTGGCACCAAAGGACGACAAGGATGAACATTTATTGCCATATCAATATTAATATCATTGTCGAACCTCTAGATAAATCCAACATTTTTCATTCTCTCGCTTCTCAGACATGCAAGATAATTCATATCTCATGCATAGGCAAAAAGAATAATCACTCCTCACATCAAAAACTCCACAAGAGAATACACTCTATCTTCTAAATTTACCCATGGTAAACATCACTTGCTACTTAACCCACTTTCACTGCGATTTCTTACTATTGCATTTAACCTCACGTTGTTCTATTTATTTTTAGAAAAAAGGTTCATACTTACTTTGTTTAGAAAAAATGAAAATTTAATGCTTTCAACCTACACGTCCACTAACAATCATTATTTGTATATTTACTTATAACCAATAGATATGGATACAAGCTACTTTTCTATGCTATCTGAATGTTGACGAGAAATTCAACAACAAGAGCTTTCCTTATAAGATATACAAATGAAGAACATGCCACCACAATATCTACCTCTTCATCATCTACGACCAACTATTGTCTTTCTTCAGAAGGTAAGAAACATCTTGCAAAAAAGTATCCACATCCATGAAAGAAAGGTAATCAACAAAATGCAATTCGAATGACAATAAGTTCATTTACATATTGACACCAAAATAAAAATCAATTGGTGTTTTCGATGCCATGCGTCCTCCTGTATATATTATTAGTTCCTCACTATCAATTACATCTATAGAAAGAAAAACGAGCACCTGTCTCACCTATCCATACTTTATTACTTTGTAAAATTATGACATGAAATACTTTTAGAGAACCTTCATCTGAATTGTAACAATTCCATAAATGTTCTACAAATGAAATATTCAAGTGCAATATGTTACTTCTTTAGGTATATTTTATTTTTAGTTTTTACCTTTCAACATTTCCAGGATGATCTTGCTTCAGACTGAATACAATGATATATTGTTTATGGTTGAATGCATTGTAAATTTCTCACAAGCTTGATGAGTAAATGGAATTATGTTGAAAATCTATTAGAAATGCAATTTTGTGTGGAATTTTGTTTTTTTTTTCCAAGGAAAAAAGTGAACTTTTCATTAAACATAAGAAGTTACAAGTATATGCCAAAGGCATTCGGTTCGCTGGTGTGGAATTTTGTTTTGTCAACAATGTTGTGGTTAGATTCTAGGTATAAGAGTTGTGGTTAGATTCTAAGTCTATCTTATAATTCTTTGATTGAAACTTAATATGGAAAAACCTCATATTTTTTTTCTCTTCTCTTTTATTGTGTGTGCTATCTAATAAGAATGATAATATGAGCATGAAAACCTATAGCTGAAAACTCTGTAGTATAAACTTACTATAATCTCCCACATTCTATCACAACAATGATTGGTTGTAGTGAAAAGAAAATTTTATTGAGATTCTAGGTTCTCCTTATAATGCTTTGATTGAAATTTAATATGACTAACCACCACATCTTTCTTCTCTTTGATTTGAGTATATGTTTCATCTAATAAGAATGATAATAGAATCATGACCACGTATAGGTGGAACTCTTGAAGTATCAACTGCCTATAATCTCCCACTTTCTATCACAACAATGATTTGTTTCAGTTAAAAGAAAAATTTATTGAGATTCTCGATTCATCTTATAATGCTTTTAGTGAGATTTAATATGACATCGTTTGTTTCTTCTCTTTGATTTGAGTATGTTGTCCATCTGATCATAATAATAATAATTGAAGCATGACCACCTATAGGTGAAAATCCTGTACAAATATGAAAACTTATCGTGTAGAAAAACTCTTAAAATAATTATGGAAGGCCAATCATCTTTGTAACGGAGGCTTCGCATGATACCCATAGAAATTCCTACTATCACCCATGACCATTGTGGAATTCCAACTAAGTGTTTTTTAGTGTATATTTATGTCATGTTGAAAAGCAAAGGTCATTACTTTTTCAACAACTCTTTAAGATGCAGGAAGAATAAAATTTCGTCCTTGCCTTATCACTAGAATATTTTGAACACTCTTATTCAACCATGTTTTATAAGTTAGAATTATTGGAGCTAAATGTATATTTCTTTATTGAGTTGCATGAATGAACTGGAAATCATATTTTAGAAAATAGACTTTGTGTTAAAACTATATAAATCTTTACTGATGTTGAGAACGACAAGACAATAAGCTTTATGGAGGAACTCGTAATATGTGCCCACAAAATAGTGTTATTTCCTATCGAGTAATCAATTTACACATAGAAATTGTCTCTCAAGTAGTAGCATTGCTTTATGTAATAATGTATACATGTTTGTAGGAAAAATAGTGCAAGAAGATGGAACTTTGGATTAAGAAACACAATTCCGCATCTTACATGGAAGGGTAAAGCTTTGCGGGCATAAACATATCCAATTGAAATCCAAAATTCAAATTATTTCAATTGAGAGAGTTTAGCCCAAGGGATTGTAATTTTTATTATGTGGAGAGCATATTTCCTAACGTATTTTGAAAAACAATAGTAATATCCCAAGGGATTGCAATGTTTATACTATGCAGAAATATTTCAAACAGATTTTGTAAAATAATATGTGTTTCTCAGCATATCTATAATATTAATATCCCATATTCCTTAGGTTGTTCAATTGACCATGAAAATTAAAATTTATTATCAAAATTTTGAGTTATGTTTCAAAGTATTTAGTGGAATTTTTCTTTCAACTCGTTCAACTAAAAATGAAATTCATTATTCTATTAAAATTCTCGTTAGGATGGTACGTGAATCTTTTTTTGGGTTTGGAATGGATTTGAGAAGAAGGAGGTTCTTCACTTCTAATTTTTATTGTAATTCTTGAACACTGTCAGCAACAAATTCATAACCAACATCTAAGGGAGTATACCGAGTACAAATGTGATTATTTCCAAGATTTGTTTGTTAGGTGTTCCTGAACATAGAGTCATTGTCCACCTCATATCCACTTGGGAACAAGAAATATTTATCATTCTTCATAAATTCATGATCACATAATCCCTTGGGGAGATATTCATAGACATTTATATCATTATCATTCTTTTCCTCCACAGGGAAGATTGACCACCAAATATGCTCGTCAATAGATCTGTTTGCAAATACATTTGTGGAAGCATTACACATTTCTTTAGATTTCATCCTTCTATAGTGTTGCCATTACACTGAACTCAAATTGAATTCTTGTACAATAATAGATTTTCCATTGATGCAAGCGGCCCCGGTATACATTTAATTGTCAAAACCATGCAATACAATCAGAAATCTGGAGACTACTACTGTTGATTTTCATTCTCGAAATTATAATATTATCAATAGCCTTAGTAATGGGAAATTGAAAGTAAAAATATGGAAAAATAGACTTATTGTGATGCAACATTAAATGTAAATATGGAACTATGAATCTCATAATAACAACATTAAGTTGGAGAGTGCAAATCCCCAGAACAACAAGAAAAACCATTATGGAAATCTTTAGCACAAAAGTAATGGCCAATGACTCAAAAGAAGAAAGCAAAACATGCATCAAAGATGGGTATGAAAAAAGGATACCAATGTATCCTTACCTGACCCACGCCTTACAACCATTTTTAAGAATACACTTTGCTACAACTTTTGTTTACAGTTCATTTGCAATGTCAATTTTTGTATCATCACAGTTCATGTTCCTGAAAAATCTTCATTTCTTCTTCGCCGTGGTTACGGTTGAATATTTGTAAATTTGTCACATGATTGATGAGTAAATATAATTATCTTTAAAATTAATTAAAAATGCAAAGACGTTTGCGCGGTTCAAGAGAACATCCTTTGATAAAAAATTCTTTGAAAATAATTGTTCACAAACTTTTTGCTACTAGGACATGATTGAAGACATAAATTTTCTTCAACCTCCAACCTATTTCCTCCTTTGGTTGAGCTATTAGTTGAGCTATTTGATGGTTATGTTTATGAATTCTATTATTCTCTATGTTCCCCTGCATTTTGTTTTATAGATGAGAGAAGATGACTTGAGATGTTCATGATCCAATGTAATTATTTTCCATTGGAATTTTTGGAATTTTTGTCATGGTAAGTAAACATTTATTGGGGTTTTGAAATTTTTTATTTATTTTTTTATTGGTCGTTCATAAACATTTGTGTCCAAGCTACACTTGTATTGTTTTGTTACAATCAATTGTTGTATTGTTTTGTTACAATCAATTGTCATTAGGTGGAAATCCAAATATTTTACTACTATTTTTTTAAGCTAGTGTCACACCTTACTATAACACAAGTCTCCTTGCCGTAACTAATTTACTAAATAAGAATGCTCTCTATAATAGGATTTCTAAAAACCACCATTAGACTATTGCTTTGGGCAATGATAGAGGAATCCAATCACACAAAAATTGGACGTGAAATTGACTACGGATATTGGCTCTGACACGAAAGGCCACATCCTATCATTTTTCTTACATATATGGAAGTCTGAACATTTGGCCAAGTTCAATTTCAAGCAAATTAATAATAGAAATCTTTTTCATTGGTGAAAGAGTGGTAGATTATGCCTTCATCAACATTCATCCTCTCAACATATTAATATTACCAACTTAAAATTAATACACTAAACAACCTAAATTTAATACAGCAATTATTATTCCAAACCAAAAAACAAATTTTCCAATTTAAAAATTCCAATATAACAACAACCCTATGAACAATCCTATCTAAGTGGAGAAATTTCTAGTTTTAATATATTTACACTCAAGGTGTTCCTTTTGGAAAGGTTCACCTATCGACTATCCTCTACCCTTTTTCCTATAGGGCGAAATCTGTCTCGATGTACAGAGATGACACAAAAAAAAGTCTACCCTAGACAAATGTATGACAATGACACAAGTTTACCTTTTTCCTATTGGGTGACATTTGTCATGGCACACGAACAAGAACACTAAATTGATGCTTTGAAGCCTCATGGTGTATTAAATTCAATTGCTTATCATAGACTTAAAGCTCCAGTGGCCATGGCAACAAAGTTATGTAACATGGCTAGAGTCATTGTGAACTTCAAGCTTATGTAATATTAACAAGATTATTATTTTCAGGTTGTTACATAGAAGTGCATTTTACATCTAGAGTCTTCAACTCTTCAAAAGTAAAAAAAAAAACCCAAAAAAAAGGTGTAGTCAACGCGGAAGAAGAATTTGCAAAGGATTCAACTTTTAGAACCAATTTGGAGTTTTAGATTCCATTGGAGTCTATGAAGGAAAATCTAAAATATTCTAAGAAAGGGTACTAATTGTGATCTCCAGTAGTTAGCAAAGGGAAATTTCTCCCAATCTTCTGGTCTTGGGGCTACAAGTTTTCAAATGAAATCAATCTCAATAGTTGCTACTCAAATAGCATGTTTTCTATTCCATCTTAACATGGAAGACTGAGGGTTCACCAAACGATGAGATTGAGTTAGAATTTGAAGGCTACAAAAACATATGGAATTCAAGGGAGAAAGACACCCATTACACATCCTTATGCATTAGATAGCATTGTAAGGAGAACTAGCACCAGATGTAGATCATCTCCTGATAATGTTTATTTCAAGTGGCTAGTGTATAGGCATTTATGTAGTCCGTTATCACTCAGAATTTTCCTCAGAAGTTATCACAAGGAGGAATAAATTGACACAACCACAAACCAATCTTTTAAATATAGACTCTAGGCAACCTATGACTGAGAGAGGGCTCTCTATATATAATTTAGCTTTGCTTTTATAGGATTTTAGGCTAGTTCTTAATGTTCTTTCAGATTTTGATTTTGAATTGAAGGTTAGGTGGTGGAATTCTTAGAGTAGATGTATAGAGCTAGGTCTTCCAACCATTGGGCTATGGAGTCAACAAATGGATAACATAACTCGACCAGATCATTAAAGAGAATGTTCACAGGGCAAGCTAGCAAAGTAAAATGCAAATATTTAGGCGTAATAGGTGAAGTGATTCTAACTAGGGTGAAAGGGCACTTAAGAATCCTTGGACCGGGATCAGAATGAAGAATAGACGATGATCATGAACCAAGGGAAATTAAGAATCTTTCGTTATAGATGGCTAGGGGTTATCTAAACTAAGGAGCAGCCAAGAATTCATTATCTTAGATTTGTGAAGAAAACATACAATAATGCATAATGGTCAAGAAAGAGTGCATTTAAGCAATTTTTGAAATATCATTCATGGCTATACATTTAGATTTTAGAAATTTACGCAAAAGATTATGGAAAAAAATATCAGGAAAAACAACAGTGAACATGGGAGAATACATATTTGTATTTCACTTTACATAAGAATCCTGTAAAATATATGATCTTTATTCCTTGATCCAGCAAGCCAATCCAGTCATTGATACAACAGAATTTTGATTTGAGAGAAAAATTCTATAGAAATGTCTTGGAATCCACCCTACATACTTCGAATTATGAAGTATATATACAAAAATGTTTACAAAATATCTCAAAACAGCTTGAAACTTAATCTAGGGAATAAAAATAGCTTCTTGCATGAAGCTAGAGATAGATGTTGAACTGCTTCATGTTGTCCCTTTTATTATGGTGTTGTTGGTTGTTTTAGTTGAGTTGGAGCCCTTTAAGCTCGCTCATATTTGTAGCACTTCTACGTTGGAATCTTCTTTACTTTCATCTTTTAACAGATACTCTTTGACCCTGCTGCTATGCTTTTAACTGTTTTAACTGGTTCCCTTCATTTATTGTGCAGTAACTTTCTGATGTAAATTTGTTACAGTAAATATTTTATTTATTCCCACCATTCCACATCAAGTAGTTTTACATTCACCAACCTTCTATAGATTTCATATGCTTCTATATACTTTGGAAAATTTGGCTTGGTGAGGAACAAATGTTTCACCTCATGATCTAGGAAAAATAAGTTCTCCAATGTGTCAAATAACATTTTGCCTATTGGTAGGGCTTTAATGGCTAAAGAACTTGCTTGTTCCTTAGCCAATTTTCTTTGTGTATCTCCATAGTCCAACTCGGTCATAAGTTTTTCGTTGATGACCATAGGACTAGGAAGACCTTTCTCCCTCAAAATCTGAAACTTATCCATGAACCTGTCAATGGCTATCTGCATGTTATGGAACTTCTCTTCTAAGTTAAGCATAGGGTTTCTTTTGGAAAGAACCTTCCTAATCTCCAGAATGGCCTTAGTCCTTTCTTCTATGTTAATTTCTTGGACCTCATATCTATTCTTGCTATTTAGAAGGTGGATGAGTCGATTGGCATCCTCTTGTTTATCCCCCTATTCTTCCTTTACTTTTTGGATAGCTTTAGTAGCTATCTTTACTAATTTTGTCTACTCAAAGATTATCTGGCCTGGTGGGAAAATATCATTGATGGAGCCAATGACATTGGCCCACAGCATCTCTTTGGTTTATCCAAGTGGTTTCTGTAGTGTTAAATCCTTCTCCAGGATTTTGATTCTATCACCCATTCTCTGGGCCTTCTGTGTTTCTTCTTTCTTGTTAAGTTGGGCAAGTTTGCAGTCAGTTTCCAAACTTTCCACATTTTCCTTTAACTTTTTCAGCTCTATAGCCTGGATGGGCATATCGTCCATGGCTTTCACAAGTTTTGCTGCTTTATCTGTTGGTGCATCTGTTGCTGCTGTAGGCTCTGTCGTAACTGGAAAAGCTATGGGAGGTGGAATTGTGGGTGCTAGTGATGTTGCCAATTTAGATGGAACTGTTGTAGATACTGTAGGGATGACAGTTCTAGAAGTTGTGGCCAAGTCACTTTGCTTCTACTAAATTAAAGTGTCCAACTCCTTCTCTGTCTCCTTGGGTTGATCATTCAGCTTCAGGACCAAGTCCATGAGCTCTTCATGTCCTTTTTGTGCTTCTAAGACTTCCCTTATCTATGGTTGAAGCAACTGGGGCATCTTTAGTTGCTTCTTGAGTGCAGAAATGTCATCATTTTTCTTTTTAATCCACTACTCTGTAGCTTTTACATCTTTGGGATCGTCTTCCAATTCAACCACTAAGTCCTCTAAGGACTTGATTCTAGTATCCTTGGCATGTGAGGAGGCCTTCTCCAACTGAAATTGTGCTAATATATTGTTTAGGGAGTTCTGTAATCGGTGGGAAGCAATGGCCTTCCCTGTTAATGTGGAGTATATCATCTTCCCTATTTTCTTATGTAGTTCAATCTAGTCAATGGGATGAATATCCCTTGCCAGTACTTCAAAATCCACCTTTTTGAAATCTGATGCTACTCTTGGTTGCTAAGAGGTTAGCTTGATGAAATTCATCTCCATTTTCCCCTCTTTGATATCAAAGGCTCACATTAGCCTTGTTTGATTAGTGGGGGTCATCTTTAGACATTGGGCATATGTTCGGGTCTTAAGCCTTTAATTTCTGGCTTTGATCTCTTTGTATCTTTCCTTAATATCTTGGTCCTTATCTGCGGGCATTCTAAAGGAAGATACCTCAACACTTTGTTGCCTCACCAACATCTGAGTTTGTGATGTGGAAGGCTCCTGCACACTCTCAGATGGAGTGGTGGGCCTATTTCTTTCAACCTCTATGTTGGTGACCTTAGCCGAGTCTTCAGTAAATTCTTTCTCAGAGGCTGGGTAAGATTTTTTGCCTCTTTCTTTTTTCTTGCTGCAAATTAGAAGTGGGCATCCTTGAAGTGGAAACCTCTTCTCTCTTTCGTTTTGGGAACTTCTTCACATTCTGAGGTGTTTGAATTACTGGATGTGTTTATGAAGTATTTTCTGGTTCTTCTGGTTGTTTTGGCCTATCGCACTATTCTAGCCTACTTCATTGTTATGGCACCTATAGGAAAGAACCCTCATCAAGTTGTTTTTCTAGATCTATTAGAGCATTGTCTATATCTATCCTGGTGCTATCCTAATCAACTAATGTTCCTTCCACCCATTCTGATTGGTTGGCATAAGCTTCAATCTCAAGTATGGGATGGTGGATGAAAGGCCCTAGCTTGACCTTTTGTCTCTTCTTGGATATGAATTCCAAAGGGTCATATCTCCAAACAAAACTCCTTTGACATTTCATGCTTTGTAATATATCCTTTGCTTCATGACCTGCTTTCCTAGAGTTCCAAATGAAGGGGCCTAGTTGGTCTTCTATTTTGAAATTGGCCTTCTTCTTAGCATTAACAAAATTTTCCTCATTGGCATTGATAATATTTCTGTAGTATTCTAGAGAAAATAACCTCATTGGGTGGTATCTTGGAAGTTTGTATGGTGCTAGCATGCAACCATAGATTCTTATTTCTGTATGGTTTTGGTACAAGTACCAATCACCCACCTTGGTCTGTTTTGACAATTGAAGGACCCTTTTAATGTCTACATTGATTCTTGGAGGAGGGCTTCTTGTTAGCATTGCCACAATTTGATGTACAAATAGGTCAATGAATTCAGCATATGAATATGGGGACTGATATTTATGGATCAATGTAGTCCAGAAAATGAATAATCTGGGCTAACCCTTTGTGTCAAGTTTCTGTAGGGTGAATGGAAACTTATCTCACTGGTAATATAGAAAAAGGTGATACAAAATAGAGGAATACTTAAAAACTCTTTCATTATTTAATCTGAGGAACTAGTCATGCATCCTATTAGCTATAAATTGGGCATAGTCATAGATAACAGCAGGAGGCTGCCCTGGAGTATAGATGGACATCAAAAACAAGACAATCTCATCAATGTATTCACTAATGGTATAACCTAGGACACTAGATATCATATCCACAATATTTCTCCCCCATGAGGAGAAAATGGTAGCTACATATGGAGGAGGATCCTTTGGGATGTATTTTTCTTCTCTTATGAAATTTTGGAACATTTCTGCCAATTTTGCAGTAGTAAACTTAGGGAACTAGTCTAATAAGGCTCCAATTGAAAGAGGAGTCAAGTTTTGGCTATGCTAGAGTTGTAACATCTCATTTATAGATTCTGCAGTGGTAGTGAATAGTATTGTTTGGTTAGGGGACATGACTGTTCTTTGACTTGGAATATAATTGACATGGCAATAATGCACAATTTCTGGGAAAATGTGGACTTGGGGGAACTGGTATTTGGGAAAATTGGAATCTCACTGACGAATTTCATCTGCATGGTTCAAGTACCTATCCCTACTTTGGCTGTATATTTTGAGCGGGGATTCTTGGACAGAGGTTTCCATTATCTAAAAATCTTTGTAGGTTAGGGGAAGATGGTCTAGCTCTAGATGGGGAGTGGTGATAGGTCTTACATCCATGGCAATTAGGGCAACCATTCACAGTTCTTGTGGATTTGAGTATTAGGTGTAATTTATATTTTTAGGGAAATGATGTTCTACACGTAGTAGGCTTAAGTCCTTGAGCTTCTTTGATTAATTTTTAGCTTAAATAAGAAAACTCAATAACTGGTTTCTTTGAATTTGACAGGGTAGTGGGTGAATATTGGTTTAAATACCTTGAATTGGGATGAAATGGTTATGAACAGGATGGTTGGCGACTAAAAATGGTTGAAGGGGTTATGTATAGGTTGTAAGGTTGTCTGGGTGGTTTGCGACATCTTTGGAGTGAAATTGGATGTGGGTTGATGGTTTCAACGTTCACCGGTGGCGTGCATTTGTATAGAGGTTTACAATTGAAATTCCTATGAAAACAAATGATTTGGGCCTTTTTGGCTTTACGTGTGAAAAGTCAGTTCTGGTGGGTATGCGGTGAATAGTGGTCATTTTGTCATGTAGCAGGTGGGTGATAAACGGTTTCTATCGCACCGCTTTTGGGCACTCGGTGGTATTTGGGAGGAGCCACCTGATTCCATTCATCAAATGGCACATAGCATCAGGGGCAGGTGGAAAAACCACTTTTTCTTGTGGGTAAGGGATGGACATCGGGTTCGCCCGATATGGATATGGGCTATCAAATGTGGAGGGAGACGATCACGTGGTGATTTGGTGGGGAATCTGTAGGGAGGCTAGTGGGGGGCCCAGCAGATGCTTAACTGTGGTGGTATCAGGCTTAATGATGGATTAAGGCGAGATTAAGACATTAGGGAAATTAGTGAAGGATTTAATCAGGTTTTTGTCTAAAATAATCGTAGATCGATTAATTAGTGGGTCTTTTGTTGGGTTGACTATATATTATAGTTTATATTTAAACTAAGGTGTAAGGTTAATTAATATGTAGGAGTTACATATATATGGGAAATGGGTTTTATTATCGGAATTTAATATAATAAATTAGTAACTAATAAAGAATGGGCGGAAAAGGGACATAACACATTAAGCAAATTATTTTCCTTGATTTGAAAACGTTAATACTTAGGGTAATGTGTTTCGGTGGTTTTTGATATGAAAATGCTTTATGTGGGGGAAAAATGCTTTTCCTAGGCAAAAGTGTTTTATCCTTAGGAAATGAGCATTATTTAGGAAAATGAATGAACTGAAGGGAGGAATGAATCTTTATGAGGGGAATTTAGTACTTGATATCCATAAAGCATTGAGCTGAGGGTGCGATCCCTCCAAAAGTCAGAGAAATTCTCTGAGCCTCTTTGACTTAATGGTCTTAAGTACTTTGAACTTTATTTATGGGAAATTAGTTAAGTAAAAGGTGAAATGAACAAGAGAAGTTAAATAATTGACTTTGAAATCTAGTTTCTTGCTTGATTTTCCATTCATATATAGAACATATGGTGGTAAATGATAAATATGATTTTGTCCAATCAATCATCATACTTCTGTAACCTTTCTCCTACTTACCCATCTACTTTTGCTACCATTTTTACTTCACTTTATTAGTGTGCATTTGAGCTAGCAAACCCTTATCAATATTTTTCTTATTCTTTACAATAGTAAGCTAATTAAATCTAACCTTATTACTTCCAAGAGCTCAGATTAAAGAGTTGAGCTCCTTTTATTTACTCTACCTATCTAATTATCTGCCAAGGTTACACTGTTTAACCAAATTTTATTCTCTATCTATAGACATGAAACTGAAAACATGAAATAGCCAAGTTTAAACATTTTGACTATCATGGATTGTGGCAAGGATCCCAAGCTGCACACAATCTTTTATTATGCATAAAAATAAATAGGAGTGGCATTTTGGCTTGCTCACTTTCATGGTCTTTTTTCTTTTCTTGGGGTTCATATTTTTTCATCTTTTTTGACCTTTTTTATTATTTTTTCCTTTGATTATTCTTTTAGGACATACCCTCTTTAAATATTTTAATTTTGTGAATATGGAAAAC
Organism: Pinus tabuliformis; assembly: GCA_031772625.1. NCBI lineage: Eukaryota > Viridiplantae > Streptophyta > Pinopsida > Pinales > Pinaceae > Pinus > Pinus tabuliformis. Next base: position 1,255,179,026 of record CM062818.1, on the reverse strand, counting down.
ATTTGCAAAAGAAAAGGCATGTACAATATTATAAGGTTTAATCTTAGTCATTCAAAATTATGACTCCTATTGGTATAGGAACCTAAGAGTGGCTCCACTTGGGGATGGAATTTCCTAGTGAAATGTCAAGAACTTTGTAGATCAATGGCCTTTTGAATTGTTGTGATATTACCCTACAAGATTTCCCTTTTGATGCTTCTGCATCATTACTATTTATGAGAGTAAAACTTTTAAAGCATAGGACTTTCTCTCCAGGATTCAACTTCAAAAATCACCAACAAATCAACTCTAGACTTTTGGAAGTAAAGTATGTACAAATGCTAAGTGAAATTAGTAAATATGTTCAATAGAGTTTTTGAGCATTCAACCATTCACTGGTCCTCTTTCTGCTTTTGTGCCATCCATTTCTCATAGGGAAAAAGCATTGTCACCTCTGAAAGCATAAATGACATATGGGCCTTTCCACAGGAAATCAAATTTCCCATGTTTACCTTTATCTTCTCTCCTTGAATCCCATTGAAGGGGTTATGTATAGGCTGCAAGGTTGTCTGGGTGGTCTGCGACGTCTTTGGAGTGAAATTGGATGTGTGTTGACGGCTTCGACGTTCGCAGGTGGCGTGCATGCGTACAGAGGTTTACAGCTGAAATTCCTATGAAAACAAATGATTTGGGCCTTTTTGGCTTTATGTGTGAAAAGTTAGTTTTGGCGGGCATGGGGTGAATAGTGGTCATTCTGTCATGTAGTCGGTGGGTAATAAACAGTTTCTATCACATCGCTTTTGGGTGCTCGGTGGTATTTGGGAGGAGCCACCTAATTCCATTCATCGACTGACACATAGCATCGGGGGCAAGTGGAAAAACCACCTTTTCGGGTGTGTAAGGGATGGATGTCGGGTTCACCCGATATGGATATGAGCTATCAAATGTGGATGGAGATGATCACATGGTGATTTGGTGGGGAATCTATAGGGAGGCTAGTGGGGGGCCTGACAGATGCTTAATTGTGGTGGTATCAGGGTTAATGATGGATTAAGCCGGGATTAAGACATTAGGGCAATTAGGGAAGGATTTAATCAGGTATTTTCCTAACATAATCGCAGATCGATTATTTAGTGGGTCTTTTGTCGAGTTCACTATATATTATAGTTTATATTTAAACTAAGGTGTAAGGTTAATTAATATGTAGGAGTTACATATATATGGGAAATGGGTTTTATTATAATAATTTAATATAATAAATTAGTAATTAATAAAGAATGGGTGGAAAAGGGACATAACACATTAAGCAAATGATTTTCCTTGATTTGAATGCTTTTCACATATTAACATTAATACTTAGGGTAATGTGTTTCGGCGGGTTTTTGATATGAAAATGCTTTATGTGGGGTAAAAATGCTTTTCCTAGGCAAAAGTGTTTTATGCTTAGGAAATGAACATTATCTAGGAAAATGAATGAACTGAAGGGGGGGATGAATTTTTATGAGGGGAATTTAGTACATGGTATCCATAAACCATTGAGCTGAGGGTCTGGTCCCTCCAAAAGTCAGAGAAATTCTCTAAGCTTCTTTGACTTTAGGGTCTTAAGTACTTTGAACTTTATTTATGTGAAATTAGTTAAGTAAAAGGTGAAATGAACAGGAGAAGTTAAATAATTGACTTTGAAATCCAGTTGCATGCTCGATTTTCCATTCATATATAGAACATATGGTGGTAAATGATAAATATGCTTTTGTCTAATCAATCATCATACTTCTACAACCTTTCTCCTACTTATCCATCTACTTTTGCTACCATTTTAACTTCACTTTATTAGGGTGCATTTCAGCTAGCAAACCCTTATCAATATTTTTCTTTTTATTTACAATAGTAAGCTAACTAAATCTAACCTTATTACATCCATGAGCTCAGATTAAAGAGTTGAGCTCCTTTTATTTACTCTACCTATCTAATTATTTGCCAAGGTTACACTATTTAGCCAGATTTTATTCTCTATCTATAGACATGAAACTGAAAACATGAAATAGCCAAGTTTAAACATTTTGACTATCATGGATTCTGGCAAGGATCTCAAGCCGCACACAATCTTTTATTATGCATAAAAATAAATAGGAGTGTCATTTTGGCTTACTCACTTTCATGGTCTTTTTCTTTTCTTGGGGTTCATATTTTTTCATATTTTTTGACCTTTATTATTATTTTTTCCTTTGATTATTCTTTTAGGACACACCCTCTTTCAATTTATCAATTTTGTGAATATGGAAAACATTTGCAAAAGAAAAGGTATGTACAATATTACAAGGTTTAATCTTAGTCATTCAAAATTATGACTCCTATCGGTATAGGAACATAATAGTGGCTCCACTTGGGGATGGAATTTCCTGGTTAAATGTCAAGAACTTTGTAGATCAGTGGAGTTTTGAATTGTTGTAATATTACTCTACAACATTTCCCTTTTGATGCTTCTGCATCATTACTACTTATGAGAGTAAAACGTTTAAAGCTTAGGGCCTTCTCTTCGGGCTTCAACTTCAAAAATTACCATCCAATAAACGCTAGACTTTTGAAAGTAAAGTATGTACAAGTGATAAGTGAAATTAGTAACTAGGTTCAATATAGTTTTTGATCATTCAACCATTCACTGGTCCTCTTTCTGCTTCTGTGCCATCCATTTCTCTTAGGGAAAAAGCATTGTCACCTCTGAAAGCATAAATGACATATGGGCCTTTCCACAGGAAATCAAATTTCCCATGTTTACCTTTATCTTCTCTCCTTGAATCCCATTTTAGAAGTTTTTCCCCTAGGTAAAAATCTTCAACCTTGGTCCATTTATCAAAAATCTTCTTGATTGTTTCCTACACAACCTGAGATCGGATGTACACTTCTTCCCTGGTTTGCTACAATGAATTGTTTGGTTGATTCTCCTTTGGATGTCATTTGGTTCAACCTCCAATTCTTGCAGTAGCTTCATCACTGGTGTTCCCAAGGAATATGGGAAAATAGCTTCCATTCCATAAAGTAATTGATAGGGAGAAGTACCAATTGATTTCTTTGTGGTTAGCCTATTTGCCCACAAGGCATTTACTAGCCTTTTGTTCGATGTTTTCTTGTTGTCCTCTAAGAATTTTTTGATGATATTTACCAGACTTTTGTTTGAGAATTCTGCTAGTCCATTTCCTTGAGGGTAATAAGCTATGAAATTTCCTAGGTTTATATGATACTTACTACAGAATTCTATCATTTTTATGGATTTGAAAGTTGCTGCATTATCAGTGATGATCTTGGTTGGGCATTCAAATCTTGATAGGATGTTGGCCTCAAGGAGGGCTATTATAATAGTGTCAGTGGCTTGCCTTGAAGGTATGGCCTCTATCCATTTCGTGAAATAGTCTGTAGTAGTGAGGATCCATTTGGGTTGGGCAGAGGAAGGTGGGTGGATTTCACCAATGAAGTCTAGCCCCCATTGTTGAAAAGTTGCTTCAACAGAGATTGGTTTCAGGGGCAGGGGTAGAAGCTTTTTCTTACCTTCAAAAATTTGGCATTTATGGCAGGAGGTTACATATTTCTTTACATCAAAAAAAAAAGTAGGCCAATAGAAGCCAACTCTAAGAATTTTGTCATCAGTGGTTTTCCAGAAAAGATGTCCTCCACAGTCACCTACATGAAAGTCTTGTAACACTTTAGTAGATTCTTCTTTCAATAAACAGTTGAGAAGAATACCTTCATGATTCCTCCAAAACAAAGCATTATCTACTATGCAAAATTTTAAGGACTTCGTTTTTAGAAACCCGCTTTTGGTCCTAGATAATTTAGAAGGAGCTTGTAGATTTAGTAAAACATATATGATATCAGCATACCATGGTGATTTAATGAAGGCATGGCTGATTGGTGGAGTCGCCATCTCCTCTTCATTATCCATTTCTGCAATAAAATTTATATTTAAGGCCTAAATGTTCGATTCAACCATGAGCTTGGCTAAACCTTGTCCTTTGATTAACTTTGTTGGTTGGATTTATAGGTCATATTCCAATATAGTAGCGATCCATTTCCCTCTCTTTCCATCTGGACCTTCCTAAGTTATGATGTCCGTGACTACTGAATTAGGGACATAAGCTACTATATGAGAATATAAAATGTAAACTCTGAAATATTCGATAGCTTTGATTAAAGAAAAAGCTTGTTTTTCCATTATGGTGTATTTTAATGGGGCATCCCTCAAGGCTTTGCTAAAAAAGGGAATAGGTTGTTCATAGACCTGATCATTTTTGTGTAGTAGAACTGTAGCAATTGTATGTTTTGAAGCAAAGGAAAATAAAATGGAATCTCTGTCAAATTTTGGACTGATCAAAATTGGTGTTTTAGTTAAGGCTAGCTTAATTTCTTCAAAGGATTTCTTAGCCTCAACGGTCAATTTTATGGTCGAATATTTTTTCAACATATTGTTCAATGATCTAATTAATTCTGCTAGGTTAGAAATAAATCTCCTAAGAAAGTTAATTTTCCCTAAAAAGGTTTGTAATTCCCTAATGTTCCTAGGATGCTGTATCTGTAAGATGGCTTCTATTCCTGCAGGATCTATTCGAATACCATCTTTTGAGATTATATGCCTTGATAACTTTCCCTCTTCCAACCCAAATAAAGATTTCTTGGGATCTAAATAAATTCCATACTTCCTGCATTTGATGAAAACCTGCCTTAGATGATCTAAGTGTTGATTATCAGATTTTGAGAATATAGTGATGTCATCTAAATAGATTACTATGAAGTCATGATTTTCCTTGGAAAAAGCTATGTCCATCGGTCTTTGGAAAGTGACCCCTGCATTCATTAATCCAAAAGGAATCTTCACATACATGAATGTGCCCCAAGGAGTAATAAAGGCATTTTTGGCTTGGTGATCTGAGTGAACTAGGATCTAATTGTAACCAGAAAATCCATCCAATAATGAGATTCTGGTTGACCCAACTACCCTTTGTAAAATATGATCCATTTTAGGGAGAGGGTAATTGTCTTTGAGTGAAACTTTATTAAGATTTGTGAGATCAACACAAAGTCTAATCTCACTAGTTTTCATCATTGTTGGCACCAAATTTGAAACCCAATCAGAGAATCTCATTGGTTTTATTATCTTGGCCTCATATATCCTTCGGATTTCCTTTTCAATAAGAGGTAATAGGATGGGATTGATTCTCCTAAGATTTGTTCTGAAAGATTTCTGGTTTTCCTTTATGGGGATGGTGTGTTGTATGATGTTGGTGTCATATGACCTGAGGTCCTTATAACTCCAAGCAAAGACATCTTGGAATTCTTTTAATAATTCAAGGTATTTCATCTTTTCGGTAGGAGGTAATCGCTTCAAAAGTTTGATTAATTTTGGATTTTCCTTAGTGTGTATATTACACTCCTCTATATCAAATTTTAAGGGTTCCATCTTTGGTTTCCTAGGGACATTATTTGAGTCAAACAAGTCTTCCAAAGGGGTTAATCCTTTCGGCAAAAATTTGTCTTTGAGATTAATGACTTCAAAGTCTTCGCTAATTATCTCATAAATCTTAATTTCCTTTAGGTTTTATACATATGATATTGTAAATTTAGTTGGATGAAATCTATCTATCTTTTCATCTTCTATTTCATTAATTTCTATTTCATCTTTAAACTCAGGATCTGATGTTATGTCAGTATCTATATTACTATTTACAAATTCTTCTTCTAATGTTGAAAAATTGTTTATCTGTTTGTCATTATAAAATGCTTCCTGGTTTTTCAAGTTCTCCGGAACAGCAAGTTTGTGCCTGATCTCAGCAGTATACTGATGGTTAGGTTGAAATGGTAACTGAAAAGTGTTGGCTAATATTGCTAAACTGTGAGCCTACATATCATGTTTCCTTGGGATGACTGCAAGCTTAGTTTCTAGGAAGGTATTCGTTATTTCTACAATTTTCCCTCTATAAAAACTTAATCTAGGGTCTTTGGTCATATATGCAACATTAATTTGTTTTATAACTAACTTAGAGTCTCCCATGACGGAAACTCTTTTGCCTCCTAAATTCCTAACTAGTTTGAGACCTAAAATTAGGGGTTCATACTCATCCATGTTGTTAGTGCATTTAAAATTTAGTCTATAAGCATGGCCCTCTGAGTGATCATTCTCCAGATTGTATATCGATACTCTTGTTCTTGCTCCTAACTTATATACTGATCCATCAAATTCAAGACGCCATAGCATCTCATGTTCATATTTTTCACTATCTGGTGGAACAACTTTTCACTATCTATTTATTCTGACTATCTTGTTTGTTGGAAAGCTCTTGAGTTTGGGCAGTTTCATTTTTAGTTGTAACTACAATTTCTTTTGGTTCTGAAACAATACTGTTTAAATTAGTCTGTTGTGTTTTCTCAACATTATACAAAATAAAAGAATCAATGTCCAAATGCATGGAGTAGATAGGAAATTTTTGAGGCCTATCCTGGCTACTCACCACATATTTCATTAGGGTCTCTCTGTACAACTTTTTAGGTTGTCCAAAAACATAGATTGTGGCATATGACATGTCAAGTTGTAAAGATCCTTGGAGTTTAGTTCCCCATGATCTTGACAATAGCATGCCATATTTGGGTGGGATGTCAGCGACTACTATATCCATGAGAATGCTTTTAGTAGGATATTGTACTAAGGTAACACACATGTCTTTGATTAACCCTAGACACTTTACTTGACTTGAGTCAAATGAAAATAAGTCCTTTTAAGGTCTTGTAATGTCTAAGTTTAATTTTTTCATAACTGATTTGGGCATTAAATTGTGTGAGACCCCAGAATCTAACATTGCGTTGTGTAATATTTTATCATGAATGCTGAGGCTAATATAAAAGGGTGGTACCGCTCCTTATCATGGTTTTCCATTAACATCAGGACCAAGTATAAGTTCTGGCTAGTCATCAAACAAGTTGACAGAATCTTCATTCTCAACAACGCTTAAGGTTTGGTTTATTTAAGACTTATAGGTTTTACTTTTAATCAGTTCTATTAAGGGAACGGAAATATTTAGTTTAGCTACCTTTGCTCCCAAATTCAAAGGAAAAGGGGCTTTTTCTGTTTGAGGGCTTGAAATTTTCATAGCATGAATTGGAGTAGGTTTCTCTTCTTTTTCTATATTTGGGGTCTTTTTATGTGGATTTTCTAAAATGGTGTTTGGAGGTTTTTCCACTATTTCCTTTGAGCAGTTTGAAGTGGATGGTTGATCATTAGGGGGTTGATTAGGGGTTATATCTACAATGATGGGACTAGGAGGGTTCTGGTTTGGTCTACGAAGGATTTGGAGAGTTTTGGTAACTGGAGCTGCTTTGATTTTCTTGGGTTGATTTGACACTGTTTTCTTGGTTTGGCTAGGAGTATTAGTATTCTTTTTACTACTTAAGTTATATTGTTTGTGTACTTCAAATATGGCAGAATCATATCCTTTTTTATAATTAAATGATTATCTGGATTGGGTCTGTAATTGCTGCAGCATATGTAGTTCTTGCTCATCTTGGGTCAAGAAGACAGTATCCTCATCATCCAATCCCATCAATTTAATCTGTGTTTCTTGTTCAAGGTCATCTGAATGAGATGTTTCAACATAGTTTTCTTGAAAGGGAGGCCTAATATTCTGATCAGGTCCATTCTTTCCAGTATTTTGATTTTGATTCTTTCTAAAGTTTGGGTTTCTAACTGGAGGTACCTGTTGATTATCCCATTGAGGCTTCCTCTCCATATTATCTATCCTATCCATAATATTTTCCATACCCTTGGCCAGAACATATACTTTAAGGTCACAGGGTGAGGCTTCATCTTTCGCAGATCCTCTCCTTTCATTCCTAACTCTAGCTCTTTTTGCTGGGAAATTGGCTTCTACACTAAACGCTACACTCTGCATGTCCTCTAAAGTTGGGGGATTTCTCTCTTTGAGTTGGAATGCCATATCAGTATCAAACCCATTAGGAAATTTTGTTAATGCTAAGTCAGGTGGGAGTTTAAGATTCGTTGGTATTGAATTATATATATTGTTAAATCTAGTGCAATAATACTGAACTGTTTCATTAGGTCCTCTTTTAATATTTTCATACTCTAAAAGGATCTTCAAAGGGTTCTTTTCTTTTCCCATCTATTTAGAAATTGCTGATAAAATATATCTAAACTATCTATGCAATTAGCAGGTAATGCTCTGAACCATTTCCTAACATCATCGACTAGAGTCTGAGAAAAAAGTCTCATTTGAACATCTCCAATATCAATCTCATGCAACTCAAAGTAGTCTTTCATTTTGTTTACATGATGTTGCGTTGTATAAGGTCCTGTGCCATCAACTTGGAATTTTTTTTTTTGGTAGTCTTGTGTCATGGCACCAAGTGGGGCAGGTAACACAAGAGGAGCATATCTGTTTTCCATGGCTCTATGTTGGCCAGGGTGAAGATGTGGGGTTGAGGTACTTGGAGGTGATACAATATTCGATGGAGAACTAGTAGTAATAAGTGATTTATGGGTAATGGTAGGTTGGCAGGTAAGTGAAGGTATAAATGGAGGTGGGCAATGAACTTCAGAGATTGAAGGGAATAATGGTAAACTAAGAGTAGTGGACATTGTTTCAGAAAGCTTGGGGATCTTAACAGTAGTAAGGGATTACTGTGGGGAATTCAGAATATATTCATCAATTGACTGGTTTGCCTTTTGGAATTCGAGGTCTGCAATAAACTCTAGATCTAGAACTATGTCATCAAGTGCACTTTCAGACTTAGTTCTAAATAGGGAAAGGTCAAATGACACATCAAAGGGAAGGTCTTCTAAAGACAACCACTCATCAGGGCATGAATCTACTTTGATCGAAGGTCTTGGACTGACTGAACACTCTTGTCTTTTGGGTGTTTTCGAAATCAAATTGGGATTATTCACTACTCGGGCACGGTTTGGATCTAGATTAGCCCTAGTATAGCGAGTTCTCCTTGAAGCCATAATTTCAAGCTTTTCTAATTACTTTCTTTTTTGTGAAATTTTGTAAATAACTTCTAATGAACCCTTCAAGGGGTCTTAAATAAAGATTTGAAATTTTCTCAAAGGTTTATTAAGACTGAGGATTTGAGGTCCCTAGTATGGTTGCCACTATGATATCACTCAGAATTTTCCTCAAAATCCATCAAAAGGACGAATAAACCGAGGTAACCACAAACCAATCTTTTAAGTATAGGCTCTAGCCAACCTATGACTCAGAGAGGGCTCTTTCTATAGAATTTAGGTTTGTTTTTATCAGATTTTAGGCTAGTTCTTAATGTTCTTTGGGGTTTGGGTTTTGAATTGAAGGTTGGGTGGTGGATTTCTTGAAGAAGATGGATAGAGCTAGGTCTTCAAGCCATTCGGCTATGGATTCAACAAATGGATAGAATAATTGGACCAGATCATTAAAGGGAATGTTCACAGGGCAGGCTAGCAAAGCAAAATGCAAATATTAGGCCTAATAGGTGAAGTGATTCTAAACAGGGTGAAAGGGCACTTAAGAATCCTTGCACCAGGATCAGAATGAAGAACAAAGGATGATCATGAACAAAGGGCAATTAAGAATCCTTTGTTATAGATGGCTAGGGGTTATCTAAACTAAGGAGTAGTCAAGAATTCCTTAACTTAGATTTGTGAAGAAAACATACAATAATGCATAATAGTCAAGACAGAGTGCATTTAAGCAATTTCTGAAATATCATTTGTGGCTATACATTTAGATTTTAGAAATTCACACAAAATATTATGGAAAAAAACATAAGGAAAAACAATATTGAACATGGGAGAATACTTTGTTGTATTTCGCTTTACATAAGAATCCTATAAAATATTTGATCTTTATTCCTTGATTCAGCAAACCAATCCAGTCATTGATACAATAGAATTTTGATTTGAGAGAAAAATTCTATAGAAATGTCCTCAAATCCACCCTACATACTTCGAAATATGAATTATATATACAAAAATATTTACAAAATATCTGAAAACAGCTTGAGACTTAATCTAGGGAATAAAAATAACTTCTTGCATGAAGAGAGAGACAAATGTTGAACTGCTTCATGTTGTCCATTTCATTGTGGTGTTGATGGTCGTTTTAGTTGAGTTGGAGCCCTTTAAGTTGGCTAATATTTGTAGCACTTCTACGCTGGAATCTTGTTTACTTTCATCTTTCAACTAATGCTCTTTGACCCTACTACTCTTTGACCCTGCTGCTCTGCTTTTACCTGTTTTAACTGGTTGCCTTTATTTACTGTGCAATAACTTTCTGATTAAATTTATTACAGTAAATTTGTCATTTTTTCCCACCATCCTGGATAAAGTAGTTTTACAATCACCATCCTTCTATACATTTGATCTTCCTTTGTGTACTTTTCCAAATTTGGCTTAGTGAGGAACCAATGTTTCACCTCATGCTCTAGGAAAACTAAGTTCTCCAATGTGTCATCTAACACTTTGCCTATTGGGAGGGCTTTAATGGTTGAGGAACTTGCATGTTCCTTAGCCAGTTTTCTTAGTCTATCTCCATAGTCCAGTTGGGTCATAAGTTTGTCATTAATGACGATAGTACTGGGAATACCTTTCTCCCTCAAAATCTGAAACTTATCCATGAACCTGTCAATGGCTATCCGCATGTTATGGCACTTCTCTTCTAAGTTAAGCATAAGGTTTCTTTTGGAAAGAACCTTCCTAGTCTCTAGAATGGCCTTAGTCCTATCTTCTATGTTAAGCTCATGGAGCTCATATCTGTTCTTGTAGTTTAGGAAGTGGATGAGTCGATTGGCATCTTCTGGTTTATCCCCCAATTCTTCCTTTACTTTTTGGATAGCTTCAGTAGATATCTTTACTAATTATGTCTTCTCAAAGATTACCTGGACTGATGGCCAAATATCATTGACATAGTCAATGATATTGGCCCACAGCATCTCTTTGGTTTGTCCAAGTAGTTTATGTAGAGTTAAATCCTTCTCCAGGATTTTGATTCTATCGCCCATTCTCTGGGGCTTTTGTGTTTCTTCTTTCTGCTTAAGTTGGGCAAGTTTGTAGTCAGTTTCCAAACTTGCCACCTTTTCCTCTAAATTTTTAAGCTCTATAGCATGGATGTACATATCTTCCATGGCTTTCACAAGTTTTGCTACTTTATCTACTGGTGCACCTGTTGATGTTGTAGGCTCTGTGGTAACTGGAAAAGTTGTGGGAGGTGGAACTGTGGGTGCTAGTGATGCTGCCAATGTAGAGGGAATTGTTACAGATACTGTAGGGATGATAGTTCTAGAAGTTGTGCCCAAATCACTTTGTATCGACTGAATTAAAGTGTCCAACTCCTTCTCTGTCTCATTGAGTTGATCCTTCAACTTTAGGACTAAGTCCATGAGCTCTTCATGTCTTTGCTATGCTTCTAGGATTTCCCTTGTTTGTGGTTGATGTAGTTGGGGTATCTTTAGTTGCTTCTTGATTGCATCAATGTCATCATTTTTCTTTTCAGTTAGTTTCTCTATATCTTTTACATCTTTGGGACCGTGTCCCAAATTAATCACATAGTCCTCTAAGGACTTGATTCTAGTATCCATGGACTATGAGGAGGCCTTCTCCAACTGAAATTGTGTCGATATATTGTTTAGGGAGTTCTATAATTGGTGGGCAGTAATATCTTCCCTCTTAATGTGGAGTATATCATCTCCCATGTTTGCTTGTGTAGTTCAATCTGGTCAATGGGATGAATATCCCTTGCCAGTACTTCAAAATCCACCTTTTTCAAATATGATGCTGCTCTTGGCTGCTGAGTGATTGACTTGATGAAATTCATCTGCATTTTACCCTCTTTGATATGAAAGTATGGAATTAGCCTTGTTTGTTAGTGGGGGTAATCTTCAGATATTTGGCATATGTTTGCGCCTTAAGCCTCTCATTTCTAGCTTTGATATCTTTGTATCTTTCCTTAATATATTGGTCCTTATCTATAGGCATTCTGAAGGAAGATACCTCAACACTTTCCTGCCTCACCAACATATAAGTTTGTGATGTCGAAGGCTCATGCACACTCTTAGATGGAGTGGTGGGCCTGTTTCTTTCAACCTCTTTTTTGGTGACCTTAGCTGAGTCTTCAATAAATTCTTGCTCAGAGTCTGGGTTGAGCTTTAGCCTCTTGCTTGTTTCCTGCTGCAAATCAGAAGTGGGCATCCCTAAAGTGGAAACCCCTTCTCTTTCTCTTTTTGGGACCTTCTCCTCATTTTGAAGAGTTTGCATGACTGGATGTGTATATGAAGTAGTTTCTGGTTCTTCTGATTGTTCTGGCCAGTCATACTATTCTAGCCTACTTCATTATTCTGGCACCTGTAGGAAATAACCCTCATCAAGTTGTTTTTCTAGATCTATTAGAGCATTCTCTATATCTATCATGGTGTTTTCCTGATCAACTAATGTTCCTTCCACATATTCTGATTGGTTGGCGTAATCTTCAATCTTAGGTATGGGATGGTGGATGAAAGAACCTAGCTTGACATTTTGTCTCTTCTTGGATATGAATTCCAAAGGGTCATATCTCCAAACAAAACTCCTTTGAAATTTCATGCTTTGTAATATAGCCTCTTCTTCATGGCTTGCTTCCATAGAGTTGCAAATGAAGGGGCCTAGTTGGTGTTTTATTTTGAAATTGGCCTTCTTCTTAGCATTGACAAAATTTGTCTCGTCAACGTTAATAATCTATCTGTAGTATTCTAAAGCAAATAACCTCATTGGGAGGTATCTTGGAAGTTTGTATGGTGCTAGCATGCAACCATAGATTCTGATTTCTGTATGGTTTTGGTACAAGTACCAATCACCCACCTTGGTCTATTTTGACAATTGAAGGACCCTTTTAATGTCTACACTGATTTTGGGAGGAGGGCTTCCTGTTAGCATTACCACAATTGTATGTACAAATAGGTCAATGAAGTCAACATATGAATATGGGGATTGATATTTATGGATCAATGGAGTCCAGAAAATGACTGATCTGGGTTGACCCTTTGTGTCAAGCTTCTACAAGGTGAATGGAAACTTGTCTCACTAGTAATATAGAAAGAGGTGACACAAAACAGAGGAATACATAAAAACTCTTTCATTATTTAATCTGAGGAACTGGTCATGCATCTTATTAGCTATAAACTGGGTATAGTCATAGATAACAGCAGGAGGTTTCCCTGGAGTATAGATGGACATGAAAGACAAGACAATATCATCAATGTATTCACTAGTGGTATAACCTAGGACACTAGATATCATATCCACAATATTTCTCCCCCATGAGGAGAAAATGGTAGCCACATATGGAGGAGGATCCTTTGGCATGTGTTTTTCTTCTCTTATGAATGTTTGGAACATTTCTGCCTATTTTGCAGTAGTAAGCTTAGGGAACTGGTCTAGTAAGGCTCCTATTGAAAGAGGAGTCAAGTTTTGGCTAGGTTGGAGTTGTAACATCTCATTTATAGATTCTACAGTGATAGTGAATAGTATTGTCCAATTAGGGGGAATGACTGTTCTCTGACTTGGAATGTAATTGGCATGGCAGTAATGCACAATTTTGGGGAAAATGTGGACTTGGGGGAACTGGTATTTGGGCAAATTGGAATCCCACAAACCAATTTCATCTGCATGGTTCAAGTACCTATCCCTACTTTGGCAGTATACTTTGACCGGGGATTCTTTGACAGAGGTGTCCTTTATTTGAAAATATTTTTCGATTAGGGGAAGGTGG